>CM070548.1:22566608-23019108 GCA_036346405.1 Phyllostachys edulis | reverse complement strand
CAAAAGGAATAAACAATCACATCATGAACAACAGCATTATATACCACAAATCCATCTCTTATACAAAAATGCAATGAACATGTTATGAATGCATCTCTTCACTTCTTAGCAATTACCAGTAATGCCAAGTAGTGTATCCGTCGATACATACTCTAGGCATGTGCCCTCTAGGTACAGGGATCCAAAGCCCACACTCCACGAGTGTGGGGACCAAAGCCCGTCCAATACATGATGGGGATCCAATACATACAAAAGGCTTGTGCCCTCAAGGCACAGGGATCCAATGCCATGATGCAAATGCACATGTCCAATGTCATTATCATGATTCATCATTGTCATCATTAGCAAGGTAGCCTCATTGTTCACCTTGTCCCATCATTATTGCCATCACTCATGAAACCATTACCATGTAAATATCATCATTTAAACATTGTCATGTAAGCATCCTCATGTAAACACTACTATGTAAGCGTCATCACATAAACATTAGCATGTGTCGTCATGTAAACATTTTCATGTAAGCTTCATCACATAAGCATCATCATAAAACATCATCATTAAACTATGGCATTCATGCTCATCAACATTACCAAGCAGCAATCATCAACAATCAACTATGGCATTCATCAAGTATGAAATATAAAAATTCATTAATACTACTTGCACTTGCCTCAACTGTGAGACGGAAGTCAAAAGGCGGAACACTCTAACACCGGAGTTCACCGCCACCGAACGACACGCACTGAGTAATGACCACCACCTACAACTGATCTAAATCTGAGTAGAAAGGTAATTGTTTTGGATAGCTCTGAAGAACACCCCATGATTTTTTTAACGAGGCGCCATGTGAGAACCCGCAGATTTAACCTAAACTAAATAACAGTAATCGGTAATTAGCGATAATTAAAAATTCTTTAAATCCAGAACAAATAGTAAGTTCAGAGTTAATATCAAGCGCATAATCGTTACATTTGGCAACAAGAGGGTTATAAAAATAATTTCTCCAATATCATTATCAATCAAGTTTCAATTACAAAAATAAATCTATTGCAGACATAAGTGGATCATTAATACGAACTCAGAAATATTTACACCATTCAATACAATCAAAGAATACACCCTTGTGACAACCCTAAAAACATTGCATCAATCCAGTTACAGAGCATAAGTAATATATTACAAACCCAATGCTTGTTACAAAATTTATTTTACAACCCAATTGCAATGTTTATAACAATAAGTAATTAAATTGTATCCGCTTCTTGCATTCTTGTAGCAATGACTATCTTTGCCACCTTGTACCTTGAGCACCAGTCCATAGAGCCATCTCACGATCCATTCCCATCGCTCGTTAAAAAAAATTAGAAAGTGATTAGCAAGCCAAAGCCAAGTTGATAATAGAAAATAGAATTAGAAGGTTGGAAGTGGCCGTCGAAATTTTTGAAGCTCACGAGGTTCCTCGATCAACTCAAGCTAGCTTGACCCTTGATCGTCAAGGTACCGGACTAACTAGAGTTAACCAGCACCTCCTTGCTTTCGTGGGTTTCATCATCCGGTGTTTAATTTAATCCGACACCCACATTATCTTTGAATTACTACGCCACAGAAAATCACTCACATAGTGATTTTCTAACCCTGCACTGTAAAGCCCCCAACGAAAATCTTGCCATAAGGATAAGAGCAAGGGCAAAATGGTCTTGTGTTTGGGCAAGAGCATGCATAGCCAAAGCCACCTCCATATAAAGACGCCATTCACAAAGCCACCCTTGCCCCCATTTCATTCATGCACGACCAAAGCCACCACTCCCGATGCAAAGCAAGCCTTGCAAACCACCTTTCTTTCCCACCACTCAACCACGGCCGATAGCGGTCAAGTAGCATCCAGGAGCAAGACTCCAAGCCCAAACACCCAAATCCACAACCAAGAATCGAGCCAAGTATCACCTCCATCATTAACCATCCACAACCACATCCAATAGAAAAGAGTAGAAGAGGAAGGGAGCGCAAAGAAGAAGAGGAAGCCGGCGGAGCCAGGGCGACGACCTTGAACCGTCAGCAGCCATCAACATCGCCAAGCATCAAGGCAGCTAGGGGGAGGAGCAAGCTCAGATTCTACATCATCACCGCTTGCAAGCTGATCGCAGCGAGGGAGAAGGGGAGAGCACCAGCACGGGACCGGCACTACCATCCTCTTCCCCACCCCTAATCTCAATAGGAGGTAACCCGCAGTTAAACCTCAGTGCTCCACATACACATCATTCACCCATCGAATACCCCACAATAGCATCCATATAGCTCTCAGTTCATATTTCATCACAGAGCAGAGGAGGGTTTGGGTTAGAGAGCGAGGGGGAGTATACCTCAGAGCATGGCTTTAGCAGCAGCACCCTCACCACCGATAGCAAGCATCATAGCCACATCCAACTTGATGATTCACGGTGGCCCGATCTTCCGATAGGTTCGATTGATTTCGTCGTGAGGACATTGACGCTTTGAGGCTTCCGACCCGCAGGTTGTCACCTCGCAATTCGCTACACCCTTACGTATGCGTTATCAACCACGCTTGCACGCGATCGACCTTACCACGAGGGTTATGATTCCCGCAAGCAATCGAAGCAACTCACAAGAACAAGGTAGATGCAATCTGAATTATATTGTGAATATAGATGAAGTTCACAAGTGGGGTTCCTCAAACCGAACAAGCGGCTAAAGCGCAAAGTGGCGAGAATAATCTAAGAAAAACCCACCCTAAAGCGTGGCGGCTGCAATATATAGGGGGAACACGAGGAGGATGACCTAGGGTTGTCTTGCCATGTGGAGGCGTACACTTCACGGGTTTCGACCTCGCCACGCTTACAAGGCCTTATTAGGCCCAAAGCGGTGATCTGACACCTTATTTCAATGTCTCGACCAACACCCAACGTGGTCGCCATCCTTTGGTCGAGGCACGGTCGTGGGACTGGTCGTATAGCTCGAGACACAGTCGAGGATCGGTCGTGAGAGCTTGAGACTGGTTGTAGATCTGGCAGATCTGGTCGTGAAGCGGTACACTGGTCGTGAGAGCTTGCAGATCACGAGAACAGGTCAACGAGAATCGGTCGTAGCCCTTGGAAACACAGGCGTGAGCGGTTTGGATCCTCCCATTATTCCTAAGTAATAGAAGATCACAATTTTAGGTAGCATACCATTCGCATAGATAAATTATTAGCACCTAGAAACGAGCTCACCTCATAATTTAAGTGACGTGCACGAGCTCTTGTCATAGGACCTTGTAGTTTAGCAACTGGATCTGGAGTCGTCCTCATAATTTGTGTAGTGCGTGTATCCGAAGGAGTGATGTCCTCATCACAACTCATCCAGTATTCATGCATAAGCACAATAACCCACATCAGTGAAAGGAAATCGGCATAATCAGTAGAATCATAGCAAAGCGAGAATAAAAAGGGAGGTTAGAGAGTAAGGGGTCTTGGGCGTGTGAGGCGGTGGAGGCGAGTCGGCGGCCGCAGATCAAGTCGACTGGCAGCCAGCGGCAGTAGCGTGGGAGGAGGCAGATCGGCGAGGTGGCGCTGGCCTTGGCCACGTTGAGGAGGTCAGCCGAGGGGAGCAGGCGAGCCGAGCCTATGGCAGAGCCGAAGTCAGCCAAGCAATGGGCGACGCCAGAGGGAGAGCAGCGGGTTGGTGGCCGGAGGTCGGAGAAAGCAGCGCCATGACGGAGCCGAGGCGGTGGTAGCGGCGAGGCGGCTGGGCCGGGAGGACGCCTTGATGGCGGCATGGACCAGTGTGGGGCCGAGGGCGGTGGTGGGAGCGGCAGCTGAGGAACCAGAGAGCACGGCGGTGGGGATGAAGGATGAAGTGGCGCTGGCTGAGGGAGAGAGGAGGCGGGGCGGCAAGACTAGGCGGACCGACGACACCAAAGCCATGAGCACCCCAGCAAGGCAAGGCTTGGTTTGAGAGAGAGAGATTGGTAGAGAGAAGGGGTGAGATTTGGGGGAAGAAGGTGAGAGTGGGCTGTGTAGTGAGTTGTGTGCGTGTGTGTGTGGCTTTGAGCCGGCCGAGAGGGGTGAGAAGAGAGAGAGAGAGAGAGGAGATTAAGTTCTCCACAATGGGTCACATTGGAGTGTTGGGCACGGAAGAGAGCCGCCCCAAGGTAGAGTGTTGAGCACGGAAGAGAGCCGTCTCAACCAACATTACTGGAAATCGGTGTATGACGAGGTCAGCAGCGTGATTAAATCAGCACCGACAGAAAGTAGTGGGTGGAGACTTAATCACGTAACCTGGAAAACGTTCTGTATTCTGAACTCGAACCCGCATCAAAGGAAATGTAGGGGATCCGGCTCATTTAGAGCTCAGAATAACTATGGGTAAAGTGGTACAAGCCTGCGCAGTGCTATACAAAATCATGAATTCATGCTAGTCTCCTAGATTGGGGTCTATGGGAACCGCCGGAGGTCTATCTTGTCTCCGAGTAATCAAGTAGTCTTTTCAGAATTAAAATTGCAACCTAAGTTTTGAAAACTATTTTCAGAATAAGAGAAGAGGTACGAATTTGAATAAGGACTTGAGGTAGGGTCAATCAAGTGCATTCTCTGCTATTAATACTTGCTGAGTACATTCGTGTACTCAACCGTGTTAGTATTCTCCTTTGTAGATCCTAGTCCGGCCGGGAACTATCCCGAGTGGGACGAAGGACATGCAGGTACCGAAGCAACCACAGGAGGAGAAGGCGCTGACTACGAGGGCTAGGGCGAGATGGACGCCATATTTGACACATGAGACGAATAGACGGCCGAGACTGCAAGGCTGGCGAGGGAGGCGGAGAAATTTCTTTTGTAGCTATGTAATAATTGTACTAAAAACTATAGCCTTGCGTGGCTATTACTGAAATAAAGTTGTACAGTTTCTATCTTATTGTTCTACTGTGTAACCCTGGTAAAGGCTTACTATTCATTGGAGCAGTGTTTTACTGAGCAAATGAATAGTAATCCGTATGCCTAAGTGTGATTACCCTTGGGGTAATGACACGGGGCGTCATAGGTGGTGTCGGAGTAATAAGATCGAGCCACGCTGATAAAATAGAAACTGTAGCAAGAACTTAAGTTTGCTTTTCTCGCTTGCTCTATTGCACTAATTACTTTATTAACTCTCATCTCGATATCAATTTCTATTCCCGTCCCATTTCAAAAGTATTATGTTAAAAGTCTCATCTTCCTTAGAGTGGCAGCCTACTAACGTAGAACCATTCCTTCGTAGGAGGTTTAGGTCTAGTCTTCCGTCCGAGAAAGTACGGGGGAAGCATATGCTTCGTCATAGGACCCGCGTTATTAATTCCTGTTAATTAACCTGTCAGGCTAGTAATCCAACCTAGGATAGAAGGTTTGAGATTATAGGTGTCGAGGTATCAATATAAGATCATAAGTTGCATGCCTGGGTTAGAGGCATGTAGTAGAAACTTTGGCATGGACCTGCTTTTCCAATTTCGGGATAAGTATGGACCATACCCGTTAGCTTTCTTATCTTTTCATCTTTATAACCATAATGACCCGTCAGCATCTCAAGTAAATCTGTAACTACTTAAAGAAAATAAAGATAATGGCTGACGGTGTAAAAAATGTCTTATCCCATTTCTGCACTTCAGTTTTCCCGGACGAGTGGTCCGTGGCACTCCGAGCGTGTAGCTCTGGCGTACCTAGGAGCGAAGTCCTGGGCGTACTCAGGAATGAGCCCTGAGCGTTTCCCAACACGTAGTTGGGCGGTCTCGAGAATGGGATCTCGAGCGTACCTGGGCACGTGGATCCAGGGTAGTGTAGGTTCGCACTTAGAGGCAAGCTCTAAGCGGTCCCAAACACGTGGTTTGGGCGGTCTTGAGAACGGAATCTCAAGCGTGACTGAGCACGAGAGACTCAGCTAGAGTAGGATTTGGCTCTTTTTGCATCCCTATGTTTCTTGGTGTTATTTGGTTATCTGTGTGTGGCTTAACCCAACCAACCCGCGGCGTAACTCCGTCAGATAAATACAATAACTTCTCCTCTACTACAAGCAACAGCTAAATCGTGTAGAACTAATTTTTTTAAAAAAAACTAACCGCAAGACTACCTAAAATTCGCTAATAACCCCGAGTATAACAACTAATGCACCCTTCTCTTATCATATTTTCCCCCACATGATGGAGCTCAAGGACGTGAAGATCAAGGATTGGGACTAAGGTTGGGTTTACCACCGTAGGATGCGCCAATGGAAAATCCGTCAGCATACCATAACACGGCAGCATCTAGTCAATCTAGAACCACCACAATACCAGCAGTCAGCCATCTCCATCCACCACCCACCCATAGACTCCATCCAAGCATACCACCACAACCACCACCCCGATATGGACCATCCAGCTAAGAATTTTCAACTTATTCTTCCAGAGACCCATAACCCAGCCGCAGCCTGTTGCTATAACTCGTAGTTGTGCAAAGTAGAGGAGTCGCCACCTGACGAGGGATAGTGTTATTATTGAATATCGGATTAAAGGATTACACAATTTTGGATATTGGATTATTGGAAATACATTGTTGTGAGATATTAGATTATAGAAATAAATTATGCTTGGATACTGGAGTAATAAACTGTTGGATATGGGATCGTAGAAATAGATAATTGTTGGATATTGGATGTTGGATCATAACCATACATTACTATTGGATTATTGGATTCTAGACTAAATGAATGTTGAATTATAGAAATAGATTGTTGTGGATATTGAATCAAGGGGCATTGGATTAGTAGAATTACAGGATTACCGAGTAATTGGATTATTATTGGATATAGAAATAAATGTTGGCTGTTGGATTATAGGAATGCATTTGTTGGATTATTGGAGTTATGGATATTGGGTTATGGGAAAGATTGTTGTTGAAGATTGAATTGTGGGATTACATAATTGTTGAAGTTGGATTATTGAATTTCATCATCATTGGATCATAGGATTATATCATGATTGGATTATTAGAATTATATTATCATTGGATTATAGAAATACCCCTGTTGGATACTAGAATATATTAATATTGGATTATAGGAGTATATCCTTGTTGGAGTATAGAAATAAATCTTGGTTAGATGATATAAACGCACCTTGGCAGATTTAAATGGATTTTGGTAATTATTGGAGAGTTAGTATTGAGAAATTGATCCAGTAAGGGCAGTGATTGAAATGTGTAACGGTTGGATTTTCATAGCAATATCTAATGTTAAATTTTGGTGAATTAGTTGAATCACGATATGTGAGTAAACTTTGTGGGACTAATTGAATAATTTGGTTATGTTGGATCTATTGGATATAATTAGATAATAAAATGGGATTCAGATGTATTGTTAGTGATCGTGGGAATCTCGTATTGATAATCTGATCAGATTTAGATGATGAATAAAGAATGAGGCTGGATTAGTATAATAAGTTATGACTAGAATTCAGGTGCATTAGTTAAATTATAAAGAATTAATGAAATTGGTGGAGTTAATGAAATAATAATGCGTAGTTGATTTATAGTTGTTGGTGGATTAATGTCAGCAATGATGTGGTAGAGCAAAGGACATAATAGATTGATTTGGAAGGTATGAATTCTAATACGGATACTGTGATTAATTTGATGTTAGAAATGACGGTAGGATTGAAAATTGGAAAGCTTAACAAAAGGTTCAGTTATAATTTAAAATGAGGCTATGATATTGATTCTACCCTAGAAATTTTAACAAATGGTTTAACTTGGAAGATAAATAGAAGTTGGTTTAGACTTGGGTGAAAGGAATATGTGGATGGTGCAAGTTGATGCACAAGATCAATTCGTTGCTATGATTGAGATCGAGTCTTATTAGGATTAGCACAAGTCAATCAGGGATCGGTATTCAAGCTGCATCCTGCTTTTAGCAGTCGCAAACCGCCCAAGGTGGCACGGGCCATGCCATTGCCTGCCACTAAGCAACACTCTCAGTTTGCAGATGACCCCTTAATAAGTTAGTAACTTACCTTCAAGTCACCCTTATACCATTGCACATCAATTCGCCGCTATGCCAGCAGTGCATGCATGTCGGAAAGCCCGACAAGACACAACTGCAACACCTCAGAATCAGAATCCGACCAGAAGACCGGAAGAACAAGGAATAGGACTACACATTCGTACGGAGCACAAGGAAAGAGTCACTCCGTTAGTTAAGCCACGTTGAAGAACAAGGAGAGCTACACGAAGTCGGCCCCAGCAACCCTCCCCCGGAGATATTTCAATTTCGAGGACGAAATTTTTCCAGGCGGGGGGGTAGGATGTGAGAACCCGCAGATATAACCTAAACTAAATAACAGTAATCGGTAATTAGCGACAATTAAAAATTCTTTAAATCCAGAACAAATAGTAGGTTCAGAGTTAATATCAAGCGCATAATCGTTACATTTGGTAACAAGAGGGTTATAAAAATAATTTCTCCGATATCATTATCAATCAAGTTTCAATTACAAAAATAAATCTATTGCAGACATAAGTGAATCATTAATACGAACTCAGAAATATTTACACCATTCAATACAATCAAAGAATACACCCTTGTGACAACCCTAAAAACATTGCATCAATCCAGTTACAGAGCATAAGTAATATATTACAAACCCAATGCTTGTTACAAAATTTATTTTACAACCCAATTGCAATGTTTATAACAACAAGTAATTAAATTGTATCCGCTTCTTGCATTCTTGTAGCAGCAGCTATCTTTGCCACCTTGTACCTTGAGCACTAGTCCATAGAGCCATCTCACGATCCATTCCCATCGCTCGTTAAAAAAAATTAGAAAGCAATTAGCAAGCCAAAGCCAAGTTGATAATAGAAAATAGAATTAGAAGGTTGGAAGTGGCCGTCAGAATTTTCCGAAGCTCACTAGGGTTCCCTGATCAACTCAAGCTAGCCAGCCCCTTGATCGTCAAGGTACCCAGACTAACTA
The DNA here is from genome assembly GCA_036346405.1 of Phyllostachys edulis. Classification (NCBI taxonomy): domain Eukaryota; kingdom Viridiplantae; phylum Streptophyta; class Magnoliopsida; order Poales; family Poaceae; genus Phyllostachys; species Phyllostachys edulis. The sequence goes on along the minus strand of CM070548.1, from coordinate 23,010,135 downwards.
GAGTTAACCGGCACCTCTTTGCTTTCGTGGGTTTCATCATCCGGCGTTTAATTTAATCCGACACCCACGTATACTGAATTACTCAGCCACAGAAAATCACCCGCATAGTGATTTCCTAACCACAGACCAAAAAGCCCCCAACGAAAATCTTGCCATAAGGATAAGAGCAAGGGCAAAATAGTCTTGTGTTTGGGCAAGAGAGTGCATAGCCAAAGCCACCTCCATATAAAGACTGCCATTCACAAAGCCACCCCTTGCCCCCCATTTCATTCATGCACAACCAAAGCCACCACTCCCAGTGCAAAGCAAGCCTTGCAAACCACCTTTCTTTCCCACCAGCTCAACCACAGCTAGCCAAGCAGTCAAGTAGTAGCCAGGAAAAAGACTCCAAGCCCAAACACCCAAATCCACAACCAAGAATCGAGCCAAGTATCACCTCCATCATTAACCATCCACACCCACATCCAATAGAAAAGAGTAGAAGAGGAAGAGAGCACAAAGAAGAAGAGGAAGCCGGCGAAGCTAGGGCGACGACCTTGAACCGTCAGCAGCCATCAACATCGCCAGGCATCAAGGCAGCTAGGGGGAGGAGCAAGCTCAGATTCTGCATCATCACCGCTTGCAAGCCGATCGCAGCGAGGGAGAAGGGGAGAGCACCAGCACGGGACCGGCACTACCATCCTCTTCCCCACCCCTAATCTCAACAGGAGGTAACCCGCAGTTAAACCTCAGTGCTCCACATACACATCATTCACCCATCGAACATCCCACAATAGCATCCATATAGCTCTCAGTTCATATTTCATCACAGAGCAGAGGAGGGTTTGGGTTAGAGAGCGAGGGGGAGTATACCTCAGAGCACGGCTTTAGTAGCACGACCCTCACCACCGATAATAAGCATCATAGCCACATCCAACTCATCTGGTATTCATGCATAAGCACAATAACCCACATCAGTGAAAGGAAATCAGCATAATCAGTAGAATCATAGCAAAGCGAGAATAAAAAGGGGAGGTTAGAGAGTAAGGGGGGTTTTGGAGGTGTGTAGAGGCAGTGGAGGCTAGGGTCGGTGGCATGCAGCCAAGCCGACTGGCGGCAAGACGGATGTGAGGAGGAGGCAGACCGAGGGGAGCAGGCGGGCAGGCCTAGCGGCAATGAGTCGGGCCAGAGCGGGCGACGCCAGAGAGGAGAGCCGCGAGTTGAGCCGGGCCGAGGTCGGAGAAGAGCGGGCGCCATGGCGAGCCGAGGTGGTGGTAGCCAGCAGGAGGTGGTTGGACCGGAAGGACACACCTGGGCGGCGGGCGGCGGCGGCATGGACCCAAGACGGGAGCCGAGGGCGCAGAAGAGGAAGCGGAGCGCAGGAACTGAGACGAGCAGCGTGGCCGGGTGGAAGCGGGCGGTGGCGGCGCCAGCTAGAGGGAGAGAGGAGGCCACTGGGAGCGGCGGCAAGAATAAAGGACAAGCGTGACACGCCGTGAGCACACAAAGCGGCGGTGGCTTGGTTTGAGAGAGAGAGAGAGAGAGAGATTGGTGGAGAGAAGGGGTGAGATTTAGGGAAAGAAGGTGTAACATCCCAAACTGTTGGTGTGTGTTTCAAATGTAATATTATGAGGATGAATTAAAACTTTTGATGCCTCATGATGTCATTGAAAATTTTCTAGAAATCTTCCCCTAGTATTTCCTTTTTCCAACAACACGATGTTTCTATTGATGGAAATAGTCAACCTTAAAAACTCCATGATCAAATGTCATGATCATCCTCTGGAAACATTTTTCCTGTCATCTTGAATACCCTAGTACCCTCTCTGCAAAATCTCATAATTTTTAGATTTTGTTTGCTATTTCAAATGGGCTAGTGAAACCAGTTTGAATTCTGGTCAAACCCCTAGCCCAGCAGCTTGTGAATTTTCTGGAGAACAATGAAAGGCATAAAAATTTCTGGAAAAATTCCACAGGGTTGTCCCCTATTCCAGGAAGCTTCCATAAAAATTTCAGAATTTTTGGATCTTCGGAGCTACCTCCAAAAATTCTCTATCTTCTCAGCCTTTTTAAAACAAAACCTGAGGGCACTATTCCTCTGGTTCGAACCAGACTCAGGTCCGGCCCGAGCCGACTTGGCTCGGCCAAACCATCTAACCAGCGCATCACATGCAGCTGTCCGATCGCACATCTACGGCCGCGATCGCGTACCGTTTCGGCCGAAGTTAAAACTCCTCGCGCGTTACACCTCGATCCTTGTCACGCGGTCGCGCGCGCGTTGCTGTGTCGCTGGCGCCGTGGCCCCACCCGTTAGTCGCGTCGTCAACCTCGCACTGGCAAGCGGGCAGAAATGGAACGCCACGCGCCGCGCCAATTCTGCTCTGCCTCCTTCAGCGCCAGCGACGGCATTCGCCCACCGCCCACGCCAACCAATCCTGGAGCCTCGCCGGTTCGCGCCGCTTCCGTCCCCGTCCTTGCCCGAGGATAATACCTCCCGTACTCCCTCCCATTCTCTCATCTTTCCTCTTGGTGGTGAGGAAAGAGAGGCTCTCTCGAGCTCCTCACGACGGTAAGCTCTGACCGGGTGGTTGCTCCTTGCTTTTGGTTCATCCCTATGTCCATCTTGGCTTATGTGGGCTCCTCTCGTTGCTTGTAGCTCACGGAGCGCCACCGTGTCCTCATTGACTCTAGAGCGTGCCCCCGGAGCCGCCATCGTGCCATCTTCGCTCCCAGTGAGTTCTGTGCTCATTCAAGTGCGTCACCTTGCGTCTTGTGGCCTTAGAAAGTTTTCCCCTCAACTAATTCTACCAATCGTCCACAGGAGCTCGGGAATTTTTGGGTTTTCCGTTTTCTCGGCCGCAAGGACCCCTTTTCTTCTCCGGCGACGTTCGGTGAGCCATTCTCTAATTATTCGCTCTATGACCATCACAGTGACCCACTCTAGCGTTTACAACAGCTTTTGTCCTCTTTCTTTGCTCAGGGCAAGCTCTCCTCGGTGGAGCTCCACGCTGCCGTCACCTTTCTCGTCGTCGGCCCAACTCCGGCAGCTTCTCCACCTCCAGGTCATCCCGGTGAGTTCCCTGAACCCCCCTATAGCTCTTGCGCGCGCTAGTTTTCCGCGGGCATTCCTTTTCCGCGACATGCCATTGTTAGCCGTAGCTCTCCTCCGCCTCTCCACGTCGCGCCGCCGCGTCGGGCCACCACTGGACTCGCCGCCGGTGCCATCAGGTGCGCAAGGTCGCGGGCATCCTGTTTTGGCCACTCACTCAGGCCGCCGTGGCACGTAGCGCCGGCGGGCCGGCGAAGAAACTCGCGGCCGCGCGCCCGAGAGCGTGGCAGCTTCCGACCAACACTGTAGCATCGATGATTAGCATTTAATGATGTTGATTAGCATTTAAAACAGATCTTTGTCGGCAAATAAATCATTAGCAGTTTTCTTGTTTGGCTTACACGCGGGCCCGTGAACAGAAAACTAGGGAAGTTAATGGCCTGGGTTTGTTTGAGTAGATGACAAGTGGGCCCGTGGCTGTTTAATGTCCAGTTTTCTCCCGTGCGCATGGCACTATGTGAGGACCCACTGGTCAGTGGGTGTAGCTAGGGTTGGCTGGGTATTAAAAGTATTGCATGTTATATATTTTTCCGAAATGCTTTATTTGTGAATTGGAAATTGATTAAACTTCAAAATTGCACAAGTAATTCATTTTAGCTCCAAAATTGATGATTCAAATTTTGTTAGTTTCATATTTAAATGTACTTTAATATAAAAATAGTTTGAACCATGTTACTGTTGCAGAAAATACTTTTGGCAAAATTACTTTATGTTTAGTATTATTGTTGCACTAAAAATTGCTCTAACTTTAAAAATGCATAAGTATTTCTCTGTAACTCCAAAAAGAGTAAACTAAATTTTGTTAGAATCCTCTGTTAGTTTAGTTTATTGTAAAATAGGTTGTGAGCATGATTATGTTACTGAAAATCTCATTTTGCATGTAACTTAAGTACTACTTTCACAACTTTGAAAAATCATAGGAAATTCATCTTAGCTCCAAATGAGGTGAATAAAATTCCATTGTTCATCTCATGATGTGCTAAGCCTACCATAAAAATTTCAAGTGCACCACTGTTCTGGAAATTTTCACCAAAATAATTAATTTAGATGAACAGTAACCGGTTTCATTTAAAATTGAATTTTCCATAAAACTGATCTTCTAACTGTCATAACTTTTCCATAGATCATCCAAATGAATTGGTTCTTATTGCTAAATTCATATAAAATCATGCTCTACCTTCTGTGAATTTTTCATAATTTTTGGATGACTTTGTATTTTTGCGTCTTTTTTGTGTTATTCGTTCTTATTGTGATTTGGACTTCTTTCGCTAGGTTCTAACGATAATATCGATAGCGAGAGTGCTCCTCTATAGCAAGATAATCCACCACAGCAAGGCAAGCAGTTTGATCATAAATGTCCTATTATTTTCAAGTCTAATACTTTGTTTCAATTGTATGTATGCATGCTTTTGTGTCAAAGTAATTTTTCCGATTAGAGGTAGCTATTCCTATTGCATGGTTGCCCTTAAATTGTTATCCCCTGCCACAAAATATAAGTTATTAACATCGCTGGTGAATTAGATCCCGGTGATTTAATTATGCTCTTTTATTGTCTTTCGGCGTCATGCTTAGAAATGCTTAGCTATCGGTAGAATTGGGCGGTTATCGACCTAGTCGATAACTGTGATCACACAAATTATTGTGGTAATTATGCTCAGCACCTTGTGCTTTGTTACTTTGTAAAGTCAAAAACTGAAAAATAAAAATAAAATGTTTTAGACTTGGGCAAGTGGTTGGATGGTGGGTTATTGGGTTTGTGAATGTCTTGCCCAGGTCAACAAGGACCGAACATCTTGGACACTAAGCCAAGCGCTTATTGCGTGCTAACCACATGAGAGGGATATGGGACCTCTCTTGACTTAGTACTTTGGCGTGTACTAGCTTCGGGTCGCATGGTGGATGTGTGCGTTGTGTTGAAAAAGAAACTTGTGTGTGTTTGGGTGAGTAGTGGTGGAGGTTATCCACTGCAAGGAGCATCGTCCTTTAAAAGGAGATGAGCATCTTTGATGACTCCACATCAACATATGAGGCTTCCTCCCATATGGGCGACTCGTAGTTAATGCACAATATTGGAAATGTCTCGTAGAACTTAGCCTTGCCGGCATACCAAAGGAAGTGTGATAAATCTAGTGGCAAAAGAGGCGGTCTGGCATGTGGGTACATTGGTACACTCCTGCAGGATTCAAACTATTCGAATAGCCTCGTCCTAGGTTATGGACATGCTTGGTAAGGTCTCAACAAGAGTTAGACTACAACATTTAATTAAAACTTGATATGGGTGGTATGAACAGGGAGTTCATGCTATTGTTGTGGTGGCTATTGGGTTAGCCACTTCCAGGATGTTTTGTTATTATTGTTATTCCTTTATCGCTGTTTTTATCAAATAAAAATAGATTGCAAAATTGCTTTAAATCTATTACATTATTGCAAATGAAAACTTGCTTTATGCTGAAATTTGTGTCTAGAGCCTGCTCCACTTAAATAAGCGTGCATGTAGCTATTTATTAGGCCTGTTACCTTACACGTAAGTCTTGCGAGTACATTTTTGTACTCATTTGCTATGCTTTAATTAAATTGTTGCAGAGGAGGAAGTGGAACCCCAAGGGTTGCACTTTTGTGAGATGTGCTTCGGCTTCGAGGACTAGGTTGGTGGCGTGCTTGGTTGGTTGCCTTGTGGGTTATGGCACACTAATCGGCTTTTGTTATCGCCATCTTATGGCCATTTGCTTCCGCTATTATGTTAGACTCTTTAGTTGAATTTGGCCGGTCGGCCCGTTTGTAATAACTTTATACTGTATGTCTTTTGGATTGTTATGTCGTATTTTGGATTCTATGTGATTGAATGGAGTTGATGCTTAATTTTTGTATGGGGTATGTGTCTTTGCATTCAGGAAGTACATATATACGAGAGTCGTGATATTTGATTTGTAATGCCTAATTCATCTTAATGGTTAAGTATTACAAGTTAAATACCCCGAGTTCTCACAGAAGGTGAGAGTGGGCTGTGTAGTGAGTTGTGTGCGTGTGTGTGTGGCTTTGAGCCGGCCGAGAGGGGTGAGAAGAGAGAGAGAGAGAGAGAGGAGATTAGGGTGATATTAGAGGTAGGATTAGAAATAGATTTAGGACTTTAGGTTTAGAAGTATTATTATTAGGACTTGGGTAAGTGTTAATTATCTGTTGCGATTACTGTTTATTCCGGTAGCTTTGGTCAATTAATTGTTGTTGGTTGTTTAGTTCTTGCGGCTAAATAATTTAACTTGGATCTTGTCGAGTTAACCAACTTAAAATCATTCTGTAGATTAAATTGCTAGATAAGTTGTGTAGCCGTTATTTCAATTTTTAATAGACTAGTTAGCTTGTGTAGCCATTTTGCGCGTCACTGGTATTTAGTCGGGTGGTTTGAGCTGTTTAATCTTGTTAGTTTAATTAGTTAAGCGGGAACCTCGAGCTCTCAACCTTAGCGCGATTAGATAGTGGAACGACTATTTTGGGGAGTGCTAACTCCGTATAGATCTCGACAAGTTTTTTTAAAATTAATTTGTGCTAACATTTAGAGGTCACTAACTTAGGCATATATTATATCACTCAAAATTCAACTACATATCTATTTATATTACTATTCGTGCTACCGTGTGGCTACAGAGGACGAACTAGCACCAGCGAGAGCAGTTGATCAGAGTTTCATCAACGTCAATCTTTCCTACAACTCCAAAGGCAAACGATCCTCTTGAACATAAATATAGTTAATTTAAATGTAAACCGTATATTGCACTATTATATTTATTGCATCAAAATTGTTTTCTCAAAACTTAAATAAATGATTGAGATGAAAATGATTAAGATGATTAAGAAAGAAATGAGAATTAATAAGTGGGTAAAAGGGGGCCCTGGCAGGGGAACGCGACGACGAAGAGGATGAAGAGGTGGGCCCATTTTTACATATGGTTATAATATAAGGACAAACAAAACTATTGCTCGGTCTGAAGCCGTAAATTCAATACCAACCATTTTCCCGTTTCGACGGGCAGAAAATGCTACCTTGTTACGTAATTAAGTTCTCCACAATGGGTCACATTGGAGTGTTGGGCACGGAAGAGAGCCGCCCCAAGGTGGAGTGTTGAGCACGGAAGAGAGCCGCCTCAACCAACATTACTGGAACTCGGTGTATGACGAGGTCAGCAGCGTGATTAAACCAGCACCGACGGAAAGTAGTGGGTGGAGACTTAATCACGTAACCTAGAAAACGTTCTGTATTCTGAACTCGAACCCGCATCAAAGGAAATGCAGGGGATCCGGCTCATTTAGAGCTTAGAATAACTATGGGTAAAGTGGTACAAGCCTGCGTAGTGCTATACAAAATCATGAATTCATGCCAGTCTCCTGGATTGGGGTCTACGGGAACCGCCGGAGGTCTATCTTCTCTCCGAGTAATCAAGTAGTCTTTTCAGAATTAAAATTGCAAACTAAGTTTTGAAAACTATTTTCAGAATAAGAGAAGAGGTAGGAATTTGAATAAGGACTTGAGGTGGAGTCAATCAAGTGCATTCTCTGCTATTAATGCTTGCTAAGTACATTCGTGTACTCAACCTTCTTAGTATTCTCCTTTGTAGATCCTAGTCCGGCCGAGAACTATCCCGAGTGGGACAAAGGACATGCAGGTACCGAAGCAACCACAGGAGGAGAAGGCGCTGACTACGAGGGCCAGGGCGAGATGGATGCCATATTTGACACGTGAGACGAATAGACGGCCGAGACTGCAAGGCTGGCGAGGGAGGCGGAGAAATTCCTTTTGTAGCTATGTAATAATTGTACTAAGAACTATAGCCTTGCGTGGCTATTACTGAAATAAAGTTGTACAGTTTCTATCTTATTGTTCTACTGCGTAACCCTGGTAAAGGCTTACTATTCGTTGGAGCAGTGTTTTACTGAGCAAACGAATAGTAATCCGTATGCCTAAGTGTGATTACCCTTGGGGTAATGACACGGGGCGTCACACTCCAACTGCGCTATTTCCAAGTGAATACTTTGCAAAAAGAACATACCAATATGATATAAGGGAGTAAACAGCACATTACCGATTTTGTGCACTCTGAAAGTCAAGTGGTTGTTTAGTTTGATATACCCATCCAGGAGCAAATATGGCAGCCCAGACATCATCTTTCTTGAGCAGATCAAGGGCAACATTTGTATTCCACTGCCCACCACCAAAAGTATTTCAGCCGAAAACATCAATACCCATGTACACCTCATACTTCATGTCACCAGCAACTGCAGCTGAATCTCGTGGATATGTTTCCTTCCAAGTATAATTGGCAAATAATCCATCACACAAATCAAACAATGGCTTGATATAGTCATTGAGCTTGTCCTGCCAGCCGAGGTCACCATTCATGCTAATTGCATCGTACCATATGACTAAAGATCCGGGAACTGCATCATGCATTGTCTTGGTTAGGTGATCGACGAACTTTTCCAGGTTATCGATGAACTGAATATCGAGTTCGACCTCAATATTGATCAGCCAGCCATCAAAGCCTGAAGTAGCAGCTAGCTCTGTGAACCTCTAGGCATACATCTGCGCAGAAGCCTCTGTTGCAAGCATCTCCTTGCAGATTTCTGCACCATTATCCCACTTTGTGAGGAATGTTCCCAAAACCTTGACGCCATGGAGGTGGGCGGCATTGGTCCTGCACGGCAGCGGGAGGGTGACGAGGTAGTGGGAGAAGTATACAAAGACGTCGATGAGGTGCCAGTGCCAGAGCACGTAGGCATCTGGTTTGGCGCCACTCTGCGGCGCCGCGTCGTCACGGTACCCTCCCTGCATGTCGTGGCACACCAGAACCCGCTGTCGCGGCGGGAGCAGCGTGGAGGCGCGATTGAAGGGGAGGCGTCTGGTCGTCTTAGACCGAGCCCAGCAGCGGCGGCATAGCAGCAGCGCCGAGCCGCACGAGAGGCCGAGAGACGATGGCGGAGGCGGTAGGACCGGCTGGAGGGGTCGACTACAGTGAAGACCGGGCGCGGGGGAGACGGGAGCACGGCGGTGCACTGAGCAGCGCCGGGTGCCGGAGGAGCCGAGGAGCCGGTGGCACCAAGGGAAGGAGGGGGTGGTGCCATCTGCTGGAAGGGGCGGTGGCTTGGGCAAGGAGGGAGAGAGGAGGAAAGCCGTGCCGAGCGAAGGGCCGGAGGGCAGAGCAGGAGCGGAGGGTAGCCGAGCCACAAGGCAGGACGAGGCGCCGCACAGGGAGATAGGGTTGGGGAGGAGTGGCGGTTTGGGGAGGGGGAAAGGGTTTGGCCTAGGGTTAAGGGTTTTGGCCAGCTCCCCCTTCGCCATCTTAAAACTGGGCTCTCCCACTTGGGCTATGGGCCGGTGGCCCACTACACTCGCCAATCCACTAAAATTCTGAAATTCTTCACTAATAATTTATTTATTTTCCTTTTAATTCTTTTAGTTACCCAATTTCTTAAACAGGGTATCACACTCTACCCCCCTTAAAAAGAATTCGACCCCGAATTCTATTCACGTCACCCTACTCGAAAGAACACCTACAACTGAAATTAAACAACAGATTCTCATTGCAACTATGAAATGACAACTTTACACCCAAAATGGTCAAACTCAAAAGCAAAGATTCATCATGAAATCCCTTCCGCTTTCCAAGTAGGCAGTTTACAAATAAACACCACATAAGCCGAAAGAGCAATAAACACCAAATCAAATACTTCCTTTCTTGTTTCTGAACTGATAAGGACCACACATGCCATCAAGAAGCCAAGCTCAAATTGCAACAGACACCCGTCAACAACACAAAGCTCAAACGAGAATCAAGAAAACTCTTCGCTGTTCAAGGAGACTTTTTTTTTCTCAGTTTCTCTCTTAGGAATAAAATTCCTCTCAAACCTTGGAATTTGAATTCATCACATACTACACGAGTTCAAATCTCTAAAATTAGCATCCTCAAAGTTATGCTCAATCCAAAATACATCATCCACACCTTTGTGGAAAGGCTCTATTGATCCCACCAAAACACTCTAGACAACTCCTTCTACTAATAAAATTAATTTGATAGTTGGCACCCAAAACACCTCGAACAAGATCTCACTCAATTACATCACCTCAAACTTTTAAGAATAAACAATTCAGAATCCACAATACACACGCTCATGTACTACATCAGAAGGGTTCTATCAATGATCATTCCACTGCTCAGAATACACCACAATTCTACTTTCTCTACACATAATTATTGGGCGACCAAAGTTCTAGCATAAAAATGCAAAGCCCAAATTTAACCTCTAAGACCTCTACAGCGAACTTCCCTTATAACAGATAGACAAAATGTAGGACCGGAAAGGCGACTAGAGGGGGGGGGGTGAATAGGAGCACGAACACTTTTTCACCTTAATTGAATTCAATACTAATTTCACTCCAATAGCTATAAAAGGTATGAAGATCAACATGCAAGCACAGTGGAAGACTTGTATTGAATCCAATCAAAACCTCGAAGCAAAACAACCAAAATTACCAAAATCTCAATTCTCAAATAGATGGGTGGTCAGACCTCTCAAATTGGTGGGTCAAATATTTTGCCTAGCGGTCAGACCTCTAATATTGGCGGTCAGACCGCCCCTGACGATGAACAGCAAAATCAGCCTGAAAAACCGAAACGAAAAATCGGTCTAACTTTTGATCTACACGGCCAAACTTGACCAAATTTGGAACACACCTTCCTAAGGATATTAGGAACCTATTCCAAGAAGAGATTGAGTAGATCCACGTCAAAGTTTCGACCTTTTGCTGTTTTACCGAAGGAGGGTTCAAAACCGGGCAAAAATGAAAAACTTGATCCAAATATTGCTCATGGGAGATTGATGATCTAGATGATCCTAGATGTATTCCCACACATCACAGCAAGGTAAAAGAGAGAAAGAAACCAACCAAAAACCACAGGATCAAGGAAGCACCCAAAATCATCAAAAGAGAAGGGAAAGCACAAGAAGACTCGTCTTTGAACAATCATCCATGGATTGATTCATGATTGGTTGCTGGTTACAGCCACTCCCTCAAGGAGGGCAAAACTCAATCCATGAGAACACAACTCAACACATCTCCCTAGAACCCTAAGCTTCTTCTCTTTCTCCTAAGCCCTAAGACAAACTAGGGTTTTCAATGAAGTGCTTCATCACTGCTGAGAACAGCCCCATCTCTATTTATATGAGAGGCTTAGTTTCTAGAAGACTTAACCCTAATGGGCTCCCGTTAAGGCCCAATACAAACGGGTCACACACGCACGCATCTCAAAGCGCCGTCTTCACTTCTTTTGACCTAATCCACTTCTTGACGCACCGTCTTGCGCTGCGGGTTGGCATTAGGTCACCAATGCGGTATTTGGTAAAATTACAAAAATACCCCTTCTCGATCTTTTCCAAGACCGAGTCCAAACCGCGCTAAACACATCCATGCTTCACCACGTAGGTTGATCCATGCTCTCATCGTGTCGGCAAGTCTCTCCCATCCGGTTCCCACCGACCACCTTGGCACTTGCAGACCGCACCGCTTGATCCAACCGACGCGACCAATCGCCTGCTCGGTCAACTTCATCCATTCTGCGCCATGCTCGAGTCACTTGACCTCACCCAAGATCCTTGATCGTTTCGACCTCGGCTCTCCAAGCTTAGTCCCGATCCTCCTCGCCGCTGACCGTCATTGACCTCCAAGCCACCAGACAAAGCAATAGACAAGCAAACACGAATCCAGGAACAAGTTCTTCACAACTTGACCCACGTTAGCCAAAACATGCAATATGCAACACATATGTATTAACAAAAAGGATATGACCTATCCCAAACTCAGTCCACAACTAACACCATTTATCAGCATAGAAACCAGTCAGACCGCCGTTCTGGCCGGTCTGACCGCCCTTGGGACTGAACCAGAATCTCACTTAAGTCAAGACCGGTCTGACCGCCGGATTGGCCGGTCTGACCGCCACTTACCTGAAAGATTCAGAAACTTTGCCGAAAACGCTTGAAACTTCAAACCTAAAGCAACATTGCCAATTGTTTCATCATCCTAAGATCATGGGCATATCCCCATGATATCCACACAAAATCATCGGATTAAATCTCTAATCATTCCCACAATTCTAACATTCTCACTCGTTAACATTAGCATGGAAACATTCTCCTAAGCAAATTACCTTTACAAGGGTTATTACTCTTAGAGGGTTACTTAATAAGACCGAGTCATTCTTGACATTAACTCAACCTTTCCCACTATCTCATTAATTGCCACAATGATTAAATTACTTTGTATTCCAAATCCTGTTAAATCTCATCATCATGAATCACATACACAACCTCTCATTAACAACCCAATCGTGACACTCTATAACTTGATCAAGATTTCCATACTCTCGATGATCCCAACATTTCAACATAAACTAGGGTTCTGGGACTACACTTTACCATAGGTTTTACTTGGTCGCGACACCGATCGATTGTATTTCAGCAACAATTATACCATTTGAATCAAATTTTCTCCAAGAGGTACAGATCAAAACCAATTCATCTTCTACTACCCCTCCAATAGCTTGGCAGCAAAACCTCACCACTACAATTACTTAACCACCACCAACAGTTGCCAAATTACGCTTTGTAAAACTTTGCAACACAAATTTGTTAATCCCTTCTCAAAAGAAAGAGGCGAACAAGAACAAGTTTCGTCACATAGGAAAACATTGCTCCTCACAGCGAACACGAAACCAAAAGAAATAATCTAATAACGATGATCTTGGAAAAACAAAACTGGGATCATGGTTGAGGGTACACACCCCTCAAAAGAGAATATCAAATATCAACCAATAAGAATGCAACATTTCTAGTGAAACTCGACAATGCTTGTGCGGAAGAAGAACAAAAAATAATCCTTTATCTACAACAATATATACCTTGCCAACTCGAACAAGATAAGATCTTAAGACCAAACCACAAGAACCACTTAAGAACCAATAAAATTCTTCGACACGTCATTTTGCTCGGAACAGTTCAACTTCCACATAAATCATGAGATCCAAATAATTTCAGCCGCAAAACTCGAAACATTTTCATTTACGGGAAATCGCGAAAAGCAAGCAAATTATTCTTCTCTTAAAGGAATGAACAAATAATTGTTCTTTGATTGCAACCTCACGTTGCCAACTCAGACCAAAGATACTTTAAGATTAAAATCACACAAATCTCTTAAGAACCAATAGATCATTTAAATACATCATTTTGTTTAAAATAACCTCAGCTACCACATAACTCACGAGTTCCAAAAGATCATGAAAGCAAAACTCGAAATATTCTCATTTAAGCAATATCACCATATGTGATCAAATTACTACAAGGTTTAACATCAGTCTCACATTCTGACAATTTTAATAGCATCGTTATCATACATTAGTGCCATGAATCATCAAGCTTTATTACCCCATTCTAAAGCTTTTCCAAAAGAAACACAAATCACAAGGTTGAAACAAATTTATTTTAGCATGATCATACTACGCAATAGCAATATCACAAGACACACTATCAAAGACCGCTTACGAAGTTCATCTACTCAACTGTTGGTGTTGCTCAACACCAACTTCAGCTCTCATTATCAATTGACGATTGTATTAATCATGTGTGTAAATATGATTCTAATTCTATTTGCAAACACATAACCATTTATAAATATAGATTCAACATCCCACCTTATGTTTAGAGATCAGTTCAAAACATGATTAATAAATAATTGATGATTAGAGGCACAAGCTATTCCAGAAATTTGTATGTTAATTGCAGCTTTATAAATTAGACTAACCTTTACCATAAGATTAGTTACATGTACAAAATTTTGTATGTGTACATACTGATGTTTTGCCCCATTCGAACCACATCTCATGAACCAACATCATACACAGAGAACCCACCCATATCATCCAACCATCACAGAACACCCACTATAGCCTACATCATTCATCACCCACATCACAGAGCAAGGGGAGGGAAAGGGATAGAGAGTAAAGGGGAGTAGTTACCCTAGTGCAACCGGCAAATCGACCACCGGCAGTAGCTCACCACATCCATCACCTTCATGTATGCATAAGCAACAACAACCCACATCAGTACACAAGTCAAGCTCAAACCCAAAAACTGAAGCAACAGAGAATAGAAAATGAGAAAATAATGTCTTACCTCAACATCCCCGGTGTCGATGGTGAGGTAGCCGAGGCCAAGGTCGGTGGAGAGGTAGCCGGGGGAGGTCGGTGGAGAGGTAGCTGGGGTCGCGCACGCTGGGGTGGGAGGACAAAGAGGGGAAGGCAGATCTGGTGGTGGGGAGGTGGATTTGTCCGGGGGGAGGTCGATTGGACCGGTGGCGACGGCAGCGTCACCGTAGTTGTGTCACGATGGTGGCACTGCAGAAGACACTCTTATCGTAAGAGTGTCTTGTGCAGTGAACCATGGTGTCACAACCGGCGGCTATAGGAAGAAGGGCGACGATGGGATTGGGGAGAAGGCACGACTTGGGGGTGGCCGTCAGGGAGGAGGCTTCGGGCGGTGGCATCGAGGTCGAGGGCACTCAGGTGGGGAGAGGAACAGGCGAGAGTAAGGGCGTTGGGGAGTGACAAGTTAGGGCGCAAACCCTATCGGGCTCCTTCTAATAAAGGGATATTACTGACGGTTCTAGTGATACTTATCATAGACGGTTCCATAATATAACCATCCGTGATATGGTCTCATATCACAGACGGTTCCATAATAGAACCATCCGTGATATGGTCTCATATCACAGACGGTTCAATAATAGAACCGTCTGTGATATGATTCCAATAAATAACTATTTTTTACTGGCATGGGGCATGGCATTTTTGGTGTGTTCTCCGTGCACTTAACTAATTAAAATGAGTCGTGGGTACATAATCACATGAGGTACCTACTTTGCAATAAATAAGTAAATTCTAGGGTAATAAATAGTAAAATTAAAAACAAAGCTAGGGATATACTTTACCAAAGACCATCAACAATTCAGTGGTGGCGGGACAATAAAAAAGACATGTTTACATCACATACGATAAAAAAAGGATCAACGATCCTATCTTAGCCTTCAAATCTTCATAAGCCTTCTCCTCGGCTTTAGTGGTGGCGAGATTAGCGACAGTTTGATCAAACACCTCCACATGTTGTATTGCACGCTCCAATCGCGCTTGTAGCCGTTCGGATTCCGTAACCAAGTGCATGATAGCCCAGAGACCATCAACCCTGGCCTCCTTCGTCTTGGCGAGGTCGACCCATTCTCCTGCCATTCGGATGTCACCCTTGACTCTCCGGATTGCATCCTCAATGCGAACGAAGTAGTTCCAGAGGACGATCTCCACGATGAGGTTTACTCACCGAATGCCGGAGACCCTCGCATTGGTCCATCGGAGGAGGAACTCTAGTTGACCGATGATGGCCGCTATGGTCTCCGCTGGATCGGAGGGCCTAAAACGGATGGCATTGCAAACGAAAGGCTTGTTCGTAGCTTGCGCTAGGTTGCGACCAGAGAGATGCGAGTAGACAACCACAATGTAGGCCAGTACAGCTAGCACGAGAGGAGACGTTGGCGTTGGAGAGGAAGAAGAGGGAGCCATTTCGACCAGAGCATGCAGTTTGAAGAAATAGGAGGTTTGTGGGAAATCCCTTTCAGAAGCAGATGCATGTCTATTTATAAAACGTGGGAGCCGTAGCGACCGGCGCGAGAGACAAAGAGATACAATAGGAGCCATAGCAATCGGCGCGAGAGAAGAAGAGATACAATGGGAGCCGTAGCGACCGACACGGGAGACGAAGAGATGACGTGGTGCGTTTAAACGAGCAATCGGATGATGTGGTATCTGTTTTTATTATCACAGACGGTTTTAAGAACAAACTGTCTGTGATATTACTAAATATCACAGACGGTTATTGTTTAGAACCGGCTGTGATACTTCACAGATGGTTTTCAATATGAACTGTCTGTGATATTACCTCTTCACAGACAATTTTTAGCACAGCCAGTAACACAGACGGTCGCTAAACAAAAACTGTTTGTGATTGTATTTAATACTGACAGTTTTGTTCAACCGTCTGTGATGAGACATCCAGTATTAGCATTTTTGTAGTAGTGAAGGTTGAGGAAGTGGCTCCAGCGTCAAAATCAGATGGTTACAAACAGCTCTTTATAATACCCCGAATGTTTCTAAGGAAGGAGAATAAACAAAAAAAAAGGGTTTTTCTGTAATACTCCAACTTAGTCTAATGAAGGAAGCAGTGAAAAGATAAATTAGACTTTAGAGGAGGGAAAATCTGTAATTCTTTGGCAACCTGGGCCTCAGGCTTTGGCCCAGGAGGCCCATGAGGGGCCGGCCACTATTAAAAGGAGGGAGAAACCCTAGCCACCACTGTAGCACGCACTGCTACAGTGCTCCCACCGCTGCTACAGTGTTGCTACAGTGCACACCCTCCTCCTTGCAGCCCGTTGCCCCCTCTTGGTGGTGCTCTCCCATTGCTGTCGGCCAAGGAGAAAGGTGGAGGGAGAGAGGAGAAGAAGAGGAGAGGAGCATCTAGTGGGGGAAATCAGCAGGCACGCATGTCTCCAAGGATAACGAATGTCGTTTTCGTTGTTTGATTAGTCGTAGATGTGAATTCGATTAGAATTGATTGGATCGAACTCTGTCTGTTAAAGATTCAATTCTGTCCAGTAGGTTGCGTGGGCAATTTCGAGTTCTTAGAGACCGAATTGGAGGTTTTTATCTCCTAGAGATATTTATATAATATTCTTAGCTTTTCGTGGCCACCAAGAACACCTGATTCCGACGTACGGATCAAAAGTTATGATAGTTTTAGTTTCTACTGTCCAGAATTCTGACACGATTGATCTGTCAAGTTGTCTCATAAAATATGATTATGATAATGGAATATTCAGGATTTTCACCCAACTAGGTTATTGTAGAAATTTTTATAACCTTTCCATAATGTTAAAGAACGCCCTAATCGTAGTTGTAGATCAAAAGTTATGATCTGTTCTTTACCGCTGTCCAGAATCTTAGCTATGTTTCAGCAGTCATTTCAATTAGTAGATTGATTATTTTTAAGGTCCGAATCAGGACTTCTCCATATTATGAAATTTGTAGGCCTTGGTCTTATCTTTCCAGATCATTAAACAACATCCAATTTGGAGCTGTATAACGAAAGATATGAATTTTTGAAGTTCTTATTGTAATCTGTCTCTCTGTTGTGGACAGTAGAGAAAGATTAACTTGTTAGCAACTTTTCTTGCACCTTGGAAATTATTGAAATAATTTTATTCAGGAAGCTAGTTCCTTGTAGTTTCCAGAAAGGTTTAGTTCATTGATTTTGGTTGTACCAAATGGAAGTTATGAATTTCACAAGTTGAAAGTACCGAAGATGACAGAACGATCTTGATGTTAAAATCAAGGGCTTAGATGGGGTAATTTGTTCTGTCAATCACCTGGGAAGTTGTAGCTAAGCTCGTATAAAGTCCGGAAACTTGGATTCATAACTTTTGGGGCTGGGACTCAAAAGTTATGGATTTTTCTTTGAACAACCCAGATTGGACAGATTAGAGTCAGGTGAAATTGCTAGTTTTTGTGTTGCGTCCCAGAGCGATCGCTTCTCGTTATGTTCTATCGCTTTGTTGAGCACTCTTGTTTAGTATACTTAGTATACTTTACGGTTGCCAGGTGTTGGTGAGCACC
This sequence comes from Phyllostachys edulis, assembly GCA_036346405.1. Taxonomy (NCBI): domain Eukaryota; kingdom Viridiplantae; phylum Streptophyta; class Magnoliopsida; order Poales; family Poaceae; genus Phyllostachys; species Phyllostachys edulis. Next base: position 22,992,285 of record CM070548.1, on the reverse strand, counting down.
AGGGTTGAAAGATGTTCTATCGTCATCTTTTCGTCTCACGGTTAAGGCAAGTACTTTGATGTTCCTATGTTTGGTGAATGATGCATGCTTGATGTTTGTATTGTGTTTTCCTAAGATCCATGAGAATATTCAAGTTTATGTCCCTTTCTTATGTTTTATACCATGGGTATACATATGATGTCTTTCATAATTCATACTTCAGTTCATGCATCATGTTTCATGTGCCTTCCACGGGAGTGGATTATAAGACCCATCAATTCCAAAGATGGGCACGTAAGACCCACCATTCCAATATGGGCAGATTTGGACACCGTATGAAACATTCTTCATACGGGACTTGGGTCCCCGTGATTTTGTTAAATGCGGACTTAGGTGAACACCGACGGGTGTGTCACTAGCTATACCGGTATAAGCATGTGTGCAGTCCATCCTTTTCATTAATTCCATTCATTCCATGCATTCATGTACTCATTCAGTGTACGTTCAAATTCTTTAATGAAGTTATCTTTTTCATATTTGTGGTATGTCCAGCTATCCATGTACTTGCGAGTCTCGACTCGTTCTTGCTTTGTTTATTTATTTTAGGTGATCGTTGGTGATGATTCTCTTGGGAGGAGTAGACACGCACTACTCATTCATTTCACCTTACACCGGTTTCAATAATAGAACTTGATTACATCTTTCATTCGTTAAGTGATGGACTGTAATATAATGGAGTTTGATGTTGGTTGACATCTTTTTCACGTTAAGGTTGTTTAATTAATCGCTTATGTTCCATGATCATTCGCTTGGTATGATTATCTTAGTGGATTCAAGAGACTTAAATAATTGGAATTTGTGAGCTGTTGTTGGATTCAGCTTTTAATTCTCGCTAGGTTTTAAAAGATGTTGATCCTTATATGTTAGTTGATGAGTTATTGTTAAAGTTCTTCCGTAGTATTGTTGTATGTTAGTCCTTTAGGTAGCATTTTGGCTTCCGAATAGCCAGGGTGTTACACTCTTATGTTTTGATCAGGAGTATGTTCTCTATCCTGTTAGAACGTGGACAAACGCTACAGCGTTTACGAGTTTTTCTCGTATTAAAATGGGGTGAATAAAATGTAATGCTCTAGGATCCAACATGCTTCTACTGAGAGAAAATTTAGAGTACATTCTACTAGTAGTATATGGTGATGATATAAATTAAATCAGATCATTAATTTGCTAAGGGCATAATAGACTTTTCTTTGTCTTTATAATTTTATTCAGATGATATTATAGACTTTTCCAACTAAAGTTGAAAATATTACTCTTGTGTCGTGCGATCCCCATATGGACAATATAGTTCTACCCACCATGGGGATTGTACTACTCATACTACTAGGTGTAGTATAGCTAAATCCTAACTAATATGAACTATTGGATAAAAAAGAATAAACGGCGTATTGAATTGAGTATACAATAAAAAAAGCTCTCTACTTAACCCACACTTTGCAGAATTTTTGGCCGATACGGCCATTTTCGAAACCGTATTTACAAATTTGACAACAAAACTCATGCAATTGCAAAATTAACCGGGCTGGCGCACCATCACCGTCGTCAAGGCCAACTCATGTTTGACACGCCACGGGCAGCTGGGCATCTTGCCATGGCCAAGACTAAGATGGCCGTGGGTTAGGGGTGGTTTTGGTTGGTTAATTAGAGTTAGGGTTAGGGGTTAGGGGGAGCTAGGTTTAGGGTGAAATTTCGAGGAATTTAAAAATATAGCAAATGAGTTCAAAAAATTATAATTTTTTTTGTGGAGCCTTTTAACACTGTGTAGTTGCTTGTGTAAATTTTTCATAATTTTATTCGTTCGAAATCACTAATTCGTAAAATTTTGATTTGAGGGTTTCATGATTTCATGTGACTTAGAATTCACAACACCCTTCCGACTCGTGCCCTTCCACCCGCCACGCACCCGGACTATCCTACGGAGGATTAAAAAACCTCGTGATGGTCATGAACGCTCGAGTTAGGGTTTCGTTCGAGTTCATGTGACTTAGAGTTTCTCTAATTTTTCTATTATTATATTCGTTCAGAGAAAGGATATCAGACTAGGTATAACCTTGAGGATGTCGTCGCCCAAGCAAACTTTGTGTGTCAAACACTTGTTGTTTTTACAAGTGGGATATAGAATATGAGTGAAGGGGTTGAGAACGCCACAGATTATGAAGACGCCTAAAACATGGAGGATTCGATGTCGGTGTGAATGGTTGTTTCTAGGATTCCACCAGAAGAGGTTCTACTCAACTCGGCCGATGTAGTAGCGCCACGTCGGATCCTCTCCACATGCTCCAAAGTCACTTGCATTGGCGTTGAGGACAACGACATTTGGAGATGATCCGACGGAGATGATGGGGGGTTTTGGAGATGGAAAGTGGAGGAGAAACCGAGAAGCTAGCTCTTGGGCTTCTTCACCGCTTTTATAGAGCTGGGTCTATTGAGCACCTGCCCGGTGTCCCTTGTTGCAAAGAACTCCTCTAGCTCCTTTGATATCATGTAGAACAGAATATGATTGAAGAGGCATACTCACAATATAGACTTGCTTTCATGGCTTAGCTGCCCTGTGCGGTCTTGTCACTGCGCAAAGCTGTGTCGTTTGGTCTTATCACTGCGCAAAGCTATCTCCTGTGGTCTTATCACTGCGCAAAGCTGCCCCATGAGGTCTTGTCACTGGGCAAAGCTGCCCAGTGTGGTCTTGCCGCTGCACAAAGTTGCCTCGTCTGGTCTTCTTCACTGCATAAGGCTGTCTCCTTTGGTCTTGTCACTGCGTAAAGCTGCCTCGTTTGGTCTTATCTCTGCGCAAAGCAGACAGCCCCGTCAGGTCTTGTCATCTGCAAGGTAATACATTACCCGCTATGTTAGCCAGCCCCCGCGGGCTATAAAATGCACACCCCACGCTCCGAAAGTAGGACCACTCAATCCTTCAAACCGTAGGAAGAATAACCTTCTCCGTCATACACTAACATACCATGGCAGACGCCCAGGGACCAGTCCAACCGGGGTCGCCGAAGCAAGACCTTCACCTCGAAAGGAGGGAGGACTTCGGCCCTAACTACCGGTTGATGCCGAACAAGCGTGCTCAACCTAAGTGGCGAAATGCTTGAACGGGAGGACGCTATCGCGTGTCATAGACGGCCCTTTCGATGGCGGACGGCGTTTCTTCCGATGCCCATACTCTGGGGTAAATAGTTTTGTTCATGTTACTGCTAATACATCCTCTATACTAACCGTCCCTTGCGGTAGATGGCGAAATGCAACTTTACCCGCTGGATCGATCCTCCCCACGCTTAGTATGTTGCGAGGCACGTGGATATATTGTGGAACTGGATCTTTGATTTGGAGGCGCAAATTGACGATCTCAAGGAGCAAAATGATGACCTCCGCCAACAGATCTGCATGAGAGGGCAACGAGGTCGTGAACATAGGAAGTCCCTATGATCCCACATGTTTCAAGGCCAACCCTAGTTTGCATATGTGCGTGCCACTACAACGACGGCCAGCCACGTCCGAGGCGCCCAGCTGGAGAACACTCTATGTGGGTAGTGCGAGGCACCTTTCCGTACTAGTTCTCGAAAGGTCTAATTTATTTCCATTCAAAAAAGACGCATATGTATCGTAAGAGTACTTCGGTTTGTTGCATCGTGCATGATGTTGTTTCTTATGCATGTAACCAAACCATGTGCGCCATGTTATTCCTAGCTTCGTTATAAAGTGTTTAGAGAAAGGATGACTGATAAGCATATCAGACGAAGTATAACCTTGAAAGAATTTGCATCCTGGACCAATGCAACCATGACCAAGGAATGGGCCAGAAATGTGACTCATGTAATTGTGGGCAAAAGTGCTGCTAGTGCATGTAGCAGATCATATGAGGTCCTGATGGTGATACTGTTTAGGAAATGGGTTATCACAGTTGGATGTTAGTATTGAGCCATCTCCACTACGGTTCCCATATTTGAGCAATTTTCTTTTGTATGTTTAAATATTTGTTTACTATGTCCAAGACCATACCAATTGCTTACTTTACCAAGCTGCTGAATCTGATCTATTTACATTTACAAGTACGCATGAAGGTCACTAGGGTTATCATAATTTAGCCATGATTCACACACATCAATCGATGGACCAAAGAAAGGAAGAATTATGTTGAGCAAGTGTCGGGACCCAAAATATGCAATTCTGGACCCTCTGTGTATAATGCACTAGTCCAGGATCACGCTAGTGCACACAGTGTCAACATAGGTGAATATCGATCCACACAAGCGATTAATAACATAAACGAGTAATTTGATAACAAATAAGGGTTTTGACCTTAAGGTCGAGTTTACATTTATTAAGCCACGCAGGGCTAGCAAGAAATAAAATAGCAGTGGAATGAAGAAACTTCAGAGGAATCCCATCAATTCACCACAGTAACCGACGGCAGGATCAAGACCCTACGATCAAGCACCTTCGATGAACTCCTCCTCGAAAGCGGTGAAGACTCCTCCTCTTCATTGCATGTTTTACAACAAGCATGAGTACACACCGTACTTCGCAAGTCATACCACGTAAATGCAATTATAGATGCAGCTTATTCCAAAGGAATGGCTTACGTGGTTCTTTTGCATAAATGCAAGATTTGCAATTTAAATACAAGTAATAGATTGAAAGCATAATTCAAAACAAATAGACAATAATAATTTGACAGTTTTAGTTCACAAAGACACATAGCCTAAACAAGTTTTTTTCACATAGCCATATGACTTAGGTCACACAGCTCCCTTCCCAAGGTTTTCATGAAAATCTACCCCTCGTGTGAAATCAACGAGCATGTCCATGACCGCGGACGCGGCTATTCGAATAGATGGTTTAACACTCTGCAGAGTTTGTACACTTTACCCACAAGATACAACTAGTGTAGCTAGCACTAGCAGTAACAAAACAGTTCAGAAACTTCATCTTAACATTGACACTCCCAGTGTGCTTACAAACCGTTAGACAACCCCACATAGGAAGTCGGTCCAACACACACTGTTGGACAGGGACACGGCGAACCACCCCGTGATGTGACTACCTAGTAGCACACCTCCACCCATGCACATAGCCTAACCTACTACCTGAGTAATCAATGCCAAGACTCCATAACTTACTAAGTTAGGCCCGTCCCATACCAGGCATGTGGTTGTACGAGAGGCTCAGTTCAATGGCGCACAAAGTTAAGTCCTTAATTGACCAAGGCAAGACTTCCAATTAGACTACAAATCCCTATGCACACAGGTTATTAAGCCCACGCACATAGCTCCACCAAAATATCACACAGTCCACTTGCCTCCGTCTAAATCCTTTCCCACCCTGTTGGTTAAGTGCAACATATGCCATCAACGAGTAATAGCACATAGAGCACACAGTTTCTATCACATAGTTCCATAGTCACTTAGTCAAGTTTATATTTGCAACTACATGGGATGACGACTCGTAGCATGGCTAAGCAAACTAATCGCATCTAACCAACCCATGTTGGTAATACAATAGCACCAACTAAATAAACCAAGCTAGGGTGACAAAAGATTATGGCATACAATTAGACAAGGAGGTCATAACAAATTGGAGATTAACTAATCCCAAAAGCATTGAATTAAATAATTAAAGTAAATGCAATAATTTAAATCAATATAACCTTTGAAAACTGGGTTCAACATGATCAAAGGTATAACTTGCCTTGGAACAGGTCTTGGTATTGATCTTGGTCTTGAGATGCTCCTTGCTCTTCAAAACCTCCCGAGGTATCAACGTCTACTCGCAAACGAAACAAACAAAACAAATAAAAATAGAGGCAAAACAAACTCCAAAAATTAAATAAAAATCTCAGATAGATAGATCTTGAATTTAGAAATTTGAATGGGCTCAATCGGAGTTCGGATCCAAAAGATATGGGCTTTGGAAGATTAAATCTACAAGAAACCCTAATTTTGAATTATCCCGAATTATTCTTTAACAGAAAATCAGAATAATGACGTCAGCTGACGTTAGCGAGGATTTTCCGCCGGAAAGAAAAGAAAAAGGAAAAGAAAATCCCCCTGACAGGTGGACCCACTGTCATAGACAAGGTGCACCATGGACCGGGTTCAATGAGGTTGGCTCGGGTTTTGGGTGTTGGTGTGCCATGTGGCTACTGACGGGGCGCTGATTGGGATGCCACGCGAGCAAAACAAAGACATGGCGCAGATGTGCGGCGAGATAGCTCGGTGACCTAGCGTCCACATCTACAGTGACATCAACGCCGGCGAGGTCTTCGGTTCATCCGGCAACGGCGCTACAGGGCTCGCCGGTGGTAGCGGATGGGCGCGCTGGGTAGAGGAGGCTATTGTGGACCTGATGGTGGGCTACTTGGCACGGGAGAACGACGGTGGTGGCCGGTGTCGGCGCCGGAGCAGAGGACAGAGATGGCTATTGTCGGCGACGAGCTCCAAGCGGATGAGTGCTTGAGGTCGTCCTGGTGATGGCGAAGACAATGACGTAGTCCCCGGAGGCGGAGCGCTACTGGCGGCGGTGGAATTCGAAGATTAGAGTTGCGGCACAAAAACCCTAAAACTCCAAATTGCGGTGGTGGAGGAGCTTTAGGAGAGGAACGGGGTAGGGTTTCGGGATGAGGAGACCTGGGCGGTCCTTGGGGTCCCTTTTATAGGGTGCGGGCGGGCTCGAGGTGGCGTATTGGCGGCGGAGTTCAACTCGGAACCACAAAAGGGGATAAGGAAATTCAAGAGGTTGAGATGTGATTCGGAGGAGATAAGGTTCCAAAACAGTCTGAGAGCTCCGAGATTTAAAAGACGAGATTGGCACGGATTTGCGGCCGATCGTGCTGTTGTCAGATGAAGCTTCGAAGGAAACCATGACTGACACGGCTCGGCTCTCGCGAGGATGAAGACGATACGGAGACGACATTGAGGCGGACCCACCGGCAATGAATAAAGAAACAGCGCTACAAGACAATTTGAATTTCTTTGGTGGCATGGACTGGCCGAGCCACAGAGAAAGGGCCGAAATGACCGGGCTAAGCGGGAATAGGATTGGGCTGAGGAAAGGATTCGGCCCGAGACCAAATCTGAGATTTTAAATACTTTTTCTTTTTAATAAAATACCAGAAATTCAAATAAGCAAAAGAAAATAGCAAATGAACTAGGAAAAATTCCAGAAAAATCTAGAAAATATATCCAAGCTCAAGGAACCCAAATAAAATAGTTTTAACCATTGTTGATGTTGAATTTAATCATATTAAATTATTTTGATGTACAAAGTCCATGTTTAAGCTTTTGAATTAAAATCAAATAAAATCCAAATGGTGAATTTTATCCTACTAACTATTTAAAAGATTTTTAAAGCTCAGAAAATTAGGATGTTACAGCAAGTCTATGATTTCATGCGACTTAAGCCACTTTTGCTTCTGCAACATCCTTGCGTAGGAGTTTGCCGAAGAGTCCATAACTGGGTACCGTACAATTTTGCGCTGTACATAACAAACAAGGCAGAAAAACATTACATTACGACACTGAATGACGACCGGACGAGCCGGGTCTGTTGGGACAATCCTTCATTGAGTGCCCAGGGGTCTTTCATATCTTGCACTTGATTGTGCGGCTAATACTGGTACGTTGACTAGCATCCATGTCATTCTAGAAGGCTACCTGCTCGCCGTCGCCCTTCCCTATTCTCTTTAAGTCCTGTTGGGACCCCATTGCACCATGTCCGCCAAAGATCCTTATAGTTCATCTCCAAGCCGTCTGAGTAAAACTCTCCACCCATGTACCGAATAGGTGCCGCATGTCGAGTACTCAAGATGTACTGGCGAGACATCCGCTTCATTTGCGCCTGAGCCTTGTACACATGCGAGCATGGCTTGTGGAGGAGCTTCGGCTTGTTGCAGGTGCATGTCGCCACATCACCCAGAGTACATGCATGTTTCCTTTCCCCCCTGGTATGATTGTTGACGATTTACGAAGCTCGATCTCGTGATTTCCGCCGAGGTAGTCGATCACCCGAATGTCATGCATTCGGGCCTTTTCCATCTTCCGGTCCATGTGCCTCTGCATGTTCTTAGACCACTGCTTGCCTTCGTCCATCTGTCGCTTGGCTGCGGTGGCTCTATTGACGAAATAACCAACAATGCGAGTCCATGTCTCCTGAACGATCGCAGTGATAGGGAGGCACCGCACCCCTTTGAGGACGCTGTTGTAGACCTCGGACATGTTGGTCGTCATAATCTCGTACCTCGCACCATCTGTGTCACGGATGAGGGACCATTTCTCCAATTCAGGAGCATGGCCATTAATCCACTCGGAGAAGCTTATGGCACCACTGGGTTGCTCCCCCTCTGGAGTGGACCCCCTTGTATGCCTCGTAGTCCGGTGTTCGAGGTCTCTCCAAATAGACTCAAACTTTCGTCTCTGGTTCTCCATATACAATGCCTTGAACGTTGTCATGAGTTCCTGACTGCGGAACCGCGTGAACAAGTTAGATGCAAGATGCCTCATGCACCACCTATATTGCACATCGTTCCACTGGTGAGATGGATCTATCCCATGCTTCATGGTGTTGATTGCCGCCAACAACCCAGCATTGCGGTCTGTGATTAGACAGACATTGGGCCGGTCTCCCACCACCGCCCTCTTCAAGTTCTCCAAGAACCACAACCACCGATGTGTTCTCGCTCTCCACAATGGCAAATACCCTTTGGAGAAGCCGGTCATTCGTGATCGGCACCCACCGCGGTGAGGATGGTGCCCTTGTACCTCCCTGAGGAAAGTGCCATCCATCGTTAGCACGGACTACAGAACTTGAAGCCCCGATGGCTCGAGCAAAAGCCCGTAACACCCGGTCCAAAGATGAAACGGTTGGGCCCTTTTCCAAAGATCTTCATGGTCAAGCTTGTTTATGTATGCGTCTTTGCCGGGTTTGATTCGCAATCTGGTGAAGCAATCTCGGACAAGGTTGTACGCTCTTCGTATGTCCCGTACATAGTCTCGATGACCTTCGCTTGGATCGCTTGACCTTGTCAGAGCTAATCGGATATCCAACCCGATTGGCGACTTCCGACATCATCGACTTGGGGAGATAGACATGTCCGCCTCAACTAGGTGTCCGATGAGGTTTGCAACATATGTGGAAGTCACGCCCGATCTTTCGCCGTAGGGGCTCACCGAGCTCACAAGTGTGGTCGATCACCTCGACCGTGAAGACCGAGCCGAAGATCTTTGCTCGGAGAGCGCTGACCTTGCCAGGGCAGCCTTCTACTATGCACTTCACTGCGTACTTTGCTGGGTTGGACCGGTGCACTCGGTACACACGGCTGATAAACAAGGCGTACCGTGCTATAGCTTGTTGCACGGCCACCTTGTCCGGGAAAAGTTGCTCAACTAAGAGGGTGTCGGCTTCAAACCCCCACTGGGAGCCTTCGTCTTGCGGCAGTACGAGTGAACGCAGCGCAATATCATCAAGTCTTGATGCCACGTAAGGACCACCGGCTGCGTGCAGCGCCCTCGCTTGCACCATCGGAGGTTGTGTTTGTCCTCGCGGACTCCAACCCGAGAGGCTCGTCCGGTAGATACTGTGGCGATCGATGCGGGCCGATCACCATGTTTCCGCCTCATTTGGCACAAAATTAGGCACGGACTTCTTCCGAGGCAAGACATTCTCGTGCCGCCATCTTCAGCCCTGTGCGCTTGCCCACTTGTAGAGGCCTCAAGATCATCGTGGTTTCCGACGCCTCTATGTACAATTTCACGTACACCATAGGCTTCCCGTGAATGGCCTCCTCGGGCTGGAGACAATCTCCATGTACTGCCTCCATGCTATGCTTCCATTCACCTTTACGAGCTCCCACACATAATTCGTGCAGGTGATCGCCTCGATCATAACTTTCTTCGTCGTTGGCTCTCCGTGACAAACTCTCTCCGGATGTAGCCAAGACTCATGAATATTCATCGCTCGAGCCCTCTACCCGACCACCTTGTCTCGGCATCTCGACAGTCCAACCCATCGGTCCTACCAGACGAGACCATCGCCGTAAAACACAAACAAGTCTTGCATGTACGAAAATACCTAAAGCGGGCAAACTAATTCATTATCACTTATTCAATATGCCGTAATAATGACTACTAAACTAGTTACAACTAATTAATTACCACTAAACTAATTCATTACTAGTGTACTAACTAATTACGACTAATTAATTACCTCTAAACTAACTAATTACGACTCATTAATTACCACTACACTAATTGGTTACCACTTATTCAATATGCCGTACTTACTATGATTGATTAATTAAAACTACACAAAATTAGTAGTACTTCATTTCCACTTACTTAATATGCTGTCATGACGACTACTAAACTAATTACGACTAATTAATTACCACTAAACTAATTCATTACTAATTAATTACTGCTAAACTAATTCATTACTAGTCACCTAACTAATTACAACTAATTAACTACCTCTAAACTAACTAATCACGATTGATTAATTACCACTAAAAAATATCAGTACTTCATTTCCACTTACTTAATATGCTGTAATGATGACTTCTAAACTAATTACGACTAATTAATTACCCCTAAACTATGTAATTACGACTAGCTGGCTAAAACTGACTAATTACCACTACGATAATAATGGCAAAAGCAAATTACCTACCCTTCGGGGGAAGTAATCAATCAGCCATTCGGGGGAAGTAATCAATCAGCCCTTCGGGGGAAGTAATCAAGGCCGAGCGACGATAAGCAAGAAAATAGTTAACCTCTCAATAAAATTATTTATGTTATATTCTCTGAGTTCTCAGCGACGAGCGCAAGAATGAGAATCGAAACGCAATTGAGATGAGCGAAGAGCGAGTGTCAAAGTTCGGTATTTATAGCCGGGCGGAGAAGGACTCACGGCGTTGGCGCCGGGAATTCCGTAAGCATTGGCGCCGGAATTTATGGACGAGGCAACAGATGTGCAGAGGAGGGAGGAGGGACGGTGGGAAAGATGGCCACCGCGAGGTTTTTTAATTCCCCGCGGAACAGTCCGCGTGCGTGGCAGGAGAAGGAGGGCCGGAGGGAGGGCCAGAGGAGGGGCGCAAGTTATGAAATGTTTTCGCTAACCTAATCTAACTAACTAATTAACCCCACTGTTTTGGCTAGTGCATGGTGGCCATGCGCCAGCGGACACTAAACTAAATAAACAAACAGTATACAATTTCATATTTTTTTCCGAACATGACACTTATACGAATTAGTGATAACAATTCTGAACAAATAAAATTATGAAAAATTTACACAAGCAACTACACAGTGTTAAAAGGCTCCACAAAAAAAATTTTGGGACTCATTTGCTATATTTTTAGATTCCTCGAAATTTCACCCTAAACCTAACTCCCCTAACCACTAACCCTAACCCTAATTAACCCAAACCCTCCTAACTTGTGGCGCGGTAAGCAGTAGTTTGGCGTCAAGAGTGGCGGTCTTGCGTACAGGCCAACCATACAAGACGGCCTGCAGGCCAGCAAGCTGTCAGGTAGAAAGCTAAGCTGGGCTAGCGACGGTGATTTGCGCCAACCCATTCAATTTTGCAACACGCTGCTTTTGTTGTCAAATCAGAATACGATTTTGAAAAGCCAGATTTCGGCAAAAAATCCAGTTTGCATGGACGGTTGTACACAAACAAAGACACTTTCCAAGCGACGGGGCGGTGTCACATAGATCGGCACATAAATTTATTAGTGCGTATTTTTTTTAAAAAAATAATTTTATCAGTGTGGTTTGTCGAAGAGGGTAGAAGTATATATTGAGAAACTATGGGCCTGACCCAGAAGCTGGCCCATATATGGGCCCCCTATTCCAAACCCTAGCAGGGTCTCTAGCCTATAAATAGGGGGTGCTATGCACTATAAACGATTAATCGATTGGTGAAGGAATAAAGAGAAGTAAGAAACCCCCTATATCTCTGTGTTCAATCTACTATTCTATTTTTATGTTCATGCATTGTTCTAAGCGATTCTACGCTTTTCTACGAGGTAATCGTTCGGACTAGACTCGCCAGCGATGGTTACTCAACACGTTATCAGCACGATCGACTTCGGCCTACTTCTAGGCCTACTTTACTCGGATCGAAAGGTAACTGTCGATGAACGACACTCGTAGATTGAATTGTCTTCTTTCTAGATCGTCTTCAATTCTGCAAATTCGCTTTTTAGATTGATTTTCTACGGTACAAATCCGTTCTAATCTACCGTGAGCCGACTTGAAGTCGCCGACACAATGTCGATGGGTAGATTGCACGAAAGATTGGATGTCGATTGTACCGTAGATTGGAAGTTGCAAATTCGTTCTAATCTACCGTGAGCAGACTTGAAGTCGCCGACACAATATCGATGGGTAGATTGCACGCAAGAACCGATGTTGATTGCACTATATTGTATCGTATCGCATTACATCGCATAAACAGTAATTGCATGAAAAATATTTTGCGGCCCGAAGCCGGTTGTTAACTCGAGCCCGCGTGTGCTGCACCGGAGCTCAGACGTCATAGCTGGCCACGACGCCGCTTGAAGCGCTGCCGCCACTCGGATCAGCCGCCGCGCGTTCGTGCCGTCTGCGCCTCCGTGCCGACCTCCTGTCAAGACGAGACCGGCCGCTTCGCCAGAGTCGCCACGCTTAGAAGCGCCGCCAAGACGCTGCAAGAAGCCAGAATGACGGCGCGCGCCAAGCGCCGCCCGACGCCAAGACGCCTGATTGCCACGGGCTGCCGCCTCGCCCGCGTCGCTGCCTGCCGCTTGAGCAGCCCGCTTGAGCAGATGCCGATCCGTGCCCCGCCGCCTCGAAGGTGCCGCCGCCACCACGCCAAGATGCCGCCCACCCCGCCGTCGGCCGCCGCCCACGCACGCAGGCGCCACCGCCGCTTGTCCCGGACCCGCCCGGAACCCTCGCTCACGGCCAGATCACGGGCGCCATCAACCCACGCTGGGCCCTCGGTCATTCACGGCCCACGCCAGACAGAGGCAGCGCCGCCGCCACTTGGGAGCCGGGGTAGGGTTCCCCTACCTGTGCGTTCCCTTAAAACCAGCTGGTGGGCCCTTTTGCACCGGATGGGCCAGGCGGATATGGGACGTGAAAGGCCGGCCAAGATGAAAAAGAAAAAAAAACAGCGGTGGAAAATCCGGTTTTGCGAATAGGCCCTTCGAAAATTTGAACATTACGTGAAATTTTTCTCTGAACTAAAAAAGTTGGCGTTTTAACCCCTGGAATTACAGAATTCGCCGAAAATTCATTTTCCAGCAGAAAAGGGCCTCAGGAATTCAATTTTTGAATCAATTTTTGCATTTGAAGCATGTTTAACTTTGTTATTGTTATTTCTATGTAATTTATTTATTGTATTTACTGTTTTGATTATCTGTGATTGCTTATATTGCTTTTAATCACTAAAAATAGCAGTAAATCATGAAAATGCATAGAAAATACGGGATCGTGAACCGGGAGTTTGACGAGCATTATGAGAATTTTACAACCATTTTATATAAATTACTAGCAGTAATCTTATGAACTATTTGCATGAATATGAAGATGACTGGCATCACGAACTAGGAGTTCGAAGAACTGACCCAGCATGGCCAGAATTTGTATAGAATTTGTACAAGTCTTCAACTCTGTGATAATGTAATCACGGATAAGCAGAAGATTGAGAAGACACTCTCTACCTTTCACCCAAATGCGGTGCAATCCGCACGCAACTATCGTCAAGACGGCTACACGGAGTATGCCGCATTAATTGACACCATGTAAGTTGTAGAAGCTTAAGATAATGTTCTAAGGAAGAACTACATCTCATAGCCACCTAGTAGCAATGTTGGCCATGAAGCCAATGCTAGCAGCTACAAGGTGATATAGCCTCTCACGAAGGAGAGGAGTAAGAAGGGTAAGGTCGTGAGTCGCACGTTATTGATGATTTCCAGTCTAAGAAGAAGGGCATAGGACAACATGAGGCACACCTCGCTATTGTAGGCACGGAGGATCCACATCCATTAGTTTCACTTATGGATATAGAAAGCCTAGTAGCAGCCCCCATCATCCCTCCTTTGGACATCACAGCGGCCGTAGCTGTAGTTGCCCAAGAGGAGAAGATCTCCATGGAGCAGATTGAGACAGAAGTTTCTAAATACTTCGCTGATTCGATCTAGTGCACGCATTGCATTTGGATCTTTTATAGTAACTTGCAGTTTGTAATTGAAGCAGAACATTGAATTATTTTTGAATAATGGTTGTAAGCTCTAGTAGAGCAAAGCATTAAATTCTTATAACGAGTCCTGCAAGACTTATTCCCATATTTATAATAACAAGTTATGTTCTGATATCTGAAGTATTTTATTTATGTGTTGCTTGCTTTCTGCTACATATTAATAAAGTACATTATATTAGAATGGGTGTGGCGTCCTATTGGAGGAAGTGTGCTTAGCCGGTAGCAGCACAATAAATACCATCTTGAGAGAGACGAAAATTTTTCGGTTGATCAACAAGAATACTAGTGGTCTTACGACAATCGCAAGCAGCGATACTTGTATAATAGGCTCAGGAAGGGCCTCAATTATACCCCTAATGGGCACAACTTTAGTCATTAAAGAAGCCTCGTTGTACCCAGAATCGACTAGAACTCTCAAGGATATTCGCGCAAACGGTTTCCACGTAAAGACTGAAGAAGAGTATGGTAAGAAATACCTGCTCATTATAAAGCGTGAAGAAAGTAGAAAAATGATATCAGAACGACTTCCTTCATTTGAAACTGGGCTATACTACACTAATATTAAGGCATCTGTAGCCTATACTGTCCTGAAAACCGTATTTAGAAGCTCTGAACCTTTTCTATCTATGGCATGATAGACAATGCCACCCAGGTCTTAGAATGATGAGAAATATAATTAACAATTCACAGGGACATAATGTCAATGTAAAGAATTTCCCGAATCAGGAAGATTTTGTGTGCCCTGCATGTGCCACCGGGAATTTAATTACTAAACCTTTTGCTCTGAAAGCGAAGGATGAAGTCCCTACATTCCTGGACCGTATCCATGGAAACTTTTTGCGGTCCTATACAACCCCTGTAAGGGCCATTTAGGAATTTTATGGTGCTCATCAATGCTTCCTCGAAATGGTTGCATGTATGTTTATTGTCTACGAGAAATCAGGCTTTTGCAAAGCTAAATATCGTAGATAATTAAAATTAGAAATAATTTCCCTGATCATCATGTGAAGTCCACCAGAATGGACAACATCGGAGAATTTACTTCAAGGCATTTCATGACTATTGTATGGCAATGGAAATTAAAGTTGAGTATTCTGTACCGCATGTCCACACCCAGAATGGACTAGTAGAGGCATTAATTACAAGGATTAAATTTATTGCCCGACCACCTTTGAAGAATTGTAATTTACCAATTGCATGTTGGGGACACGTAGTCCTACTCGCAGCAACTCTCATCAATTTTAGACCACCGGCATATAACATCCATTCACCTATGCAACTAGTGCAAGGGTCAACACAGAAAACTTCTCATCTTTGAAGGTTTGGTTGCAAGGTTTATATACCTATACCATTACCACAGCGAACTGCAAAGGGCCTTCTCCGAGAGTCTGGGATATACGCTGGTTATGTGACAGTATCCATAATCAGGTATTCGGAACCTATGATGAGAGATTTGCATACGGCCCGATTCGCTGATAGTATTAGATGAGACTAGTTTTCCGTCATTAGGGGGAGGAAATCAACCCCTTGATGAAAATATCGGGAAATAGAGAAGTCCAGAAGATAATTAAAATCCATGCACATGACCCGCGCACTAGTGAAGCAAATAGAGAAGTCCAGAAGATAATTGAAGTCTAGAAGACAATTGAAGTCTAGAAGATAATTAATTTGCAAGCATTAGCGAATCAACTGCCTAACCACTTTAGTGATTTGAAGAGCGTGACCAAGTCGCATATGCCTGTACACAATGCACCGGAGAGGGTTGAAATACCAATGAAGGTATCCCTAATCCCGTCCTAAGGCCTCTGAAAGGATGAGAACTCCGGCCCCTCGAATCCAAAATAACCGGGGACGCCTGGTGAAAAAGGATAAGATGGACTTGACATAGCCGATCACTGAAGTTCCCCAGAACCAGAAGGGGAGCCAGTTGAAACGTGGCACCAGTATGGCACCTTCAGAAAAGGCATACCAGAATTGAACATCCCTATGAAGGGAGACATCAGCATGGATATGTGCGCACACATCGGAGCTGAAAAACTAAAGGGACTTGCCCCCATAATTGAAAGCAGTGGTGAGCAAGTAGAAGCATTAGAAGAATCGCCCCTTGAAGAAATAGCTATAAACTTTGTGACCTCGGGAGAATCTATGAATAAGACAACAACAAATGTCGATATTGATTTTACAAAGAAAATTGCCACAATCATCGATCTTGATCCAGAGCCTGTATCGCTCGCTGAATGAAAGAAAAGATCAGATTGGAAAGATTGAAAGAAGGTAATAGAAGCAGAATTATTATCTCTGAATAAAAGAAAGGTGTTTGGCCCTATAAGCCGTTCGCCTCCCTATGTGCACCCCGTAGGGCATAAGTGGGTATTTGTTCGAAAGAGAAATAAAAATAATGAAGTAAAGCAAGGCTTGTTACACAAGGTTTCACTCAACATCCAGGAGTTGTTTATGAAGAAACCTATTCCCCGGTCATGGGCGGAACCACCCTTTAGATATTTAATCTCAATGGCAAGAAACTTGAAGTTAAAAGTGAAATTGATGGATGTGGTAACAAAGATATCTTTATGAAATATTGATTCGACATTTATATGAAGATACTGAATGTATCCTCGTCCGAATCAAGACAGAGCAAATAGAAATCAGTATAGTGTGAAACTCAGAAAGTCACTGTACAGACGTAAGCAATCAGACAGGATGTGGTATAATCGCTTGAAGCGACTTTCTATGCAAGAAAGGCTACACGAACAATGAGAATAATCCCTATGTATTTATAATGATGATCCTGTGGATGGATTTTGTATAATCTCAGTGTATGAAGATGATCTGAATATCATTGAAACCCTAAAAGGTATTAAGAAAGCAAGCTCTTACTTGGAGTCAGAGTTCGAAATGAAAGAATTGGGTAAAACCAAATATTGTCTAGGCTTGCAGCTTGAGCATACCCCTGAAGGGATTTTAGTACACCCCTGAAGGGATTTTAGTATATCAATCAACCTACACTCAGAAGGTGTTGGAAAGGTTTGATTTTGAAAGGCATACCCTTTGAAATTACCAATGGTCGGGAGATCTTTGCAGCAAGACAAAGACCCATACAGACCTAAAGAAGAGGGGGAGGAAGTCCTGGGACCGGAATTCCTATACTTAAGTGCGATAGGAGCACTCATGTATTTAGTAAATTGTACTAGATCGGCCATTGCATTTGCCGTTAACCTATTAGTAAGGTATAGTGCAAAACCTACAAAAGGCATTGGTAGGGAATTAAAGACATCTTCCGATACCTCCAAGGAAGTAAAGAACTTGGTCTGTTCTACAGAAAGAACCAAGACCTGAATATGAATGGCTATGCAGATGCCAGGTACCTGTAGAACCCGTATACAACCAAGTCGCAAACAGGCTATGAACTCCTATGTGGTGGAACTGCAATTTCATGGAAATCATTTGAGTAGAGTTTTGTATCGACTTCGACGAACCACTCGGAAATAATAGCACTGTACGAGGCCTCATGAGAATGTGCTTGGTTTCGGCGGATGATTCACCACATCCAGCAGTCGTGTGGATTGAATACCGCGCAAACCCCCACTATTATCTATGAAGATAATGCAGCTTGTGTTGCACAAGTGCAGATGGGTTATGTGAAGAATCATCTCATAAAGCATATCAACTCCAAGTTCTTCTATGCTCATGAATTGCAAAAGATGGATGAAATTAAAGTATTGTATACTAAGTCATGTGAAAATCTTGCAGATTTATTCACTAAGTCACTTTCAGCATCTAGTTTTGAAAGGTGCATACGTGGAATATGAATGATAAGACTTAAAGAAGTGCAGAATTGAAGGTGAGAATCTTCATAAACTCATTATTGAAACTTGATCACGAAGATCGAGTACCCAAAGAGTAAATCCTGAAGATTAAATGAAATAGGGTGAATTGTACTCTTTTTCCCTTGACGAGTTTTTCTGAAGTTTCTCGGCTAAGGTTTTTAATGAGGCAATTCGTGCAATACACGAGAACTTGTATCATGTGCTCTTTCTCCAAATTTTTCCCACTGGATTTTTATGGAGTTTTGACGAGCATGAACATGTGAGGATAGGTGCCCAAGGGGGAGTGTTGAGAAACTATGGGCTTGGTCTAGAAGCCGGCCCATGTATGGGCTCCTCATCCCAAACCCTAGCAGGGTCTCTAGCCTATAAATAGGGGGTGCTATTCACTGTAAACGATTGATCGATTGATAAAGGAATAAAGAGAAGTAAGAAACCCTTATATCTCTGTGTTCAATCTACTATTTTGTTCTTATGTTCTTGTATTGTTCTAAGCGATTCTACGTTTATCTACGAGGTAATCGTTTGAACTGAACTTGTCAGCGATGGTTACTCAACAGTGTATACTATTAGGGCCAACATCATAGTGGATCATCATAGTGGATTTGGAGTGCCAGATAGAGGAGACGTAGCATTTTAACAAGAGATACTATAGGCACAGGTGCCTAATTTTTCTCTAGTTGGTTAGATCCTACGTCTAGTCGGTCTGAGTAACCAACGTACATGGATCTGGGAAGGATTGGCAGTCCCCGTGCTGGTGGCTCAACCGTCCTTGTCTCGAGGACGCCCCACAAGGTCAAACACATTGTCGTATGTCCTCTGCGGTCTGATCAGAAGAACAATGGTATGTGATTATATCAATTTTATCAGAAGAAACACTATAAAGAACTCACTATCACAGTTGATTTGGACATTCGATTTTCGATAGATCGCTCCTACTATCATACTACTATAGATCTCTACATTTATAGTTTTAATGTAGATGGTCCCATCCATTATTCTCATATCTGGACTATTGCTGTTCTTGGACTCTTGGTCTTGCCTACCTAACCGAACCGGCTCAAATTTCTCTTCTGAAAGCTGAATCCATGCTCCATTAATTAACGGCAAAGTAGTTCACTGCGAGGCTACTGGATTTACAGAACAAGAAACCATGGTTTCTGTCGTGTTCTTGTACTGTCGTCGCCGCGGTAAGTTCAATGTAATTCCATGCAACAACCAATTTCCTTCCAAAACTCGAGCTTTTTGGAGGAAACGGGACCTGGCCTCGCTGCAGTCTGAGTTTACCGCTACACAGGCGTGCAGGCCGTTGGATCATAATCCACGATCGGACGGTCGAAGGCACGTGCGATCTCCTCCGCACAGTCACAGCTCGTGGCAGCATCTAATGCCTTGCGTTAACTGCGTGATAAATACACGAGGAAGCCGCTTTGCATTGCATCTCACGCATGGTCCATGCGGTACTTGTACGGGTGCGTCTTACATTACATGTACCCCATCCCTCTGTCGCCATCATGTGTACCCAGATTCAGAGATACCTTTCTTCACAGCGATGCATCACATGAACGAAGGAAAGAAAGGCCCACGCATGCATGGCTAGCTGCTCACTCACAAGCAGACATATGACCGGCATTAATGTTTAATAAACAGGTGAAGAGATGGCCTAACCTTATGTCCTAATCATGCAGCCATGCACATCACACACACATGCAAGATGCAGCAGCTGCTTAAAATCATCAGAAAAATGGAGGCATCCAAATCAGGTCCTTTTCCCCTCCAACGACCACACAGCCCCCAGCTGCAGCAAAGCCAGCGAGAGATTCTTCCTGTTTTCTCACTCCCCAGCCCCACAGGCACAAGCACACACACCCCTTGGCACTTTGCCCTGCAACCAAGCAAACACAACAGCTCACCTGCCATTCTCACATCTTACCTTACCTATCTATCCATATTCTTCCTCATGCATTTGTCTGCCTGATCAGAACATGCCATGCCAACATGCCATCATCTTCACCATCACTCCTGGACCTCATGAGCCTCCCTCCTTCTCCTCCTCCTGATGCTTCATCACCATCAGCGTCAGCTGAAGGCAGTGCTATGGTGCAGGTGGTGCCAAGGGACGTCTCTGAGGAGCTCCTGGGCAAGTTCCAGGACACCAGCGAGTTCGGCTTTGACTACAGCAGGAGTGGCCTCTGGTCGCCGCTGGTGGTGCTGCCGTCCGAGGCCCTCGCGCGTGCCGCGGGCCGAAGGAAGCGTCGGCCCCGGAGCTGGAGGAGGAAGGTTGGTACTGCCAGCTCTGAAGAATATGGCAGAGGGTGCAAGGAATTGCTCTTTGCTCCTACTAACAGTTCTTGTTTTCTGATGCAGGTGTTTTGCTGCTGGTGACATGCAGCATGAGTGTTTTTTATCAGTAGGCAATGGGCTCATGGATTCTTCTGCACTTTAGAGGAGTTTGTCGATTTGTCAATGTAATTATGGGATATTAGTTGGACTTTCCTTTGCCTTTTTTCTTTTAGTGAGGAAATGTAAAGATACTCATGGTATGTATGTAGTGGTGAGTTCACTGATTTGTAGTCTGGTCAAAATACAAAGTATTTGAATTTACTGTTGTAATTATTTCTTTTTCAAAATTTGTACTCTGTTTTCATGTTCTTAATTATTATTTTTCTCTTTGAGGGCATTCATCTTCCTGTTCTTGGTTGCAAGTTATACAATAAAAGAGCATGCATAACTGCTATCATCTGAAAGAAAGTCGCACAAGAAAAAAGGGAATTGCAAACCTCGCTTTTCTACGCTCTGATGATTTATTTGACTTTACAAAATGGTCTACCTAGACACATTACCTATAGTACAGAATCCACATGAAAAGAAAAGCAACAAAATACACAGATATCTGCTCTATAAGAATTCCATAGCCTAGATCTACATTCAGATGTCATCTGCAGTTCTATGCGGCTTCATTTCATATATAATTATATATACAGAAGGTAAAACACAATGCAAATTGCCGAGGATATAGTTGCCAGTGGTTCATCCAACACTACACTATTGAAAGCGCGAGCTTCCTTCGCATGTTACAGAGGATTTCCCCTTTGGTATTTAGATTACCATGGCTGCAAGGAATGTATCAGGGATTATGGCACAGATCATCAAACACTATAGCTAATGACACCGTATAAGTTGCAAACAGCGGGTTTAAGTCCAGATTAAAAATGCACTAGTTCTTCGGAAAATTTATTGATCTGAACTTGGCTTATGAGACTCAGCATTACAATGTCATTTATCTTCGTAGTGGTTTATACTTGTGTGGAGAATTAGTGAATTACCATGTAAGGATTTGTCAAAGCAGGGGCATTCCGCATTCTACATATTCTTCAGGCTTGAGCAGGTGTTCCTTCAAGTGCCTCTTTACCCGTGATGCCTTCTTTGAGCTCTTTGAAATACACTTCGTAGTCTTTCTCAGGAGGAGGATTTGAAGGATCAATCATGTACGGTTCGCTGAATGGAACAGTGCTCTTGACCTGATCATGAACAACTACATCAGTTAGCTTTCTTCCTGAGATAAATCAAATAAAGTTTCATATTGTTCTGCTTATTCTCTTCTAAAGTTTTACTTTCCTAAGTAATGTCTTGCAAATGAGTTACAGCATTTTAACCTCAAAAGTCTTCCCCACTGCATTTGGGCTTGACAGAGCTGCAACAAAAATGCGGGCAACTTCTTCCCTTGATATCTTTCCCTGAAATAGTACAGGAATTTTTATCAAAATGGTACTCCTTTTGGTGTGGGGAAGGAAAAAGAGTGGCATGTCATCTCATGCTGGAATGAGCCAATGCTGCCTCTACGTACTGTGATATTATCCCCCTGGTCATATATGAGGTCAGCTCCAGCTGGTTCCTCAGTTAGTGCACACGGCCGCACAATAGTGTAGGGAATACCACTTTCCCGAATTAAATCCTCTCCCTGAAAGGTCATTTCAAATGTTATATAAGAAGGCTTTCGATGGAATTAGCGTGATAGACTTCAAATGTTAAGCATTTACACGCATGCATGGTTTGTTTGCAGTTGCAGGTGTGAGTCGTGTGACACATGATATGCAATTACAACTACAAGTGCAATAGTGCAATTTAGGTAAGAGAAAAGACTTAAGCTCTTAAGAAATAAAATTAAGACAAGGTGTGTACCTTCAACTTATAAGTAAGGATGAAGCCCAGCTCTTTGTTCAAGCGGACAGCAGGAGGCTGTTTGCTTAAATCAAGCCCGGGTCTTTCAGGTCTTGTTAATCCTGCAGAACTCACATGAACAAACCTGCAAATTGAAGAGAAATAAGCACAATTGGCCTGGGCGAGTTCCAAAGAATTTTAAAACTAAAGTGGTTATTTATTCTGATAATTTTTTAAGAAATATTATTTTAATAAATAATTACAAAAATAAATAGTAAAAAAAAATTTACTACCTAGTTGCCGTTTCAACCTCCTATTGCCATTTCAACACGATTTGAACAGTGTGTCAATCGCCAGTTGAAAAGGCAATAGGAACCCGCGCTTTCCTGTCGCCACTCCAACTGGCAATAGAGGATAGCTTATATAAACCCCCAAAAATCGGCTGAAAAGTAATTTCAATTCCGAGAAAAAAGAGAAGAGAGAAGAGACAGGAGGAGAGGGAAAAGTGACCTAGCAAAGCGCTGTCGGTTCGTAGCGGAGGAGATTAAGGGAGAAGCAGATCCGGTCGTCCCCTTTGTAGGTAAATATTCTTACAACTTTGTATTTAAATTCGAAACCCTAGTAGGTTAGCAAATAAAACTAGCAACATAGAGTTGAATTGATTAGATAATTTTAGCTGCAGTGTAGTCTAATGTGATACATCATTTTAGTTGTGTGTAGTTTAGATTATCGTATAGATGTTATTTATAGTGCAGTACGTGAATAATTTAGATTAAATTTGCAAAAATATCAAACAAAACTAAAAAAACTAGGTTTTCATTTTTACACAAGAAATAATTTTGAAATGCTAAAAATACTTTTTAAACTAGAAAAATAACAAGAGAGCTCTAAAAATTCTAGAGTGGTTAAATAGGGTGTTTAGAGCTTAATTAAAATATTCTCATCTTAAATTTGGTTTTCATTTTTACACGGCAAATAATTTTGAAACACCTAATATACTTTTTAAACTAGGAAAATAGCAAGATAGCTCTAAAAATTCTATAAAAATTCCAGAGTAGTTAAATAGGGTGTTTAGAGCTTATTTAAATATTCTCAGCTTTTTTTTCATTTTTACATAGTAAATAATTTTGAAATGAAGAAAAACTTATTAAACTAGGAAAATGGTAAGATAGCTCTAAAAATTCTATACAAATTCCAGAGTAGTTAAATAGGGTCTTTAGAGCTTGATTAAAATATTTTCATTCTAAATTTGGTTTTTATTTTTACACAGTAAATAATTTTGAAACGTTGAAAGTACTTTTTAAACTAGGAAAATAGCAAGATAGCTCTAAAAGTTTTATAAAAATTCCAGAGTAGTTAAATAGGGTGTTTAGAGCTTAATTAAAATATTCTCATCTTAAATTTGGTTATCATTTTCACACGGTAAATAATTTTGAAACGCTAAAAGTACTTTTTAAACTAGGAAAATGGCAAGATAGCTGTAAAAATTTTATAAAAATTCCAGAGTAGTTAAATAGGGTATTTCGAGATTAATTAAAATATTCTCAACTTAAATTTGGTTGTCATTTGTACACGGTAAATAATTTTGAAATGCCAAAATTACTTTTTAAACTAGGAAATAGCAAGATAGCTCTAAAAATTCTATAAAAATTTTAGAGTAGTTAAATAGGGTGTTTAGAGCTTAATTAAAATATTCTCGATTTAAATTTGGTTTCTATTTTTACACGATAAATAATTTTGAAACGCTGAAAGTACTTTTTAAACTAGGAAAATAGCAAGATTTAAACTAGAAAATTCCCGATAAAGTTTTCTCTCTTGACCGAGTCTCCACTATAAAAGGGAGGGGTGCAGGATTTGCACCCATCAACTCAAACCTAGGACATCCTAATTTGTGATTTGGGGAAGTGGAGATAGACTGGTAGAGGAGGCTAGAGTTTGAGAGAGATGAATTGATTGAGTGCTCAAGTATTGAGATTTTGTCCTCTATGGTGGAGTGGCTGTAAACCAATAATCCCTTAGATCAATTCAAGAAAGTTTGCCCCAAGATGTGTTCTATCTTGTTCTTGCTCTCTCTTTGATGCCTTTCGGATTTTTGTATTCCTTGCATTTTGATTGAGTTTTTTTGATGTGATCTAGCTTGCTAGGACTTGTGGGAATTGATCTAAGGTCCTCTTGATCATCTTCTACCCACGAGCAAGTTTTTGGATTAAAGTTTGATTTGCCCCCATTTTCGTGCCTTCTTGGCCTTGATCAATAAATTCATGGAACCTTGGCTTCGATCGTCCCGATCGCTGATTGGAATAGGTTCCTGGCCTTCTTGATGAACTATGTTTGAAATCTCAGAGGATTTCGATCTCGGAATCAAAAGTTAGATCAATTTGAGATCACTTCGGGCTGCTGACCCTACAGCCGGCTGTCAGACCAAGCTTCAGGCGGTCAAACCGGCCAACCGGCAGTCAGATCGGCTAGGCCTTAGCAGTCAGACCGGCCGAGAGGCTTTGTCCTGGGGGTTTTTCTAGTTTCAATGCAAGACTTCCGCTGTGTTCTTGTGCCTTTGATCTTCGTAGATTTCGTAGCTATTGGAGTGAAAAAGAAGTTGAATACCGAGACAGTAAAAAAAATATGTGCTCCTATTCACACCCTCCTCCATCTAGTCGTCTTTTCGGTCCAACAAAAATATAGCACTAATTTTATTTATTTTCTTGGAAAATATATTGAAGTAATTACCTTTGTCCTTATACTAGTGAAGCCACCGTTATTTGAAGTAGAGACAGTACCTAGAACTAGAAGAATGAAATGTACAGGTCCGCTTAAGCTAGAGGCTTTTTCAAAAAAGTGCAAAATCTCATATACAGGATTCATGAAGGATAAACAAACACCTTTGAACAATCCGGTTGGCCCACCATTTTCACTTCCTGTTGGTTGGATCTGGAATGCACTTTCACTAACATCTCCCATTACAACATGATCAAGTGCCCCTCAAACAAGCTTTCTAGATAAGTTGCCTACATCAAAATGACTAACATGTTGTGCTAAGGAAAATAAACTCGTATGGGAAAACAAAGAAACATACAAATGCAGGAAAGGTAAGAATTCACAATGCTAAAAAAGGAAAGAAAACAAATTATATATGATTTAGTTGCAAACAACTCACTGGTATGATCTTTTTTTAAAAAAAAACCGTCACTGGCATGATCATCACAATTGCCAAAAAGTGGATTTCTTGCAGCTTTTACATAAAAAGGTTCGACTAATATCATGCAATGCAAGAATAGCCAAGTGATCTATTTCACCACATGACTCATTAATGGGACTATGTGGCCCTGGCCCGAATGTAAGTGATGCCCTCGGACTAAGTGGTATTTCTTTACTAGGAATAAGTCCAGTTTACTTTCTCTAACTATCAGAAAAGTCTGATTTACCTCCTGAACTTCAAAACCGGTTATTTAACCCCCTAAACTTGTGAAATCCGGTCACTAAACCCCTTGGGCCAGTTTGAAGGGGTGATCATGGTTTAAGTACTGCGGATGAGGATTTCCTACCCCTGGTTGTATATGCTCCAAACATCTAGGTCGTCCGTCCATGCTTTAAGATGTGTGCAACACTAAATACAAGTGCAAATAATGATGCAAATATATAATACCATACACGTCAACCGACAAATGGGGAAGGGCGGCGACTGGGCCGCCACTGCGTCTGCCATCGTTCCCATCAGATCTGGCGTCCTAGTTACCGGATCTGGTCTCGGCGACGGTGGATCCAGTGGTACGACGGCCAATAGGTCAGATCCGGCGGTCAGTCATCCTCAACCTCAACGGCGGCGGCGGCAGCATCTGGGCTTCATTGTCTTCGCCTCCGTCAGCCCATCCGACCGCCCTCCTCACTGTGCCCCTCCGACCGCCGCCGGTCAGTTCGAGCCTCACCCTCGTCGGCCCCGGCGCTATTCGGTCCTCATCCGCGCTGTCGGCAAGCCCGAGCTTCCCCATTGTTCTGCTTGGCCATTGATCCGGTCGTTGTCTTCCTCGCCGCCGATCCAGCCTCATCCTTGCACCATCTCCGCCGAGGTGCACACTCTCTCTCTCTCTCTCTCTCGCACTCGGCACTAACATGCATTTCGCCTCAGACCTTGCCGCCGACAAGATCATTGCACTCACCATTGACATGCACTTGATCTCAGAACTCACCGCCGACAAGATTTCGCCGCCTGGCCTTGCCGCCACAAAGACTACATTGTGCATTCACCGTCGACATGCACATGGCCTCAGACTCATCACGACAAAGATTTCGCCATGCTCGGCAGCCGACAAAGACTTGGTGTATACTACATGTGTATATGGCTTGTATACTGTATTGTACATATGTATGTGTATGTGAAATCCGGTCACAAAACCACCCCTTCAAACTGGCCCAAGGGGTTTAGTGACTAGATTTTGCAAGTTTAGAGGGTTAAATAACCGGTTTTGAAGTTCAAGGAGTAAACTAGACTTTTCTGATAGTTGAAGAGAGTAAACTGAACTTATTCCTCTTTACTAACACGACTTTTTTTTGGGCTATGGAGGTCCCCTATGAATATAATAGTGCCAGACTACACATGAATATGCGTTGAATGGACATTACAATTTTCTCAAGTTACAAAAGATATACCTTCGAACCCAAATAGCAGTTTCCCTTCACTCAGACCAACACAGTTCTTTACAGCATTAATCAAGTTTTCCATTCTAATGTGCTCTACCATTTCCATTCTGATGTACTCTACCATTTCAGATGAAGGTCCCTTGATCTGCTTGGCAAAACAAATATATAGTGAACTAGATTTTGAAATAGGGAAAGAGAACAAACTAATCCAAGGTTTTCAGGTTAAATATTGTGGAACAAGGATCTTATAAATCAAAGTGTAACTTATTATACATGAGAAGATGTACATGTACTGACACTGCTACCTCAGGTTCAGAAAACTTGATGCCCTGCATGAATATGAGATAAACGTGTCATTCTGTGTGTATGCGATACACCAACAACTAAAATATGATGTTGTAGGCGGATGGTAGTACACATAAAATTTCAAAACATATGTTAGGGCATATGACTTTCTTGTTTATACTTCTGCTTGTCTGGTGTATCACCTTCCTTTGGTCCTACTATGACAGAAACTGCAGTGACTACTTTCCTGATCCCTTTGAAGTAACTAGGATCAAGTGTATTTTCTTTTGTGACACCTCCTATGATCTGAAACAAAACAGAAGTTTAAATATTCAACAATGGATTACATGCTTCTTTGCAGGAGGGCACTGGTCATATTACCAATAACAAAACAAACCATAAGCAAACTACGAGCAAACAGATCAGAAGATTCGTTATACTACATCAGTGCATCACTGCATATTCATATACACTCTCAAATAAAATGTCAGGAAAAAATGCATTGCAGTTTCCATTATCATATAAGGCTACCGAAAATTCCCTAGTTTCATGTTCTACTAACAGGTTTGCAAACATGTAACAATGATGTTTATGTCAGGAAATGATATTGCTAAACAGTATTGTGTAATGCCATAGAGCACTACTAATCTTCGGTAGCCATGGTGGTTCTAGTTTGTGCTTGGTTGCTTTGAGATTTTTTTTTTTTATAAATAATCTATTTTTTATTCTGAAATACAGTAATAATACTGTTTTATTTTATTTTACAGAAATAATCATTTGTCGCTCAACCGTTGAAAGCGACAAGTGTCCAAGTCGCTCAACCGTTGAGCGATTTAGACTAGTTGTCCAATGGTTGAGCGACAGATGATTATTCCTATAAAATAAAAAATATAGTATTATTACTGTATTTTGGAATAAAAACTAGATTATTTATATATAAAAACTCGTTGCTTTGACATAGGCACAGATGATTGAAACTAAATCCCAAGGCACAGTACGATCCAAAATTTTACTAAAATAAGTGGCCTACCAAGTCCACATGGGGGCCTAACATGCTCCTCGCCTTCTCTTCATTTATAACCTGAATTCAAATGTGGAATCTGTTAGAATAGGACTCTTCTTTGTATTTTCTTTTCTGTATACCCCTTGTACTATATATATATATATATATATATATATATATATATATATATATATATATATATTGCCTATTGGACCTTTTAAATATATGCACATAATATTCATAACATGGTATCAGAGCCAGGGCACTAACCTAGTTCTTTCTACTACCACATCCCGCCGTCGTCCGACGACCGCTGCCCGACGCTGTCGCCGGCTCAATTGCCGTCTGGCCCGAACGCCGCCACGAGTCACCGCTCCTAAAGCCGCACCGTTGTCGTCGCCGTGCCCGAAGCCATTGCCACGACGCCGTCGCCTAGGGTCGCTACAGTCGCCGCCGTCGACCGCCACCAAGCCGCCCGCTGATGCTGCCCGAGGACACTGCTCGACGACACAACCGACGTCGGACGACGTCGCCTCCCACCTGACGCCGTCGCTTGGAGCCAACGCCACTACGGCGTCGCCCGACTTGTAGTCGCCACCACTGCTCACAGCCATCGGAGTTGACCTTGCTTGGGTCGCCGCCGCCGGAGTAGACCTCAATCGGGTCGCCATCGCTTTCGGCGACCTCACTCGGGCCACCGCCTCTTCTGGTGACCTCGCTTGGGCCGCCGCCGCCACGCCGCCTTTTGTAGGGGAACCCTAGTCCCCCCGCGTGCGTTATTCTAGTTCGTGGGCCGTTTTCTAGCGTGAGTCGGCCCAGCCAAAAAAAATATAAACGTCGATCTAACTGCCACACCGTCCAACGCCGCCTGTTAGACTTCGTTGCCTTGGTCATCGTCCAGCGCCGCCTACCGATGGCTTCCGTTCCATCAGCTCCGATCCCATTCTCGGGAACAAAGCTCTGTGGGACAAACTACAGCTTGTGGTCTTCACTCATGGATATCACACTCAATGGTCTGCGTCTCTAGGGACATGTCACTGGTGCTTGACCTTGTCCGTCGTCGCCGGTTCAGCCTCCTCCCAGACAGCCTACTTCTGCACCCACTGTAGACAATGAGGCTGTCAAGAAGGAGGTAGAGGCTGCTGCTGCTGCTAACGCTGTTGATGAGACATTTCAGTATGCTATAGACGCTTTTGAGCGCTAGTGTGCTGATGAGGCCCGTGTTCACGCCATCCTGATGGTCAACGTCGACGACTCCATCCAGCTAGATATTGTTGGTCTGCGTTCTACTCGCCAGGTTTGGGAGTACTTGTGTGAGCGATACTAGCAGAGCAACGATGCTCAGTTCTTTTCGCTTCAGCGTGAGTTGGAGACGCTTCGCTAGGAGAACTTCTCTATCGATGACTTCTTCTGAGCCCTCGCCAGTCTTTGGCGCCAATTGGACAAGCTGGCTTCTCCGCTCTGCCAGAAGTGTCATAAAGTGTAGAAGGCGAATCGTGATTGCCTTCGCCTTTATGACTTCGTTTGCCATCTTCGCCCAGAGATTGAACCTGTTAGAGCTCAACTGCTGAGCCGCTCACCACGACCGACAGTCACCGAGGCTCTTTCGACGCTTCGTGCTGAGGAGTTTCACCACGGGTTAGCAGCACAGTTTGTTCTGGCTGTGCTTGCTATCCCTTCTTCTTTGACTACACCGACGGTTTCTGCTTCGACTACAGTCCCTCCTCAGGTGTCTGTTTTTGCTCCTGTTTTTGCACCAACTGGGGTTCAATGCAATTATTGCAAGAACTTTGGGCACGACTACCAGCATTGTGCGTTGCGGAAAAAGCAGAACAAGGCTCGTGGACAATCCAAGGGGGGCAGGGAGGCCCTAAGTCCTCGTCGGGAGGACAGACTAGCATGTTAGGACCTTCTCAGCAAGGTGACTCTGTTCAGCAGTTCTGCTAGGCTCTACTTCAGCAACTCTCTCACAGCTCAGCAGGTTCTGCCAGTCTAGCTCAAACGTCTCCTCCAGGTACTTCTTGGGTTCTGGATTCTGATGCCTCTTTCCACTTGACACCGGACTGCACACCTCCCAATTCAGTAGGACCTCCTATTTTTCCTATCTCTGTTCAGACAGCTAACGGTACTCCTTTGTCTATCAGCTGTTAGGGCACTCTTTTGTCCACTGACTTTTTGATTCTAGCTCTTTTCCATGTTCCCCAGCTTACCATGCAGCTTCTCTCGGTGGGTCAGTTCATCGATCTTGGATGTAGGGTTGGTTTTGACTCTCATACCTATTTCATCCAGGATCGACAGACGGGAACGGTACATGGGATTGGCCGGTGCCGTAGGGATCGTTAGGGTCTCTACATCCTTAATCGCCTCTACCTTCCATCCACTTCAGCTGCTCCTGTCACCTCTACGTCTACTTCCGTACTGCCACTGCTGCCACCACCTCTAGAGTTTTTGCGCGGTGGCATCACCATTTAGGTCACTTGTGTGGGGCTCATCTTTGTTCATTAGTTCATCAGGGTGTTCTTGGATGTGTTACTATTGACACAGCCATGTTTTGTCAGTGTTGTAAGCTGAGCAAGCAGCTAAAACGTTCTTATCATTCTAATGAGTCCTTGTCTTCTCGTCTTTTTGACTTAGTCCATTCAAATGTATAGGGACCTATGCTTATTATCTCTAAAGGCGGGCATAAATTTTATGTGATCTTCATTGATGATTATTCTCGTTTTACATGGATTTTTCCCTATGTCTAATCATGGTTAGTTTCTTGTGATCTATCGTAGCTTTGCAACGATGATTCGTACTTAGTTTGATTGTTCCATCCTTACTTTTCACTGTGATTCTCTTTGGTGAGTATGTTACGCACTTTTAGACAGCTTTCTTTCGAAAGGTGGTACTCTTTACCGATCTTCTTGTCCCGGTGCCCATGCTCAGAATGGGGTTGCTGAGCACAAACATCGTCATCTGATTGAGACTGCACGCACTCTTCTCCTTGCCTCTCACATTCCACCACAGTCCTAGGCAGATGCTATTTCTATAGCTGCATATCTCATCAATATGTAGCCTTCCACTGCTCTTAAGGGTGTTAGTCTTATAGAGTGTCTCTATTCTTGAGCCCCCCAGTACACTCACCTTCGTGTTTTTTATTATACTTATTTTGTTCTACTGCAGCCTCATGAGCGCACTAAACTATCGGCCCAATCAGTTGAGTGTGTGTTTCTTGGTTATAGTTCTAAGCATAAGGGTTATCGCTGTCATGATCCTTCCGCTCGACGGATCAGAATTTCATGAGACATTGTCTTTGACGAGTCTCGACCTTTCATCTATCCAGATCCAGCTCCTTCTCTTGTTTTCACCATTGAGTCAATTTCATGATTGTCTCTTTCTGACTCTTCACCCATTTCTCCACTATCACAGTCTTGCCCTAGTATGTCTCAAGTGGTTCCTTTTGTACCTCCGCCTCTGGTGCTGCCTCCTGTAGCACCGCCTCTTGTTCCTACAACACCACAATCTCGTTTCTCTGGTATTCACTACTCTAGGCATCCTCGTCCTTCACCAGTCTCCTCTCCTGGTATCTTGCCGACACCAACATCTGATCCTCCAGATGATGCTCCTCATTACGTCCTTCGTGACCAGATATCCCTTCGACCTCCTGATCGTCTTGGATTTGCTCCAATAGCTCATGCTCTCTCTGTCACTGAGCCTAGTTCTTATCGTGAGGCTGCTTATCATTCTGAGTGGCAGCTCGCTATGGTAGAGGAGCTTGATGCTCTTTGACGTACGGACTTGGGATATTGTACCGACACCTGTGTATGCTCATCCGATCACGTGCAAGTGAGTGTACAAGATTAAGACCCAGTCTGATGGTACTATCGAGTGCTACAAGGCTCATCTTATGGCTCGTAACTTTCAGCGGGAGTACGGTTGTGACTACGATGAGACTTTTGCCCCTGTTGCCCATATGACCACTGTTCGCACTCTTGTTGTGATTGCTTTTGTTCGCCGGTGGTCTATCTCTCAGCTGGATATTAAGAATTCCTTTCTTAATAGTGTTTTGCATAATGAGGTCTACATGCAGCCACCACCTGGGTATTCTATTCCCGATGGGCACGTCTGTCGTCTTCGTCGTTCTTTTTATGGCCTCAAACAGACTCCTCATGCCTGGTTTGCGTGTTTTACCTTAGTGATTACTGTTATCGGTTTCACTGTCAGTTTTCATGATCCTACTCTTTTTGCCCATGTCTCATCTCGGGGTAGGACACTGTTTCTTCTATATGTTGATGATATGCTCATCATTGGTGATGATTCCCCATTCATCACGTATGTGAAGAAGCATCTTAGTGAGCGGTTTTTGATGACTGATCTTGGTTCTCTTATGTACTTCCTTGGGATTGAGGTCTCTTCCATGCCTAAGGGCTACTACCTCTCCTAGTAGAAGTATGTCCTGGATCTTCTTGATCGATCTAGTCTGACTAATACTCGCACTACTGAGACTCCCATGGAGCTATCCCTACAGCTTCGTGCCATTGATGGTGATCTTCTTGAGGATCCTAGTCGATATCACCATCTTGTTGGGAGTTTGGTGTATCTTGTAAGCACTCGTCCTGATATTGCTTACATTGTTCATACCTTGAGTCAGTTCATGGCTCATCCTACCCATCTTCACTACAGTCACCTTCTACGTGTTCTTAGCTACTTGCGTGGGACTATCTCTCATTGTTTGTTTTTTCCTAGCTCTACCTCACTACACAGCTTCAGGCGTACTCCAATGCGACCTGGGCTAGTGATCTCTCCGATCGTCGTTCTCTTTCTGCTTACTATGTTTTTCTTGACTCCTTCCTGATTGCCTGGAAGACAAAGAAGTACACTGCAGTTTCCCGTTCGAGTGCAGATGTTGAGTTGAGAGCTATAGAAACAGTGATAGCAGATGTTACTTGGTTGAGATGGCTACTTGCAGATTTTGGAGTGCCTGTGATGGGACCTACGACTCTTTCGTCTGACAGTACAGGTACTATCAGTATTGCCCGGTACCTAGTAAAGCATGAACTCGGCAAGCACATTGGTGTGGATGTTTCATACACTCGCTCACAGGTGTAGGAGGGAGTACTTGCTTTACAGTTTGTGCCTTCAGAGTTACAGGTTGCTGACTTCTTCACGAAGCCACAGATTAGGGTACAACATTTGTATTTTCTCTCTAATCTCAGTGTGTATGATCCACCATGAGTTTGAGGGGGTGTGTTAGAATAGGACTCCTTTTTGTATTTCCTTATCTGTATACCCCTTGTACTCCCTATATATATTGCTCATTGGGCCTCTTGAATATATACACACAATATTCATAACAGAATCAACATTAGGAGATCCAATGCTCTAAGAAAAGAGGGAAATTAAAACTGTTCATGTAACAAGAGAAAATGCCCAAAGCCAAAATAGGTATGGTTGAGCCACTTCAAAATGGATACGGTTGGAAAGTAGTATACCAATACTCGAACAGGCAGCCCCAGTACCACATCAGAAGTTTCCATTTTCTTCGGCTCTTCACTGGGAGCAGAGTCTGTGATATTGGTAATAATGGACTCTACAATCTAAAATCAAACTAAAACATGAGCACAAGCCCCAAGATGAAGATAATGTTGGAATAAGGCTTGTCTATTCCAATAGACCAAAGGGCCAATATGTAACATGTACAGGGTTGCCAGCACTGAGTTTGGAGAGGTAGAAGCTATGCTAAACTCTAGTTTGTACCTTGGTAAAGAAATCTGCTAACTGAATCTCCGAAGGCACATATTGAAGATCAATAACTTGGTCTTGCACCTGTGATCGTATATACGAAGCATCCACTTTAATGTGCTTGGTGAACTCATGCTTCACGGGATCTCAAGCAATGCTGATCTCACCAGTACTATCTGATAAGAGAGGAGTCAGTGCAGAAGCGGAAACACCGAAATCCTTAAGTAGCCACCGAATCTAGGTGATCTCAGCTGTCAACAACGCCATGGCTCTCAACTCAGCCTCGGCGCTCGAACAGGAAATGACAGTCTGCTTCTTGGTTTTCCAGGCAAACAAGGAGGAACAAAAAAACACAATAGACAGAAAGAGACCGACAATCAAAATGATCGCTAGCCTAGGTCGAATCAGAATACGCCTAAAGCTGCAAAGAACTGGAGTGAGGAAAGAAAAGGCGACAAGTGATGGTCCCGCGAAGATATTGCAGAACACAAAGAAGGTGACTGCAATGGAGCTGAGTGGGAGCAGAGACGAACTGACTCAGGATGTGAACTAGGCGAGAGATGTCAGGGCGAGTGATCCCAAAATGGACAAGGCTCTCGACAAAATGGCAGTAGCGAGTGGGATCCTCAAGAGGCTCACCATCAGTAGGGCGAAGGTGAACACCAAGCTCCATCGGAGCATCCACCACACGCTGATCAGTGAGACTAGCGCGAGTAAGGATATCTTGAATGTACTTCTCTTGGGAGAGATAGTAGCCTTTAGGTGTAGAAGTGATCTTAATACCAAGAAAGTAACAAAGCGGACCCAAATCAGACATCAAGAATTGCTCACTGAGATGCTCCTTCACAAAGATGCTCCTTCACAAAGGCAATGTACTGAGAGTCATCTTCAGTGATAATCATATCATCCACATAGAGAAGGAGGAGCGTCCGACCACGAGAAGAGGTGTGTACAAAGAGGGTAGGGTCGTGATCACTGGCAGAGAAGCCGACAGTAGTGACAACAGAGGAGAAGAGGTCAAACCAAGCACAAGGGGCTTGCTTGAGCCCATAGAAAGAGCAACGAAGGCGACAAACCATACCATCAGGGACAGAATACCCAGGGAGCGGCTGCATATAGACCTCCTCGCATAGCTCGCCATTGAGAAAGTCATTATTAACATCCAACTGAGAGATGGGCCACTGTCAAACAGAGGCCACAACAAGGAGAGTATGACCAGTGGTCATATGAGCAACAGGAGCGAAGGTCTCATCGTAGTCACGAACATACTCCCGCTGAAAACCACGTGCTACAAGACAAGCCTTGTAGCGCTCAAGGGAATAATTCGAGCAGGTCTTAATCTTGTACACCCACTTGCACGTGATGGGAGTGACACATGCAGATAGGGGCACAAGATCCCAAGAGACAGTACACTCCAAAGCAGCAATCTCGTTAGACATCGCGAGCTGCCACTCAGGGAGAACAGCAACCTCACGGTAAGTCGTAGGCTCAGAAGGAGCAGCGGCTGTAAAACCATAGCGCTCAGGCAGCCTGACAGTGTGATGATCACAAAGATTGTATTTGGGAGAAGAAGGCAGAGCGGGACCCAGCAAGGACAAAGAAGAAGAGCTGGGAACAGGGCCCAACAAAGATGGAGAGTCAACTAGAGGAGTAGGCTGAGGACGACGAGAGTAGTGCAGAGGAAAAGGTGGAATCTCAACAAAAGAGCGAAACGGAACCTCTAGCGGAGGTGGAACATGTGCAGCCGGAGGAGAGGGAGGCAAAGAAGGTGGACGAGGAAGCGAAACAGTAGTGGAAGGCGGAGAGTAAGGAAAAGTCAGAAAGGAGATCAACTCAACAAGAGAATTTGACCTGACTGTGGGGGAACGAGGGTAGTAAGGCTAGGACTCATCGAAAGTGACATCCTGAGATATTCTCATCCGGCAAGCAATAGGGTCGTAGCAACAATAACCCTTATGCTCAAGACTGTAGCAAAGGAAAACACACTCAACGGACTAAGTAGTCAGCTTGGTGCACTCACGAGGTGGAAGAAGGACAAAATAGACACAGCCGAAACTGTGAAGGTGACTGTATTATGGGTTCGACCATAGAGATGCTCGATAGGAGTAGAATCCTGAAGAGCAGTAGAAGGCTGCATGTTGATGACAAAAAGCAGTAGTGGAAATAGCCTCAGCTCAGAAGTAGGCGGGAATAGAAGAGGCAAGCATGAGAGCGCGAGCAGTCTCAAGCAAGTGACGATACTTACGCTCAGAGACACCGTTCTGAATGCGAGCACCAGGACAAGAATACTAGGGAAGAGTACCCTGCTCAGTGTGAAAGCGACATAAAGCAGCAAATAGATACTCACCAGTAGAGTCAGCACAAAACACATAAATGGCTGAATCAAACCGAGTGTGAACCATGGTGGCTAACATTTGGTAAATAGAGAGAACCTGACTGTGAGAGAATATAAAGTAGATCCAAGTATGACGAGAATAATCATCAATAAAGATCACATAGTATCGTTGACCCCCTTTCGAAATGAAGGGAGCTAGATCCCAAACATCAGAGTCAACAAGATCAAAAGGACAAGTAGAAATAGAATCACTAGATGGATTAGGGGAGCTGCAACTGCTTGCCAAGCTTGCAACCCATACAATGTAAAGAGGTGTCCCCAGAAATAGACCCAAGAACACCACGATCTACTAGTAATGACAGACGAGATCCGCATAGATGACCGAGACGATGGTGCCACGAGCGAAGGAGGTAGTGGAGGACATGGTAAGACCAGAGGTAGTGGTAGTGGTTGACTGGCTGGTGGAGACAGCGGAAGGAAGATAAAGCCAGGCGAGCTCCCAAATATGTTACGAATCACGGCGCTAAGGGCTAGTACCAAGCAGAGTCCTTGTGCGGTGGTCCTGAACACAACAAGAGTTAGACTTAAGAACAACACGATAATCGTGATCTGACCAGCCTATATAAGCTGCATATTAAGCTGAGGAACATGAGAGACTGCAGGAACATGAAAAGAAGAAGTGGACAGGGTGCCTCGGCCTGCAACAAGAAGAGAGGTACCATATGCAGTCTAAACAGTGGAAGGAAAATTGTGGGACACACGGAAGTGATATGGGTAGAATATGATGTCATGTGAAAGCAGTGATCCCATGGGCGGGCGCCTAGGTCACCTAGGTGTTGGGCGTCTGCTCCCCACTATGACTTGGGCACAAGCGTTCCCCTGGGCGCTCAGTCTGCCTAGGCGGTCAACGCCAGTCCTAGGCGGACCGAGGCGACGCTAGGCAAGCTGGGCGGGACGGAGCTAGGTGGGACGAGGTGGACCTGGGCGGCATAAGGCAGAGCTGGGTGCTCAGAGGCGGCGTTGGGCGCTTGGGGGAGAAAACATAGCAAACTGATATACAAGGTAAGACAACCCTACCTGATTTGGCTGCTTCATCCTTGCGCTGGTCCACGTCACGCGCTGCCGCCTCCTCTCTAGCCCCCCGTCGCGCCGCTCCTGCTCCTGGTTCCCCGTCGCGTGCTCCTCCTCCCAGCCCCCCGTCCGTTGTGGCTCCTCCCTAGCTCCCCGTCGCTATCGTGCGGCTTCTCCCCGGCTCCCTGTCGCTGTCGCGCCTCCAACCACATCACCCCCTAGGTCAGCCGCCTCGTTCCTCTAGCCCTCACCTCCCTCTGGCTTGCCTAATTCTAGTCCTCGCCTCCCTTTGTGGCTGCACAGAGGCCCCCCAGGTTCGCCACCTCCTCCCTCTGGCCCTAGCCCTCGCCTCCCTCTGCTAAGTCTGCTTTGTAAGTGGAGGGACTGACTGAGAGAGTGCTATCCGACTGAGGGAGCACTGGAGTCCGAAGTGCTATTGCCTATTTGCTAGTTGCAAATAGCAAATAGCAGTGAGGCACTGATGCTAGTCAATTAGTAGCCAATTAGCAAATAACAAGTATTTGTGAATTTGTGATTTGTGCTTATTGTTTAGTAGTCAATTAGCAAATAGCAAGTAGCAATTATGATTATAAGTTTGTAACAATTGTTTATCAATGTTCATGGATTGTAGGATGTCATCCGTTGCGTCTGCCACGGTGGAGGTGACTACAGGTAGCCTTAAGAGGATATTTGAGGACATAGGGTGGGAGTATGGAGTGTTGATTGATCCGAGCAATCTGGATAAAGTAAAATGCAAGTTGTGCAACAAAATTGTTTCTGGAGGAGTGTGTAGGACAAAGCAACATATTGCTCACATTAGGGGCAATGTTGCTAAATGCCTGTTGTCATGGATGGGGTATTCACTTGTGTGGAGACTTTTTACCATGATGATGACGATAAGCAAAGTCAATTGCTAAATGTGGAGTTGGGTATATTCAAAGATCAAGAAGGCCACTTTGGGAAAGCGGTCGCAAAGGCTGGTTGCAAAGACTATGAATTTAATCCAGGTTTAATAATTACTAGTCAATGTAAATACATACATGATTGGAGCACTTTTGAAGGGGTTAGTTAGTCTCTAAACTTCTCTAAAGAGTAAAAAGTCATGTCTCAATTCTCAATATCTACATTAGCATGTTACATTTAGCTAACTATACTTTACTTTGCAATTCGTAGATACATACAAAGAAAAAAAAATAAACTAGATGTCGACCGCCTTTACCATCCAGTCTATGTTCAATACAATGCCAAATTGAGGAACAAAAAAGAGAAGAGAGAAGAAGAACATAGATCCTATTATAGGTTCCAAAGCTAATGAAGCTTAAGGGTAGTTAATTGAAGGCGGAGATGATGATCAAGATGTTGAGCCCGCTACAGGGCTTACATGGAAGGTAATTGAAGAAGCATGTGGGGCTAATGAGGTCTTAGAACTTCGTAAGAACGCAAGAGTGAGACAACTTCATAAAGAAGATTTCAAGTCCGATACCAAAGAAGAGGAGGAGGTCAATGAGGAGGAGGAAATTGAGTATGAGTCCGACCAAGAAGAAGTGTTTCCAACCAAAAATTATGAGGAAGAAGATGACTAGTCATTCACTCATTTGATCATCAATTTATCATACCACTCTATTTATATTTCGCTTACTTCTTTTATTTGTGAGACCTTACGAACTATTTATATTTGGTTTACTTGTTTTATTTGTGATTTGTTTCATTGTTTGAACTATTTGATGTTACCTGTTTGAATTATATTTTTATTGCATCAAGTCATCAATTGACAACTCATGATACATCAACTCATAAAGGTCATTACATCAAGTCTTCAAATATATTTGCATCACCCAGCTACCAAGGTAACATATCTTCTTACATAATTACACATATACATACATACATGTAACATATACATAAGCTTGAACTTGACGAGGATTAAAACCTCTTTGTATTAATTTAATACATAAAAGACCATACGTCTTCATGGTCGTAACCCCTAAGGCTAACAACCTCACTGGTCGTGAGGATTCTAGAGGTTACACAATGGGTACCCTGGTCGGACAAGGCTCTGTGCCTAGGCTCCGACCGGTAGCCGCTCGAAAAAGCTATGGTGGCATTTCATCAGTATGATGAATGGAACCGTGTTATATGTTCCAAACCGTGCGATGATATAATCCTGAGACACTGACAATTAACTACCCTACGGTTAAGCATCTCACATATAACCGCAAGGAAGTTGGCACATGCTAAGCGCCTTACCGTTCAAACCAAATCGTAACGTTTCACGAGGACGCCTTCTCGTAATAATCGCCACCTCTTCAGAGTTATTTAAGGGTAGAGCCAGAAGGCGAGGGACGGGACAAGAGACAACAGAAAACAAGAGAAGACAAACACAAAAGCCTAAGCGGTGGGATTAGAAGCAAGACAGTCAGTCTTAGACTTAAAGTCTAAGCCTGATTACTTAGTTAGACATTCCACACATTCAGTGTATTTAGGGTAGTTCCTAGTCAGGTCTTGTAAATCCAGTTCATATCAATAAAGAGCGGCCCCCATTCCATCTTAGGATATTTCACGTCATTTTCCTCTTTCATTTTCATAAGATCGACGACTCGATCGTCGACAGCTGGCGCCGTCCGTGGGGAAGAAGACGTAAGTTTCCTGAAGAAACTCTTCGCTCATACAAACCCTCGCCCAAATTCCTCCAATCGCTCATGCGACTATGCCCGGAGTTTGGAATGAGGAGAATTGGTTCGACTTGGCGGACTATGCCGACCTCGATTTGGAAGGATGCATCCGTGCCATGGAAGAAAATGGCATGTCATCCTCCTCCTCCTCCTCCTCCGCCAGTTCACACGTCATCAACGTTAGCGAGGTCGACCGGATGGACGAGGATTCGCCACCACTACCGGTGGCGCAATCGAGAACCACCATTCCGATCGATTCGAATGTCGGGGGACCTCTTCAAGCCCGTCTTTCCGCCGCAAAAGCAGTGAAGAAATTTCAGTACCACCACTCGAAAATCTCTATACCCTCGATGAAATCATGACTGAAAGATATTCTCCTACGGCTTTTGGCAATTCCAGGAGTCAACCGACATCTGGTAACGGTGTCGATGAAGCCTCCACTAGTCGTAGGCCATGTGGGGATGATCACGCTCAACATACGATCAGTAGTTCGTCGGATCAAGCTGAGGAGACCTCAGGAGGTGCTTATTCCGACCGCTCTCCGTCAGGAAACTTACCGCGATAATCGAGAAGCTCTCCATTAATTACGATGGAAGCTCATCGGAAGATCGGTCTTTGGAAGCACGAAGTCAATGCGATCGGAGATGAAAATCAAGATGCCTGCGGTCCTACATTCTCTACCACGCCATCACGTGTTGTTAGAGATGATCAAGACCATCGAGCACCAACCGGAGGCAATGGAGTGATCGGCGTCAATCGCTTAACTCTTTGGCATTGCCCCACCTAGAGTAATTGATAGGACAGATCAAATCCGAAGGTCGGGGGAAGGTTCAGGTCTGCGTACACCTACGACCAGTGTGAACCCCCTGAGACCTTCGGTAACTGTACAAAATTTACGACGTGTTCAAGACATGTTAAATAATTCTAATCCTACTTTAGCAGAAACTCCAGGTTTTGTACAGCTCGTAGGTCAAGTATCCGAAATTCTCCAGCAGACCATGCAATGCACGGAAGCGTACCGGGAACAAAGGGTTTCAAGGAGTCAAACTATAACTTCATCCCAACGTTCCTACCTCAGCAGGGGACAACATGGCCATGCTAGGGAACAATCGATACCAAGACCCCCTCGATGATTCCGACAAAGGAGTCACGAGGGGAGAAGGCTATTTCAGGAAGCCACTCCCCCATCACGTCGAGAAGAACCACCACTTGAACTTAACGATCTCCAACATCGTCTAAATCAAGTGGTTAGTCGGAGGCATCACATCAATGTCCACGATCGGATCAGCACACCGGAGTTCCAGCGTTCCAATCTTCGGAACCGGTCTCCGAGCCGATTATAATCCGGCACCTACCGGAGAAGGCGCCATGAATCAATCACGGGTTGTCGAGCCTTTCTGCGGGGCTCCAAGTCGTGCGTTGGCCTAACCGGTTTCGACCAAGCCAACTTGGACAAGTTCAATGGGACTCGAGAACCCATTGGAATTTCTCCAAATATATACCACCGCCATCGAGTCAGCTGGTGGCGATGAGAAATCGATGGCTAACTATCTACCCACCGTGCTCGAAGGGTGCGCCGGTCGTGGTTATTGAACCTACCGGTCGGATCAATCTATACTTGGGAGCAACTCTGTGATCTTCTAATTGCAAATTTCCAGGGCACGTATGACCGCCCTGGGAAGGAGCATGATCTCTACCGAATCCGGCAGGGTTCTGATGAGACTTTACGTCAATACATCAAGAGGTTCGACGAGTTAGCAATTCTATACCCGAAGTCGCAGAGTCATCTGTTATTCAGGCTTTTAAAATAGGTCTAAGAAATCGGCGGTTTACGGAGGATATAGCAATGAACCC
Source organism: Phyllostachys edulis (assembly GCA_036346405.1). Classification (NCBI taxonomy): domain Eukaryota; kingdom Viridiplantae; phylum Streptophyta; class Magnoliopsida; order Poales; family Poaceae; genus Phyllostachys; species Phyllostachys edulis. The sequence continues at coordinate 22,950,444 of CM070548.1, read as the reverse complement.
TCCAAGAACAACCGTTGAGCTTTTTGACATGGCCGACAAGTATGCCACCGCTAGCGAAGCAATCGAGTGGTGCGAAGCCATTGATCGGAAAGACAAGATTCCTCAGCCCGGCTACCGACAAACCAGAGAAAAAGAATAAGAAGTCTCTCAAGAAGAAAAAGAACCGCAGACCCGACGACAAAGAGGTCCTAGCCATTCCTGATAAATTCATGAAGGGTAAGAAGGACTACACCGGTCGAGGCAAGACGAAAGCCCCGACCGAGGGGTTCCAGAAAAACAATAAGAGGTGTCCACTTCACCAGCAGGTAGGTTATGGTCTGCGCACCTGTCGAGTCTGGCAAAAGAAACTGGAGGATTATTATGCAGGTAAAGGACCATTTCCCGCAATACAAGAACCCAGAGAAACGAGCTCCAAAAAGGACAAGGATGGCGACGAAGAGATGGAGTACCAGGATCCCCAACACACAGTCAACATGATTTTTGGAGGATCTTCTTCATACGAATCCAAACGTCATCTGAAGGCCATGGAGTGGGAGGTCAACCTCATCGAATCTCCGCCCATTATCAAGCAATCGAAGTGGTCGGACATGGCAATTTCCTTCAGCAAAGACGACTGCCCCATCCCTTCGACTCGACCAGGTAGGTTCCCTATTGTTGTTGAACCAACTATTAATAATTGTAAGGTTAATCGACTCTTAGTAGATGGAGGTAGTTCTTTGAATATATTATTTGCGGGAGCTTTAGAAGAAATGCAGGTCCCCACATCAAAGGTGAAACCGGTGAAATATGCTTTTCATGGCATAGTTTCTGGCTCCACCGCTAAATCGATAGGACATGTTTCCCTACCGGTTACGTTTGGAAGGCCTGATAACTTTCGAACGGAAAAAATTCTATTTGATGTGGTGAACTTTGAATCCGCATACAACGAAATTCTTGGTCGACCGATATTAGCAAAGTTCTTGATAGCCACGCATTATGGTTATCAGAGTCTGAAAATGCTGGGGCCAAAGGGAGTCATCACTATTGGGGGAGATCAGAAAATGGCTTACGTGTGTGACCGAAAATCCTTTGAACTGGTCGATGAACTTCCGACCAGAGAGGCTAATCCATCTACCATGTAGGCCAAATACTCGAGACCGAAGATGACACCCAAGCCCTCCAACCAGACAAAGGAAGTACTACTCGACAAAGGCGTTTCTCTGGACAGCGTCAAGTCGCCACATGGGTCAGGAAATACTGATTCATTTACCCACAAGATTCTAGTCGGGGCAAGACTCGACCCCAAATAGGAAGAGTCGCTCGTCTCCTTCCTCCGAGCGAATCAGACGGCGTATTCGCAAGCGCGTCGATATGTCCGAGTCCCCAAGAGGTGATCGAGCACAGGCTAGCTCTCCAGCCTGACAAAAAACCGATCAAGCAGAAGCTGCGGCGTTTTGCACCCGATCGGAAGGAAGCAATCCAGTCGGAGATCGATAAACTCCTCAAGGCTGGGTTTATTCGTGAAGTCGACCACCCTCAGTGGCTTGCCAATCCTGTAATAGTTAGAAAAAATAATGGGAAATGGCGAATGTGTATCGACTTTATAGACCTTAATAAAGCTTGTCCGAAGCATGATTTTCCCCTTCCACGTATTGACCAACTCGTAGACTCTACCTCTGGGTGTGAGTTACTAAGTTTTCTAGATGCGTATTCAGGGTACCACTAGATTAGTATGTGTAAAGAGGATGAGGATAAAACTTCCTTCATCACCCCATATGGCACTTACTGTTATGTTAAGATGCCATTTGGTCTCAAAAACGCTGGTGCAACTTTTCAAAGGTTGATGCAAAAAACCTTTAGTCCACAAATAGGTCGGAATCTAGAAGCTTACGTTGATGATCGGTCGTAGAAGACCACCAACGCCGCAATCACATCCACGACTTACAAGAAACTTTCAACAACTTGAGAAGGCATAACCTCAAGTTGAATCGAGAAAAGTGTGTGCTCGGAGTTTCACTGAAAACCGCTTCGGTTTCCTAGTATCGGCTAGAGGTATTGAAGCAAACCCAGTAAAAATAGCGGCCATCGACCAGATGTGTCCTCCGACCACAAAGAAGGAAGTCCAAAAACTAACCGGCTGTATGGCAGCACTAAGTCGTTTCATAGCAAGGTTAGGGGAAAAAAGATTACCTTTCTTTAAACTTCTTCGGAAACATGGGAGTTTCGAGTGGACTAAAGAGGCAAACGATGCCTTTGAAGAACTTAAAAAGTACCTTACAAGTACCCCGGTCTTAGTCTCTCCGAGATCGGGAGAAACGTTGCTAATTTATGTAGTAGCAACACTACAAACAGTAAGTGGTGTACTGGTCATAGAAAGGGATAACATCCAACGACTAATTTATTATGTAAGCGAAGTCTTACATGGACCAAAGGAATGATACCCACAGGTACAAAAGTTTCTCTATGGTCTCCTTATGTCTTCAAGGAAGCTAAGGCATTACTTTCAGGCACACAAAGTGGTCGTACCGACCGGATATCCCCTTGGTCAAGTCTTGCGAAACAGGGAATCATCAGGACGAATAGCAAAGTGGGCGGTTGAGCTAGGGGCGTTTGACCTCCATTTTATTTTACGAACAGCAATAAAGTCCCAGGCAATAGCAGAATTCATTGCTGAATGGACAAACCCTGAACCCACCCAAGGGCCCGAGTACAAACACCACGAGGAGTGGACAATGTACTTTGACGGCTCCTTGATGTTAAAAGGATCGGGGGCTGGAGTGATCCTGATATCCCCTACTGGTGAACACATCAAGTACGCCATCCAGTTAAATTTTCCTACCACAAATAATGTGGCAGAATATGAAGGTTTACTGGCGGGACTCGAGCGGCTCGCTCGGGATTCGCAGACATTAGTGAAAGGCGATTCTCAACTAGTAGCGAATCAAGTAGGGAAAGAGTATCAATACTCGAGTACCAAGATGTCATCTTATTTGGCAAATGTATGAAAACTCGAAAAGCACTTCTTCGGTTTCCAGATCCAGCATATTCCTAGAAAGGAAAACTTTCTAGCAAACCAGTTGGCACGGATGGCCTCCACGAGGTCGACCGTCCCGCTCGGAGTTTTTCTCGAGCAACTCGATTCACCCTCGGTAGTCGAGCCTTCCGAGAACATACTTGATTCTTTACAGGTTGTACAAACCGATCAAAGGAACATGGATGCTCCATGTGTCGTTGATGGTTGGTCTTTATCCACGATAAAGGTAGAGATTGATGACATCGATCTACAATTATCTTCAAAGATGACATAATTCCTAAGATGATGTAGAGGTTGATCGATAGCACGAAAAGCCAAATCATACACTCTAATCGAACGTACCTTGTATAAACGAGGATCTCATGGTGTGTTGATGAGATGCATATCTCAAACGGATGGCATTAAGTTGCTGACCGAAATCCATGAAGGAGTCTGTGGAGCACATCATTCCTACAGAACTCTAGTCAGTAAAGCCTTCAGGCAAGTGTATTACTGGCCAACTGCCCTTCATGATGCAAAAGAGCTTGTGACTAAGTGCGTACAATGTCAGTTTCATAGCCGACAAGTACATCAGCCAGCACAAGCCTTACAAACAATTCCTCTTTCTTGGCCTTTTGCAACCTGAGGACTGGACATTCTGGGACCTTTCTCAAGAGCACCCGGGGGCTTTGAATTCCTTTTCGTCATGATTGACACATTTACAAAATGGATCGAGGCCGAGCCAGTTGTTAAAACAACAATTGAGGCTGCTAAGAGATTCCTCATGAAAAATGTGATCACACAATTTGGTGTACCCAGTCGTATAATCACAGATAATGGTGCCTAGTTCTCTAGCAGTCAATTCCAAGAATTATGTGATGAACTTGGTGTCAAAGTTCATTTTGCTTCTGTTGCTCATCCGCAAAGCAACAGAGCAGTTGAGCGGGCTAATGGTATCATTATGCAAGGGATCAAACGCCGAGTATTCGACCAGTTAATCAAACGGTCAGGAGCTTGGGTTCAAGAACTCTCATCTATATTATGGGCCGTCCGAACCACGACCAGTCGTGCGACCGGTGAAACACCATTCTTTTTTGTTTATGGTGCTGAAGCCATGCTTCCTCCAGAACTCAAAATTGGCTCTGCTCGAACTGGTCGTTTTAACAAAAACAATCAGAATGAATGAAGACTCGACGACGTCAATTTCCTTGAAGAACGACGAAACCAACCCTTGTACGATCAGCAGTCTACCAACAAGCCATGCGAAGGTACCATAGTCATAAGGTGCGACCTCGCAGCCTTGCTGTAGGTGATCTGGTTCTCAGAAAAATTCAGAACCAAGCAAATCGCAATAAACTCTCTCCCAAGTGGGAAGGTCCTTACACTGTGGTCGGGTTACCCGACTGTGTTACATGACGACTAGCTACGCCTCGATGGGCAAATTTTGTCAAATTCTTGGAACATTGATCAATTCGTAAGTTCTATGTTTAATTATTTTTACATTTTTTCAATTCTTTCAATTTCAATAAATTCATTTATTTATTAAGAAAAAGTAACCTTATATATATATATATATATATATATATATATATATATATATATATATATATATATATATATATATATATACATATACCTATACTCGGTCATTCATGATTGTTAATTTAAAGCGCCGAGAAGACAATTTTCTCTCAGACATCCTTTCCAAGGATCTCTGTTACTCTATGGCAACGACTTCTATGTCATCTGCAGTATTGGTCCTAGTCGTGAGCATTTTCTAAATGATTCCCACGCCGACAACACTCTTTTCTTAAAATATATGAGTAATCGAGCATCACACAAATAACTCTCTATACTTGAATGATATGTCTAAGATTATGAAGATTATATTTCATTATTTCAAGATTACATTACGCTCTTGCTTAAGCTCCATGGTCGGGACACGGAAAGCCTCCTAGTCGAAGTCTCTCCTTTTTCATGACGTGGTCCCGCTTAATGGAAGGAGCTTCCTAGCGGCGGTTCTTTTCTTACGATCCTCGCTACCGATCGGATAGAGAGCTTAAACACGTTTCACTTAAATATGTTCTATGACTTGTGTCTAAGCATTCCTTTGACTGGACTTTGGGATAATAGATATAAACAAAGTTCACTTATAATTTGTTGCATACATTTTGCATTTCTTCTTATGTCAAATAACAAGGTCTTTTGTCCGACCATATACAATTTTTGATTGGTATTTCGATTATGGCAAGCAAGGATTTATAACTAGTCGAAATCATACGCTAGTTCCGACTACAGTGATTTCCTAGTATTACAACGATCAGCTTTGTCTTAACATCAGCACATACCTTCAAAAACAAATAGTTTCGACTTTCATTCTCTTTCTTAGCTACCTGCTTGTATAGTAAAGTTCTTCTACTATAAAGCAGTCGGGGGCTAGGAAGTATATGAGAATTTTAAAAGTCAAACAGGATAAACAAAAGTATTGTTAACGACATAAAAGGTAAGTTTTATATATATTCAATATTTTTTACATTTGCAGGGGTCTACTCTAGAAATATTTCTAGACTAATTGCTGCTTGATGGAGATCCAATCTCCATCTCCTCTACAACTTTGTCTCCAAGTGGCCTGAGTTCTTCCATGAATTTGGTCGCCTCGTCAGGTAGGCAGTCGAAGTCATCTTCAATAGCTTGGAGATTAATGGAGGGGTCGGAAGCCTTTAGTTTTGCCAAAGCAAAACTAACTCCACTAGCAACGCCTGTTTTCATGGACTGGGAATAGTTCTTCCGAGTAGTCTTGAGCAGATTTTTAAGATCCTCTAGAAGTTGACCCAAGTAGTTCATTTTCTCTATTGGATCTATTAAAGTAGGTCGACTTGATCCCGATCCCATATCAAAGATCATCTTGTTCAAAAATAGAATCTTTTCATCAATACTTTGAACAAGAGCCGCCTCTTTATCCTGCTCAAATTTCAGAGTCTTCTCTGCTCTGTCCAGCATTTTTGTTTGCTCTACAAGAGTAAAACATTTGATAAACACAAACATAGTCGAAGGAAAATAATAAGTCAAGTTTACGACATATTACCTTCGATCCTTTTGTTGAGTGTTTCATTGCTGGTCGTCGCTTCGGCGATCGACTGGTCCTTAGTTTTAATTTCCTTTTCAAGCAGAGCTGTTCTGGCTTTCTCAGCCATAATCTCCTCTTTTATTTTCTCCAAATCCATCAAGTACGATAGGGAAGAATAATTAGTGAAGGGCAAAGTATTGAAGAAAGAAAAAAGTTAAGTGGAAAGCTCTTACTTTCCAATTCGGAGTGTTTCTGCTCCAAATCTTTAATCCGCTGGGTCAGTCCTCCGACCACAGCAAAATTCTCGACCAGATGCTACACAAATAGTTTTTTTTCTCTTTAAGTTCCTTGTAAACTTTTGAGAAGTACTATAGAACTGGTCGTAGATACTTACTCGGATCGTCAAATCATTATAACCGCCAAATATTAAATCAGGATGCATTTTGATTTGATGATCCGATATTTTTCCTCATGCCTCGTCAAGCTCCTTATCCTCGATAAATCGAGGGTGAAAAGGGAACTTGTTAGGTTGAGAAGGATTACCAACATTGGTCGGAACCTGTTTAGGGTCTTTAGGGGCATCTACCTTCGCAGAAGGAGTTAGAACCACCACTGGATCCAACTCGACCGTTGGCATTGACACCTGCTCGGGGGCTTCTTCGACCACTTTTTCCTCAGGAGCTCTATCCTGGGAAGCATTCTGGTCAGGGACCTCCACGAGTGCCTGGTCCTCAGGAGGAGTCCGGTCGGAAACAACTGGAACACCCGAAGACCTATGCAAAGTGAAGAAGGGGAGTTCAAAATACCAAATAATCAAGGAATTATTAAAGGGTTGGTCGAATCCATTGCATCCTCCAACAAGATGTCGGAAGCGATGCCCTCGATCAGTTCGTCAAAGATTGCATCCTTAACCATCTGGTCGGACAGAGTATTTTCACCAACCTCCAGACCAGTTGTTTCAGTAACAACTGTCCGGTCGTGAACGACCGGTCTGGGATCTACGGCCTCCGCAGTTACACACGTTGGCCTTCAGCCTTCTCCACCTAAATAAAAAACGAATTTGGTTAGGTGATGAAATCTTTTATCTAAACTGCATATATATCCATCTGAAGTGTTCTATTACCTCGGGAGAGTCATCTTCTTCCAGTGCATCTGGGCACGAGTCAATCGGAACCACGGTGGGATGTTGATCCTCACCAACTTGTGTGGTTCACAATCCGACCGACTACAAAAATAGAGCATGATCAAAAACTTGATCAGAGAATATATATGCATGATAAAAGGAATTTTTTATTATCTACCTTAAGCCTTGCCAGTCTCTCTTCAGCAGGAGCTATGGCCAAGATTTCAGGGAATCTAGCCTTTTCTCCAGGCTCCCCTACACAGATCAACCTGATCCGTTCTCTAATTTCCTTAGGGGAAAGACCTTTAAAAGAAAAGGGGAGAAAACAAAACATGGACAGGTTTTAAGGTAGTACATTAATCAAATAAAAAATACTGGTCAGAGTTTATCTCAAAGACTTACCATCTCCTGAGATAGCTTCATCACGACCAATGGACCAAAGCAGGGAATGAGTCCGAAGCTTCAGAGGGCTAATCTGACGCTTGGTGAAATCCCTCACCACATGCCAGGAGGTCAAGCCCTTGACTCGCAGGTCGTAGATGGCATCCACCCTTCTTCCGATCACCCCTGTCTTCTCCACGGTCTTTCTCCACTTGGGGTTTTTATTTGCTCTAATTCCGACGAAGTAGAGGCCATCGTTTCTCGTAACCGTCATGTAGAACCAGTTCTTCTTCCATGACGGCCACGAGGATTTCGAGTACATATGGATGTACTCATCAGCCTTCCCGTCGTGAAGGCGCAATGTACATTCTCCAGGAGTCGCCGTGGTTCTCCCCATCACCATTCGGTAAAAATACCTGAAGAGCCTCAAATTCGGTGGCACTCCCAGGTATGCCTCACACAAATAGGTGAAAATACTGATATTGGCGATGGAATTCGGAGCCAAATTTACCAGTTCCACCCCGCAATACTCAAGAACACAGAGGAGGAATTTGTGTACCGGCAACCTCAGCCCACATTCGATGTAGGCGAGGAAAACAGGGATTTCTCCATCTTCGCGGCTCGGAAAATGCTCTCCAATCGCCGATCTCCATTTGATCAGGTTCTTGTTTGGAAGCATCCCGATCCTCTCCAACGCCTCAAGTTTTTTTTTTGCTCAATTCCGAAGGCAACCACTTCATGATTTGCTCCGACATGATGAAAATCCTTAAGGATGAGTATGATCGTAGGAAGCTTTGTGGTCGGAAGAACAAGAAAGGGGTCTAAAAGATTTCTTTTGGCAAAAAGCTGAAGGGGATCAAAAGGGGATCTGGAAGCGTAAAAATTCTAAAAACCTGGCGATGGGATTTTATAGCTTCTAATCTTTTTTACAATCGGAAGTTTCCCACAAAAGTCCAACAGACAAAAGCTTCTTCTTTTGTTCAAACAGACAGAAAAACTCTTTGATTCCCAAGGCAAGTTCTCAACTTTAAAGTGAACACAGACCACTTCGTATATCACGACATTAAATGGGGGTCTGCCCGATACGACTTCATCGGATAAAGGTTTAGATACGATCTGTTCATTTAAAGTTCGGGGGTTAGCTGACAAGGATTAAAACCTCTTTGTATTAATTTAATACATAAAAGACCATATGTCTTCATGGTCGTAACCCTAATATAACGACCTCTTTGGTCGTGAGGATTCCAGAGGTTACACAATGGGTACCTGGTGGGACAAGGCTTTGTGCCTAGGCTCACCTGTAGTCGCTTCGGAAAAGCTATGAACCGCATTTCTTACCGTATGATGAATGGAACACGTGTTATATGTTTCAAACCGTTCGATTGATATATCCTGGAGACATGGATAATTAACTACCCTACGGTTAAGCATCTCACGATAACCGCAAGGAAGTTGGCACACTGCTAACTACCTTACCGTTCCGACCAGTCGTAACGTTTCACTAGGGACGCCGTCTCTAGGAGTAACTGCCACCTCTTCAGGAGTTATTTAAGGGTAGAGCGCAGAAGACGAGAGGACGGGACAAGAGACAACAGAAAACAAAGAAGACAAACACGAAGCCTAAGCGGTAGAATTAGAAGAAGATGTCGGTCTTAGACTTAAAGTCTAAGCCCGATTATTAGTTAGACATTCTACACATTGATGTATTTAGGTAGTTCCTAGTCGGTCTTGTAAATCCAGGTTCATATCAATAAAGAGCGGCCCCATTCCATCCCGGGATATTTCTCGTCATTTTCCTCTTTCATTTTCATAAGATCGGCGACTCGATCGTCGACAGAACTGATGCTTGCTATTCTGTGTTCATCCCGCTTGCTTGGCTTGCAATTTTGTTCGGCCGCCTAGGCCCCGCCTAGGTGCCCTAGGCGCTAGGTGGCCACCCACTGCCCGCCTAGCGCCTAGGTGAACATTGTGTGAAAGGAAGCACCGATGTCCAAGATCTACGGAGACAAGATACCTGACAAGGGAGAAGGTGGTGGTGTGGAAGACTGCTGAGAAGCAAGAGCTGGACAAGCAAAACCCAAGGAGTCTAAGGATGAGTTTACACCGAAGCGCTGGAGCAGTGAGAAGAGCTGTTGTGTGGCATCGCCGGAGGAGCCCTGGCGAGAGGCGCCAGCTCCTGAGTAGGAGGAACCTCCGGAGCCCATCAGGGGACGTCCACCCGGCGACCCTGGTCCCTCCTCCACTTGTAGCAGTCCTGATATCTGTGGCCATCACACGTTGGCAGTAGGTTTAGTGGAGACCCGCAGTAGACACAACAACCACTGGTGCGCTGGGAGGGATCACGATCGATCTTGAAAAAGCAGTGAATGAGCGAGTCTTTGAAGGCAGACAGTGACCTACATCTGAGCTGCACCACGGAGATGAGTCTCCTCAGCACGCACACCTGTGAGGGCTTCCACCAAGCTCGGGCATGGTGGCGAGTCAAGAGCTTGAAAGCATCAATGCCCCTAAAAATGGTTTTGGTAATTAATGATAAATATGTGAATACGGGATTAACATGTTTATTTAGTATTTACAAGGTTAAGCCCCATTGGTGAGTTTAATATCTTGAAGATGCATGCTAAAGGACAACATGAAGATCTTTTGGATAAAAGATAAGGTACAAGTAGTCTAGGATCCTTTTTGTATTTTACCGGTCTAAGGAGAAATGGTTGGAAGACCAGATTTTAGGTTAAATGTTGTACTATTAAGAGGGATTATGACTAGTAGTTTGATAGCATGTTCTTGTGCTATTTGGATCAATTTAGGATCATGCATGCATTTAAATTTGAATTTGAAAGCTCTCTGTGAAATTGTCTGCACATGCGGTAGTACTGGGGTTTAATGGGCGGAACTACCACTTTGCGGTATAACCGTGTATCCCTTGGCGGTATTACCGTGGGCCGTTCGGACCGTCCGAATAGCACATGATCGTGGGGTTTAAACATATGGTCCGAACATCCCAATGGATCTAGAGCGTCCACGTATGCAATCTAATAGTGCCTGTCAACTTATTTGTGGAGCGGTACTACCGCCCTTGTGAGGGGTACGACCGTGTCACAGTAATTCCGTTTCGTAGTTGACAGTACATAAAATCCAGAGAGACTCCTTTTGGTTAAGTTTGCAAAACTCTTGGAACGGTAGTACCGTCGTTATTTAAACGGTACTACCACTTTAACGGTACTTCCGCAAATTGGAGCGGAACGTATTTTCTAGAGAGACTTCTTTTTGGTGCTCTTGTGCTCTCTTGGGAAACGGTAGTACTGATGCTTGCTTGGCGGAACTACCACTTGGCGGTATTACCGCACTTCCTTTGGCGGTACTACTCTGGGCCATTTGGACTGTCTGAAAAGTTCAAGATCATGTGGTTTAAACGCATGGTCCGAACAACCCATTTAATTTGAGCCATCCACGTGGCCAACGCGTTTGGATGTGCCTGTTCGAATAAGGGTTGCGGTAGTACCGGAAATTTAATGGCGGAACTACTGCTCCATGGTAGTTCTGAATTTTATGTGGCATTACGTAAATTCCAGAGAAGCACCTTTTTCGTTTGAGATTGTAAACCCTATGAATGGTAGTACCGTGCCTGTGAGCGGCATGACTGGGCAAAGCGGTATGACCACATGATAGTTAGTGGTAGTACCGCGCCACATTTAAAACGGCTATGTCAAAGGCAGTTAATGCTCCTATTGCAGCCGTTACAGAGCGGTTGGTGAGAAACGGTAGTACCGCACCTTGGTTGGCGGTAATACCGTATTTCGTTGAAAATCTGGGGTTTCTCTCATAACGGTTGGATTTTATTGTGAGGGTTATAAATACCCCCCCCCACCTGCTCTAGGACAGGTAGTAACATATCATTTAACATCCTTAGAGCCAAGAGCATTCACTCAACACCTCAAATACACTTGTGCATTCATTGTGAGGTAGTTGAACCAATTCAAGTGCATTCATTCTAGTTGATCCATTTGCACTTGAGTGCGATCAAGCGAAGGTCATCGATTTGTTACTCTTGGATTTTTGCTGAACTCCTAGACGACTTGGTGGTGAGAGCACGATGATCTCTTCAAGAAGCTTGTGAAGAGGCCCGGTGCCAAGATTGTGAGTGGTTCGGTGTTCACCATCTCCAGAGCGGAGGAAGCACAACCAATAGTGATCGAGGGAAGGCTTAATTCGTGGAGCTGGCTCGATTCGTTCAAGCTTCCTCAATGTGGACTAGTAAAGACCGGCAAGTCTTCGATACCACAGGAAAACATCGCTTGTCTCTTTTTGTGGTTATTTCTTGTCTTTATTTATTCCGCATTTACAATTCTAGTATTTATCTTGTGTTAAATTGCTTAGCTAGAATTGTATCTAGTTTAGACAGTATTCATAATTGGCTTAAATTGTTAATTTGCTAAAAAGTTTAAATACCTCCTATTCACCCTTTCTAGTCAGTTATCCTTGATCCTACAGGTGGTATCAGAGCTTGGTCTCTCATTGTTTTAGGCTTAACCGTCTAAGAGAGAAAATGATGGCTAGTAAAGGAATTGCTATAGGAAAGGCTCCTTTATTTAATGGCTCTAATTGTGCTTATTGGGAAATAAGAATGTCAATTTATTTAAAGGCTATGAGTCCAAGCATTTGGAAAATCGTAAATGAGAGTTACGTCATGACTCTTAATCCACTAGCTCCCACGGATCAAGAGGCACGTAATGCTCATTTAGATGCCCAAGCTATGAATTCTCTCTTTGGTGCTTTGAACGCGGATGAGTTCAATAGAGTGAGCAATTTGGAAACCATTCATGATATTTGGACCACCCTCACGGAAATCCATGAGGGAACATCCACGGTCAAAGAGGCCAAATTGCATAGGCTTCGGATTAAATATGAGACATTCGTAATGTTGCCTTATGAAAACATCAATGAGATGTATTCACAACTCAACAACATTGTGAATGAGCTCAAAGGCCTTGGTACTAACCTTATTGATGTTGACATTGTGCGCAAGATCCTTAGGGCTCTTCCGGATAAATATGAAACATTGGTGACATTATTTCTCAACTCTCCCGAGTTGCCAAGAATGACGCCAACGGGACTTTTGGGCAATCTCATAACTAATGAGTTGTTCAAGAAATACAAGGAAGAGCTTTTGGAGTCATCTTCCTCAAAGAAGAATATTACCGCTTTTAAGGCCAAAGCGAAATCAAGTGATGTTGAGGATGAAGAAGAAGACTCCGATGAGGAATTTGCACTTCTAGTGAGAAGAATGAAGAAGTTCATGAAGAGACGCCCACATAGAAGCTTCAACTTCGACAAGAACAAGAAAGGGCAATCCTCAAGTGGCAACAATCGTTATAGCAACATTCGGTGCTATAATTGTGAAGAAAAGGGGCACATTGCTTCCCATTGCCCCAAAGAGAAGGATGACAAGGGCAAGTCATTCAAGAAGAAAGAGTATAGTGGCGAGAAGAAGCTTTTCAAGAAGCTTCACAAAGATGGCAAGCATGAAACCCACATTGGAGAGTGGTATTCCAATGATGAGTCAAGCAACTCTGACTTTGATGAGGATGAGTCCCCCAAGAAGAAGGGACTAGTCGGCATCGCCATCAAGGAAGCTCCGTCGCTATTCTCCACTCCTACTTGCTTCATGGCAAAAGGAGATAAGGTAAAATCCATTGATAATAATGAACCAACTTATGATGAATTAATGGATATGCTTGAAGACTTAAATGAATATCTTGGAAAAAAAAGTCAAAATATAAGGCCTTAAATAGAGAGCATATTTCTCTAAAAGATTCTTATGATGAGCTAAAGGAAGCTCATGACTTGTTTATCCAAGAAAATTCAAGCAAGTATTGTTCAAGTGTAGGAATTACATGTGATATAATTGATGACATGCCTAGTATAGAAATTGCTAAAACTAGTGCATCTTCTTCATGTAATGATCCTATTGCTATGCCATGTTGCTCAAATATTAAAGCTAATCATGATAATGTTAAGCTAAATGATGCAAAGCTTGTTGTTGAAAACAATGAGCTAAAGGAGCAAATGACCAAGCTAAGCAAAAGCTTGGAAATGTGCTTCAAGGGTAAGGCCACCCTTAACAAGCTTTTGAGTTAGCAAAGGTGCTCATTCAATAAGGAAGGACTTGGGTATATGCCCAAGAAAGGTAAGAGGCCAACAAACAAGCCCACAAGGTTTGTTAAACAAGATGGCAAGTATTGTCATAAGTGCCGGGAAATAGGACATGTACAACAAAATTGTCCTAAGAGTAAGACTCCATCTCTTGGTATATATAATTCATGCTATATGCTTAGAAAAACTAAGGATGGTAAAATCATTGCTAAATTTATTGGCACTTCGATTTTAGGCGCTAAAAAGAATGCTATTTGGGTGTCTAAATCCTTGGTCACTAACCTCCAAGGACCCAAACAAATTTGGGTACCTAAAAGAACTTGATTTTTGTTTTGTAGGTGAACTATAAAACCGGTGAAAAACATTGGGTACTTAATAGTGGATGCACTCAACACATGACCGGTGATAGAAAGATGTTCACCACATTCAAGAATGGTAAAGGAATTGACAAGATCACATTTGGTGATAATAGCAAAGGAAAGGTAATAGGATTAGGTAAAATTGCTATCTCAAACGACCTTTCCATTTCAAATGTATCTCCAGTAGAATCATTAAATTTTAATTTGCTATTGGTTGCTCAAATCTGTGATCTTGGATTAATTTGCTCATTCTCTAATGAAGGTGTTACAATTTCAAATGCAAAAGATGGCTCTTTAGTTTTCAAAAGTTTTAGATTTGGAAATCTTTATTTGGTTGATTTCACTTCAAATGAATCTTGCTTAAAAACTTACTTAATTGCAAAAACTTCATTGGGTTGGCTTTGGCATAGAAGGCTAGCTCATGTTGGAATGATTCAACTTAAAAAGCTTTTCAAACATGATTTAGTTGTTGGCTTGAAAGATGTGAAGTTTGAGAAAAATAGACTTTGTAGTGCTTGTCAAGCCGGTAAACAAGTCGCTAATTCTCATCCTTCCAAGAGTACCATATCAACCTCTAGACCATTAGAACTCCTACATATGGATTTGTTTGGGCCAACAACCTATAAGAGTATTGTGGGTAATAGCTATTGTCTAGTCATTGTAGATGATTACTCTAGATACACATGGGTATTCTTCCTAGATGACAAAGGTGAAACCTTCGGCATTTTCAAAAGTTTTGCAAAAAGGGCTCAAAATGAATTTGATTTCAAAATAAAGAAAATTTGTAGTGATAATGGTTCCGAGTTCAAGAATACTAAAGTTGAAGACTTTTGTGATGAACTTGGAATAAAGCACAAACTTTCCACAACCTACACACCGGAGCAAAATGGAGTTGTAGAAAGGAAAAATCGTACATTATTTGAAATGGCTAGGACAATGCTTGATGAATACAATACTTCCGATAATTTTTGGACGGAAGCTATTAACACCGCTTGTCATGCCATAAATCGTCTTTATTTGCATAAGCTTTTGAAAAAGACTTCCTATGAGCTTCTTGTAGGAAGAAAACTGAACATCTCTTATTTTCGTGTATTTGGTTGCAAATGTTATATTTTGAAGAATGGTGTTCGTCTTTCAAAATTTGATAGTCGTTGTGATGTTGGTTTCTTGCTTGGTTATTCTTCTAATAGCAAAGCTTATCGTGTCTTTAACCAAAACTCCGGTTTAGTTGAAGAAAGGTACGATGTGCAATTTGATGAAAATAATGGCTCTGAAGAAGAGCATGAGAATTTGGATGATGTAGGTGATGAAGCTTTAAGAAAAACCATAGAGAACATGCAAATTGGTGACATCAAGCCTAAGGATGATCCATCATTTTCTACTCAAGTTTAACCTCCAACCTCTTCCATGAATCAAATTCAAATTGATGAAGAGGACAATAAAGAAGATGATCAACCATCAAATCTACCACTAAGAATCCACAATGCAATTGCTAAAGATCATCCAATAGACCAAATATTGGATGACATAAGTAAGGGTGTTCAAACTCGCTCTCGTATTGCTTCTTTTTGTGAACATTACTCCTTTGTCTCTTCTATTGAGCCAAAGTTTGTAGAAAAAGCACTTGAAGATCCGGATTGGATGAATGCAATGCATGAAGAACTCAATAACTTCACCCGAAATGAAGTTTGGACATTGGTGAATCGACCCAAAGAATACAACGTCATTGGTACTTGTAGGACCGGAAAGGCGACTAGAGGGGGGGTGAATAGACGCTTTCTCTATTTTCCACCTCGAACGGACTCAACACTACTGTTACTCCAATAGCTATGAAAGCTATGAAGATCTGTATACAGGCACAGCGGATGACCTGTGTTGAATCCGATCAGACCCCGCAGCAAAAGACCAAAAACCTCTCACAACCGCATGCACAAAATTTAATACATGAACAGGTTTCTGCAGGATGCACAAGAAATTGCCGAGAACTACAAGTTTTGTAGGTAGAGCAGGTCACCAAGAACTCTAGATTTTTGAGAGAACTCCAGCTTCTGCTTAGATTAAAACACTAGCACACAGGAAAGAAAACCTGTCGAACAAAAGGCAAAGCAGCAGTTTCTACGGGCGCAGGCTGTTCTCTCGGGCACTCAGGCGCTGCGCTACAGGTGCTCATCATATTTTTTTTTAGCACACACGCCGCAGCCTAGAGCCTGGTTTCTGCCGAGCAGCACAAGCGTTTTTGGCATCAAAGCAAGAAGCAAAACGGAGACTACTATTGCTGCCGAGGAAGCCAATTGAAGCGGACACAGCAGACAAGAATCAGCACACGCAGCAATTTCCACAGGTCAACACCGGCGCCGGGCAAGGCTTGATTTTTGCTGGAACTCTACAAGTGCCGAGCAATTTTGTAGGAGAGAGACCGAGCCAACAATCAGTCAAATAAAAATTCCAAAACATCAAATCAAAAGCAAACCAGGACGCTCCAACACAGCTCTTGATTTCTACAAGCAGGCGCACACACAGGTGCCGACACAAGCACCAAAAGCCTACAGGCGCACTGCGCAATTTTTCCGAGAAAGTAGCGAAATCAAATCAACAAATCAAACAAAGATGAAACCAAAAGCCGCCGGCTAAGCTATTCTACCAGGCAGCGCCGCCAAGGGCTCCAAAACGCCAGATCCAGGATAAATCAGGCCGCCGTGTCTCACGGGCAAACAGGCCACCTCCCAGATCCTGATTTTATGGGCGCTGCCGAGAGGCTCCAGTTTTTCCGAGACTTCCCGGGGTGACGAGCAGCTGCTACACCTCGCGACCAAACAAAAAACACAGTGCGATTTTTGCTGGCACAGGGCGCTGCCACCAAAGGGCTAAAGGCCGTCGCTACAGATCCAAAATTTGCGGGCAGAAAAACGAATAAACACAGGGATCTGCAAGCCGACCGAGTCTCCAGGTTTTTCCACTCGATACACAACACCAGGCCGCCACAGGCACTGATATTTTTTTCATGGGCACAAGAGGACGCCGCCTCACGCTTCACGGCACAGCCCTCCTGTCCTCTAGCGCACCACAAATCAGATCGTGCTAAACCAAGCTGACAAGAAATCAACGCAAGAAGAAAAGGCCATCTACTGCAGCTGCCGTGCAGACTCCGATTTCTACCAAGCACAGGCCGAGCAAGCAAAATCAGTAAGGAATCACCAAGTGCAAGATCAGAGCAAGAAAAACAGGCGCACAGATCCGAACTTTAATCTGGATTTCTCAGAAGCACAGAGGAGCCGCATCAAGAGGCAGCCAACAAAAACTCAACACCAAGAAACAGCCATTAATAAAAACAGATCAAAATGATTCAAGCTGCTTTGCACAAAGAGAGAGCAGTCAATTCATCAAGCCGCCGGCCTCACTTTTCTCTCTGCACTCTACAGGCGCTCAAACTCCAGAAACAGCGGCCGCCACCACCGATGCAGTTTCTATCTTTTTCTCCAGGCAGCGGGGCGCCGCCACCCAGGGCTTCAATTTTTTTCTATCAAGCGCCAACAGCCACCAGCTCTTTTTTTCAGCGGTAGAGCCTCTGCTTCTCTGCAGGGCTAACCCTAATGTCCCATCTCCAATTCTTTTTATATGACAGCTCTTAACCCTAAAACTAAATGGGCTTCCGTTAAGGCCCAACATCAACGGAACACACACGCACGCATCTCAAAGCGCCGTCTTCATCGTCGATTGATCTAAACCGCTTCACCATGCGCCGACCAGCCGCTTAGTCAAAAGGTCACCAAGGCGATGTTGGTGAAATTACCAAAATACCCCTTCTCGATCCTTCTTCAAAAGACCAAGTCCATCTGTTGAAGCAATCGCCTGCTTCGCCATGTATAGGTTGATCAACGGCTCCATGTCATCAAGTCTCCTCGATCCCATCCAAGACCATCGAGCACTTGCAACGACTCATGCCGCTGATCCAACCATTCAGACCGAACCGCCCATTCGGTCATCTCGTCCATTCTGCGCCCGCTTGAGTCCTCGACCTCACACGGCATCCATGATCGTTTGGACCTCGGCTCTCCAAGCTTAGTCCCGATCCTCCTCGCCGAATTGACCGTCATTGACACGCAAGCCACCGCGACAAAGAATAGACAAGCAAACACGAATCCGGGAACAAGTTCTTCACAACTTGACCCACGTTAGCCAAAACATGCAATATGCAACACATATGCATTATCACATATGGATATGACCTATCCCAAAATTAGTCCATAACTAATATCAACATTCAGCACAAAAGCCGGTCAGACCGCCGCTGACCTGATAGATCTAAAACTTTGCCGAAAACGCGTGAAACTTCAAACCAAAAGCCACATTGCCAATTGTTTCATCATCCTAAGATCATGAGCATATCCTCATGATATCCACAGTACTAAATGGGTCTTTAGGAACAAACAAGATGAGAATGGTTTGGTTGTAAGGAACAAAGCAAGGTTGGTCGCTCAAGGCTATTCACAAGTCGAAGGTTTGGATTTTGGTGAAACCTTTGCTCCCGTAGCTAGACTTGAGTTAATTCAGATATTACTTGCTTTTGGATCATGCTTTCATATCAAATTATTTCAAATGGATGTTAAAAGTGCTTTCTTAAATGGTAAAATATCTGAACTTGTCTTTATTGAACAACCTCCCGGTTTTGAAGATCCAAAGAATCCAAATCATGTCTATAAACTCTCCAAGGCGCTCTATGGTCTTAAACAAGCTCCTAGAGTATGGTATAAACGCCTTAGAGATTTTCTAGTCTCAAAAGGATTCAAAATCGGGAAAATTGATTCAACTTTATTTACTAAAGTTTTAGATGATGATTTCTTTGTTTGTCAAATTTATGTTGATGATATTATTTTCGGGTTTACTAACCAATATTTTTGCAAATAATTTGGTGATATGATGTTTAGGGAATTTGAAATGTCTATGATTGGAGAGTTAAGTTATTTCCTTGGACTTTAAATCAAGCAACTCAAATATGGAACCTTCGTGAGCCAAACAAAGTATGCAAAAGACTTGATCAAGAAATTTGGCATGGAGGATACAAAACCCATCAAGACTCCTATGGCAACCAACGGTCATCTCGACCTAAATGAGGGAGGTAAATCGGTAGATTTAAAGCTTTATAGGTCTATGATTGGTAGTTTGTTTTATCTTACCGCATCTAGACCCGATATCATGTTTAGTGTTTGCATGTGTGCACGTTTTCAAGCAACTCCAAAAGAATATCATTTAATGGCCGTAAAAAGAATACTAAGATATTTAAAGCATTCCTCTAGCATTGGCATATGGTTTCCCAAGGGTGCTAAATTTGATTTAATTGGATATTCGGATTTCGATTATGCGGGTTGTAAAGTGGATAGAAAAAGCACCTCAGGTAGTTGTCAACTCTTAGAAAGATCTTTAGTATCTTGGTCATCCAAGAAACAAAACTCCGTAGCATTATCCACCGCCGAAGCCAAATATGTTTCCGCGAGATGTTGTTGTGCTCAATTGCTATGGATGAGGCAAACTTTGATGGATTATGAAACTAAAATTGATAAAATGCCTCTTTTGTGTGACAATGATAGTGCTGTGAAAATAGCCAATAATCACGTCCAACACTCAAGAACCAAGCACATAGATATTCACCACCATTTCTTGAGAGAACATGTGAGCAAGGGAGATATTGAAATTAGCCACATCCGAACTGAAGACCAATTAGCGGACATTTTCACCAAACCATTTGATGAAGGCCGCTTTTGCAAGTTGATGAATGAATTAAATGTTATAGACTATTTAAATGTTGGTTGAACTCTTGCCTCATGCATTTTGCTTCATTTGGTGTTATTTGAAACCTTTTATGAAAATATCTTCAAAACAATTATTAAAGCTTATTATGTTCATAAAAAATTATGTTCTCAGATAAACTTTAGTCTGTTCAATTCATAATGATCCTAAATGATATTTGTTTGAGTGCAAAACTAAGGATCATTTGCATAATTCTTAAAATCCAGAGTCAAATCCCAAAATTCCAGGAAAATCGGAACTACCGGCGGGTTAAGCGCGGTCTGACCGCTGAGTGGTACAACCGGTGTTATAATAACGGTATGACCGCAATGCGGTACTACCGGCGGTAAATTAGTGGTACTACCGCACCGGTTGGTGAAATGGCAGTAACTCCTTGCAGTTTCACTTTAACCCAAGCCCATTTACTCTCAAGCGGTGCAACCGCAAAACTCCCACCGTTTCATTTCCTTCTTGGCTCCTCTCTTTCTCACCCGAAGAAAACCCAAATCCACTCGAAAAATCCACAAATCTCTTCGGTGATTCTTCGTTCTTTGTTGATTCCTTGAATTACTAGGGTTCATCTCCTTCAATCCTTAAGGTAAAACCTCTTTTGATCCTTGTTTTACCTAGCTTTGGAACTCTAGGTCACATTTGAGGGTTAATTTAGAATGTGGATGGTTTTTGAAGTTCTAGTTGGGCAAATAGACAAATTTGATGTTTTATGATGTTCATACATCCATTCTATCGATTCAATCCAAAAGAAACATCTCAAATTTCGTTAAAAATCATGCCCTAGAACTTAGTCTGGAAATACGGTCCTACTGCAGTCTTGAGCGCAGTACTACCGCGATGCGGTCGTACCGGCGCAAGAACGATGGTACTACCGATTTCTGGACAGATCAAAAATGGCATTCCATTCAAATTAATTCTATTTTGTTTGATCTTTTGAACTCCTTGTAACTTGTCCTCTCTTTGTAAAGATGCCAAGGACTAGAGGTACTTCTCGCAAGTCTGTTGGCACCGGTAGAGGTCAATCCTTTTCGTCTTCTCAACCTCCTGTAGCACCGGCTCAGAGAACTAGAGAGGTTCGTCAAAAGGAAACACAGGACAAGGGCAAAGGACCTCTGACCAATGACCACGAACACGAGGATGACCCATCAAACAATGAGTCAGAATCTCAAGCTGAATATGAAACAAGATCAGAAGCTCATGCCCAATTAGATGAAGAAATGGGAGAACCAGAAGAGCCTCAAGATGATTTGAGAATGATTACAGCTGATCAGTTTGCCATCAAGAGGCATATAAACCAATATCTCTTCACTTCAAACTCCATCAATCCGAGATTCCACATAAAGTTTCAAGAGCAAGTCTATGAAGAACTATATGGCCCTCATAGAAAGTTTGCTGATCATAAATAGATCAAGTGGGATCACATCAACTCCTTGGAAAAATATAATAGAGTGTACCAGATGTTCCAGCGAGTCCATCTTCATGATCTAGTGGCTCTAAGGAACAACTATGATGATGAGATCATAAGACAATTTTATGCCACTGTCCATATGTCTCCAGATCTTTCAACCATGAAATAGATGACAGTGACAAGATGCTTAGAGTGCACCAAGGATGACTTTGAGCGTGTTTTGAGAACACAATCTGGCACTTAGGATAAGCTTTATGATAGTCCAGCATTGCTTGCTCTTGCTTGGACAAATTTCTATGATCCTGCTGTCAGATATACCCCAGAAAAGATCCATGGTCTCAAGCCAATTCCAAGTTTGATTAATAGGATTATTAATCATACTTTCTTTCTAAAGAGTGGCAACTTTGATGCTATAAGGGGACATGCTTGGAATATCATTGACAACATCATGAATGGAAGACAGTTTGATGTGGTGGAAGTCATCATGAGGGGCATAGTCAACTCAAAGAATGATAGGATCAAGAGGATTTACCATGCTCCCTACATTATGGCTTTGATACTTAGCAAGTTTGAGTATCATGGAGGTTTGGGTTCTCCCCACAAGCCATATAAGCCTAGGGAAGGTCCTCCAATTCGCCGAGAATAGCAAGAAGAAGATGCTCAAGAGGAGGTAGTTGCAGTTGGTGCTCAAGATCAAGTGACTCTTGCACATATTCTCCAAAATCAAGAGTTGATTCTCACACTTTGCAAGAAATGAAGACAGCCCAGATTGGATTTCAAAATGAGACAATAAGCTTGCTGACATGGAGTTAGTTCAACATGATTTCCAAAATGAGACTCTTAACAGGATGGCTACCATGGCAGAGACCATTGACTCTATGGAGAAGATGATGACTATTCCTCAGCGCTACACTCGTCATCCTCCACCTCCAAGGGCTTCCTCTACTCCAGCTGGTCCTTCTTTGGCCTTTGCTGCTGCTCCTTTACTCCCTGCTGATCCAACCCCTGCTCCTCAAGACCAAGCTTCAGCTCCTCAAGATCAAGCCCAAGATCCAGCTCCTCTTCCTCCTCAAGATCCAAAAGTTTGAGATGTTTTTGGTACTTTGATGCCAAAGGGGGAGAAGTAGAAGAGAAGAAAGAGAAGAAAGATTTAGGGGGAGCTAGACTTATTATAATATACTCTATGTGCTTTGTGTGTTTTGTTGAACTTATTATGGATGAATACCTGTAATACTTTAAACCTTGTTATGGTTGTTATCTTGTTGAACTTGTTTAATATAATGATTATGTTCTTCTCTTGCAATGCAATCTTTATTATGTTCATTATATATTGTTGCAAGTTTTTCCCTCAAGTTCAAAACAAGCAAAACAAAATCCGCCAAAATTTCTAAAAATCTACAAGTGCTTGCAAAAATTCTCTACCTTTTATATGCACATGTTTAGGGGAAGCTTTCTTTACTTTGGCTTCAACAAGGAAATAATTCTCTAAACTTTTTGAGCTCATTGTAAGAATTATTTTGTTGTTAAGTCATCAAAAGAATATACTCTTGTCTCACAACAATTAGTATATTCAAAACAATCTTTCTCACATATTATCTGTGTTGTCATCAATTACCAAAAACGGGAAGATTGAAAGCACTTAGGCCCCTAAAATGGTTTTAGTAATTAATGATAAATATGTGAATATGGGATTAACATGTTTATTGAGTATTTACAAGGTTAAGTCCCATTGGTGAGTTTGATGTCTTGAAGATGCATGCTAAAGGACGACATGGAGATCTTTTGGATAAAAGACAAGGTACAAGTAGTCTAAGATCCTTTTTGTATTTTACCGGTCTTAGGAGAAATGGTTGGAAGACCAGATTTTAGGTTAAATGTCATACTATTAAGAGGGATCATGACTAGTATCTTGATAGCATGTTCTTGTGCCATTTGGATCAATTTAGGATCATGCATGCATTTGAATTTGAATTTGAAAGCTCTCTGTGAAATTGTCTGCACAAACGGTAGTACTGGGGTTTAATGGGCGGAACTACCGCTTTGCGGTATAACCGCATATCCCTTGGCGGTATTACCATGGGCCATTCGGACCGTCCGAACAGCACATGATCGTGTGGTTTAAACGCATGGTCCAAACAGCCCAATGGATCTGGAGCGTCCACGTGTGCAGTCCAATAGTGCCTGTCAACTTATTTGTGGAGCGGTACTACCACCCTTGTGAGCGGTATGACCGTGTCACAGTAATTCCGTTTCGTAGTTGACGGTACATAAAATCCAGAGAGACTCCTTTTGGTTAAGTTTGCAAAACTCTTGGAACGGTAGTACCGTCGTTGTTTAAACGGTACTACCGCTTTAACGGTACTTCCGCAAATTGGAGAGGAACGTATTTTAGAGAGACATCTTTTTCGTGCTCTTATGCTCTCTTGGGAAACGGTAGTACTGATGCTTGCTTGGCGGAACTACCGCTTGGCGGTATTACCATACTTCCTTTGACGGTACTACTGTAGGCCGTTCGAACTGTCCAAAAAGTTCAAGATCGTGTGGTTTAAACGCATGGTCTGAATAGCCCATTTAATCTGAGCCATCCACGTGGCCATCACGTTTGGATGTGCCTGTTCGAATAAGGGTTGCGGTAGTCTGGGAGATTTAATGGCGGAACTCTCGCTCCACGGTAGTTCGAATTTTATGTGATGCACGTAAATTCGAGAAGCACCCTTTCGTTTGAGATTGTAAACCCCGTGAGCGGTAGTACCACACCGTGAGCGGTATGACCGCAAAGCGGTATGATCGCATGATAGTTGGCGGTAGTACTGCGCCGCGTTAAAACGGCTATGTCGAGGCGATTAATGCTCTGTTGTAGGCTATTCTGAGCGGTTGGTGAAAGCGGTAATCTGCGACCTTGGTTGGTGGTAATACCGTATTTCGCTGAAAATCTGGGGTTTCTCTCATAACGGTTGGATTTTGTTGTGGGGGTTATAAATACCCCCCCCCACCTGCTTTAGGACAAGTAGTAACATATCATTTAACACCCTTAGAGCCAAGAGCATTCACTCAACACCTCAAATACACTTGTGCATTCATTGTGAGGTAGTTGAGCCAATTCAAGTGCATTCATTCTAGTTGATCCATTCGCACTTGAGTGCCATCAAGCGAAGGTTATCGATTTGTTACTCTTGGATTTTTGCTAAACTCCTAGATGGCTTGGTGGTGGGAGCACGGTGATCTCTTCAAGAAGCTTGTGAAGAGGCCCGGTGCCAAGATTGTGAGTGGTTCGGTGTTCACCATCTCCGGAGCGGAGGAAGAACAACCAATAGTGATCAAGAAAAGGCTTAATTCGTGGAGCCGGCTTGATTCGTTCAAGCTTCCTCAATGTGGACTAGTGAAGACCGGCAAGTCTTCGATACCACAGGAAAACATCGCTTGTCTCTTTTGTGGTTATTTCTTGTCTTTACTTATTCCACATTTACAATTCTAGCATTTATCTTGTGTTAAATTGCTTAGCTAGAATTGTATCTAGTTTAGACATTATTCATAATTGGCTTAAATTGTTAATTTACTAAAAAGTTTAAATACCTCCTGTTCACCCCCCTCTAGTCGGTTATCCTTGAGCCTACAGAGTTGAGCACGCACAGTCTCAAACTCAGCCCGAAGACGCGTTAGGAAGTCGTAGAGACGGTACGTCTCCTAGTGAGCGCGGAGTCGCACACAGCAGGAACAAGTCCGACAGACATCCGGCCCTAGAGAGTCAAGCTGACGCCACCCTCAGACATCTGCTGGTAGAAGTCATCGACGGTGGCATCGAGCTGATGAAAAGAATGCACTTGGTGCACAACTGAGAGGTACATAGCATCACTCGTCGGCTGGTAGTGAGCTCAGAGGCGCTCCTACATAAGCTGTGTCGTCGGTAGCTCCACCACATCCATAGAGATGGCCACGGACATGCTACCCACTAGGATGGCGGTAGCACGAGTCTCGGTATCCTGCCATCGCTCGTAGGCGTGCAGCTCAGACTAGTAGAACTCTAGGGCCTCCTCCAGTGCAGCATTGGCGGTATCCTGAGCCGTCTGATCCACACCATCAAGAAGAGCTAACAGAACTAGTGGCGTAGGACGAGGTGAACAGGGGTGCTCGCCGGTGAGATGACCCCAGAGGCGCTGACTGTTGAGGTGAATCCTCAGGTGCACAGCCCACTCCCGGACCATCCGGAGTAGAGGTGGTGGGGATGACGAGGTACGGGGCTGGAGAAGCTGGATCGGGAGACAGATCAGGCCGGGGCAGCCAGATCAGCCTGGAGCTCGAGGCGGTATAGCTCGGTGCAACCAGAGCTGCTGGGTGGCGTCCTAGCAGCAGTGGTGGTAGGAGGTGCAGCAGCTCCCACGGTGCAGTTGGAGCTAGCTAGGCGATGTCCTGGCAGCAGCGGTGGTAGGAGGCGCAGCAGCTCGGGCCAAAAACTGCGCTCGAGGCAGGAGTCATAGCAAGTCAAACTGACGACACTCGGGGAGGGGCTACAGCAGCTCGGGGCTGAGGAGACTAGGCCGGATCCGAGCGGCAGCGGGCGAACTGGGCTCCTCCGAGCGGCGCGAAGCAGGAGAGCGTGATGGAGCTGAGGCTATCAGGAATCCGGCAAGGGGGGAGGCGGATCTGGCGGCGGGGAGTCCGGATCCAACAGCAAGGGCCACGGAGCTGGTGACAAGAGCCAGATCGACGGCGGTAGAGACAACGGCGGAAGCACGACAAGCGATCTGAGCTTGAGCGTAAAAAGAGTAGGAAGGAAGATTTGGACGAGGACAATGTCGTGGTGCCATCTCAGTGGTCAAAGAGCTAGGGTTTTCATGACTCTAATACGATGTTGGAATGAGGTTTATTGTCTATTTCAATGGGCTAAAGGGCCAATATATAACATGTACAATGTTGCCAATATGCAAAGAACATTTTAGGCTATATACATATCTAACAGATAACATAACAAGAGAGAAACATCGTAAGTTAGTGAGGAAACCTTGAGAGGATTTGGAGGCCCGTTGAAGAAATACAGTGTTCTAACAAATCTACTGACATCCCAGGAAGATTGGTAACCTGCAAAAGCTATTATCTCTCTCCGTGACAAACACAGCGACACATGGCTTGCTGGGCTGTAGATGATATGAGGAAGCAGTCTTGAACCGAGGAAAAGCGCCTTCTGATTCACTCTTGTGGAGCAACTAGCAGTGAGTTATCAATTCCATTATGAAGGTTATTTCGGTTTGCCTTTTGGTATGTAATATGTCAGTATCGGTCCATTTCGACGCACCGTTCCGGATTTTAATATAATAATATTTATTTATTTATAAATATATATGTAATTATATGCACACATAATTTCAATTAGAATCTCACTTCAAATACAAAACCATAGAATAAAAATGACATATAGTTCAATTGCTTAATAAATATAAAGGTTGTACGTAGTTAAATAATACAACATGAGTTCATAATTTCATATGTTTATGTTTTACCATAGCCTAGCATACTAGTCTAACATAATTTACTTACCGAATGAGTAGTATTGGACTTAGCCTTCCGAACAGATTTAAACAAGTGGTCACTTCAATTTTGATTTTTTGTTGACTGGTACCGGAATGACTGGAATGGCCAGAATGGACCGGTATGAGACTGAGGCTATGGTGTGCCGGTTTGGATGTCGGTATGATATATTTTGGCCAGTACCGGGATGGAATTGATAAGTACGAGTGCAACCAGTGATAAAAAAAATGGAAATCACTAACATGCTGTAAGTATTTCAGAAAGTATTGATTCCGTATAGCAATGGTGCTTCAGTGTTGCTAAACATTTCTAGCGTCAGAGGGTCAGAGCCTCAGAGGTGGAAACAATGGGAAAATAAAATTAAAAAAATAAAATTAAAAAAGGTACCACCGAGATTTGAACTCGGGTTACTGGATTCAGAGTCCAATGTCCTAACCGCTAGACCATGGGACCTCTGATGTCGATGTCATCCTAACCTAGCATGGAATGGTTGAAGTTGTCTCTAGAACAAGAACATGCCCCTCCCCTGGTTAGTAACTTAATCTTACATTTTCTAACTCGCCAAATCCCCTAACGACCTCGCTTCAATACCTCAGGGCTCAGGCCTTGGCTTGTATCATCACCGAGGGCATAAAGCGCAGATAAATCAAAGAACTCTTGTGCGGGGAGAGGCGTTAGCTTGCGCAGGCGAGGTGGGAAGATTGTTCGAGGAGGGCGAGAACTCACTCACTCACCCGGGGGTTGGCGAGAACCGGAGGAGAGGAGGCGCAGCAGGAGGGCGAGGAGGGGCAGCTCATCTTCGATCCCTTCCCGGACGGCGCGACGACTCCAGCAGCAGCAGCAGGAGGAGCAGGACGGGTCACCACGCCATTCGAGTTGGGGCTCGCGACTGATACTTATCAGTACGGCGACGGCGACGCTACTGGAGAGTGGAGCGAGGGGGAATTGGGGGAAGCCCCACGGCTACACGAATTCATGTGGTATCGTGCTTTGAGATTCGTGCACGGGCATGCCTGGTTTCAGAAGTCCAGGTGCCACCGAATTGTAGCCAGCGAATGGACGAGATGGATCATGGGTGCGGTGTGCTTTTTGGCTTGCCGCTCAAAATTTCAACATGATTGGCATTTTTGGCCAGGCTCATCTTCTTATCAAAACTTGAGTAACTTACGAGAGGACTAATTTCGCATCGGATTTTGGTACATGATATTAGTAACGCAGATTTTGGCACTAACCATAGACCGATGCTATTGCTGTAGCTTTTAGGCCCCATTTAGAACACAATGATTTCACTGGATTCCCGTGTTCTAAACGGGACATTAGAGAAGCTAGCTGAGACTAGTTGGCTTGGGGGGCGTGGTTCCACCCAGCCGACCGGGGTTCGAAGCCTGGGGGCATCAACCTTAGTATCTCACCCGGGTAATTGTGTAGTTTGAGCTGTGGCTCGAGGTGGAGAACAGAGCTAGTGATTTGAAGTCATGGTAAAATCAGAGTGTTAGGCATTTCAATCCATGTTTTTCCTTTATTTGTATCGTGAATTCTTGTATGGCATCCAAACAGTACCTTTTCAAGTTTTATTACTATAGGGCCTTCAGGGTATGTCTGGTGGGATGGAAAAATTCCGGCGCGGATCACAGCAACTCGTCGCGTCGCCGATTGCGCGTGTTCCCCTTAGCTGTGGGTGATGCGCATTGCAGGGAGCATACATGCGCATGGTGAACCTGTTGTGCGGCGGTGAGTTCCTTATGATGCGGGTGTGTGCACGCATGACGACAACAGCTTGGACTTTGGATATATGGTAGCTCACTCCATCTCTCAATCGAGCGGTAGCGGAGGCGGACCACCACCTTTTTTACGAAATGCGTCGAGCATCCTTGGGCCTACTTGGCCGACGACGCCACCTGTTCGGTACGCCCTCTGCATATGCTTCCTGCAACAACCCCAAAATTTCAGGTTTTCAAATTTTTTGAAGTTTCTTGGTTTAAATTCGAAAAACCTGCCCAATTCGGATTTTCCTCTCCTTTTCCGCTTTCCTTTTTGGGCATTTCCGTCTTCTCCTCCCAAAAGCGCCTTCTTCTCCCAGGCGCTACCCCCCTCTTCCCCGTGCATCATCTCCCCCACACCACCGTCCTCTCCTTCGCTCCTGTCAACCGCACCACCCCACCTGGCCACCTTGCCTTCTACCACCTTCTTCGCCACCTCCTCCGCCACCTCGCCTCTCCCGGCGCCGCCCAACCGCGCCTAGCCACCCACGTCGCCGCCTCCCTGCTCCCGCCGCCTTACTGGTGCCACCACCCCTTCCCCGCCTATAAAGGCATCCCCGGCTCGCCCTCACCTCCATCTCCCATCCTAACACCACCCTACTCTCCCTCATCCTCAACGACGGCCAGATTTCAAGCTTTCACCGCCGCCTGTGCTTCTTCCCCAAAAGACCCGAGGTGAAATTCGTCCCCTCTATCGCTCCCTTTCCCTCCCACCTCCGGTAGTGGCTTCACCTCACCGCCGCCAACCTTTCCCTCAATCTCCCCTACTCTTTTACCCACTAGAACGCCCAAGACTGTCGCCTTGTGTCTCGTGGTGGCGCCATGGCCATGCCGACCTCTGCACCTCCCCTGCTCCTCAAACCACCTTTCCCCCAAAATGGGATCCCCATCACTTAGTGGTGCTCACTGCACCCTTCCCCGCCACCACCGGTCACCAAGACCGCCGCAACCCGTTAGCGTCACCGTCGGCTCGGGTGAGCCGAGCGCAGCTCAAAGCCACCCGGGGCTGGGCCTTTAAGGCCTAAATAGCCTTCGAGCTTGGCCAGCTAATGGGCTAAGCCCATTAATATTTGGCCCAATACTTTTTAGAACTAGCCCATTACTGTTCACTCTTGTAGGCCATTTCACTGTTCATCACCCAAAAAAATGGTCCAGCACTGTTCACTTTTCAGCCGAAAGCAGTAAAAGTCATTACTGTTTGCAATCAAGTACAGTAAACATGATTACTGTTCATCTACAGAAAAACAGTGAATTCAGTTACTGTTTGTGAACCACTTTTTTCGTTCATGAATAGTAAAAACCAACACTATTCATTATCCGACACCTTTCATCCCCAAAACCCTAATTTGACACTTTATATCTGTTTTGATCGTTTCGAGGCCGTGAATCCGTATCTCAACTCTGTTTAGTCTAATTAGACACCAAATAAATTTGTACCCTCACTCACCACCTTTCACTTTGATTCTTTTTCGATTTTATTTACTTACATGTTGTTCCCAGCTCGTTCCTTGTCGAGACAGACCTTTTTATTCGATTTATTTTATTTTGTTTCACGTTAGGTCACGACTTCGATGATCAGACTCCAGAAGACGCCGGACAAGACCAGTGTCTAGAAGAATTTGTGCAAGGAGGCAAGTCACATTCTTTGATCATTTTGAGCCTATAATTCATATATTTATTATTACTTTCATTATTGTATTTGTGCCAATTACTTTAAATATTCAAATAATACTTTTGAATGCTATGATAAATAGATAAATCCTATTACCCCACATACAAACCCACCTAGCACTTGCAGGCCATATTCACCTTGACAAGTTCAAAATCATTTTTTAAAGCCATATTCACCTTGACAAGTTCACATAAAATGTTAGCTATATAAGTAGCTTTGTCACACAATGTGTTTATAAAATCATCAAAAGAGTATTGGCTGTTCACCAATGATTTTTGAGGAGAGTTGATGGTTGTGTCCAGGAAGTTGGACAACCTAATAGACTTGTGTTAAAAAGTGAGTCGAAGGTGAGGCCTGGAGGGTGGACCGTCACGTGTTGGCATTGGTCCATCGTCTCACTGTAAGACATATAAGGACAAGAACCTTGTGCCAAGTAACAGACACAGAAAACTGCTCAACCACATGTGTGGTCAGTCCTCCCTGGCTTAGTACACTGCTCTTTCAATTGAATATCTACAGAAACTAGAGTGTGACATGAGTGGGCCTAAAGGGACACTCGCTGGTTTACACAACGGTAGATGCCGTCAGCATTGGGCCAATAGATCTACTGTGGCCAGTGGAGTCTCCCAAGGGTTGTATGGTCCATCACCTACCAGGTAGAGGCTAAAAAGGATGAGTAGTGAAAATGCTTTGTTATCTCAACTCAGTCGCACGCTATCGTGTTGCATGTATATTGATCTGACAGTATGAGTTTGAGGTATCTTGTGGGTAAAACTGAGCAACTTTGTAGAGTGTATAATTAAAGGTATTCGAATACGCCGTGCTTCCGGTTAATGAAACTGTGTTAATAGGTGATTCCAATACAGAGGCATAAGTAGAGTTTTTGAAATGTTAAGTTGGTTTATGCAATTGTTGAGAAACCCCTGATGTTATTATTTATTATCATTTTACTGTTTTAAAGATAAATTGCTTCAAATACAAAATGCATCCACACATACCTGTTAAGGTAAAACTGCACCATTCCTTTGATAATCCTAACATGTAGTTAATTAGGATTTCCTTGTGGCTTGTTGAGTACGGTGGTAGTACCCATTCTTGTAATATCTGCAAAACATCTACAGAGGGAACTTGGGAAAATGCAGAGGATCATATTGAGCAGGATATTGGTGGACCCACGGATGGCAGCGATTACTGTTATTAGGTCTCGACCGCGCTCAAGCGTGCCTATGGTAGATGTTCTTTTGTCTTGTATTATTTTAACTTTGGGTTTGGATACCCGTGTCAAGTTAAAACTGACTGTTAAGCCTTAATCTTATATAATAAAAGTCCGGTTTTTTGTTGTAATCGGAAGTTTACTTGAGACGCTGCTTACTTCGCAACTGCATATCCTAGACGTTTATGAAAAGTTTAACGATCTCAGATTTTGCAGGCGTTACACTTTCTTCCCGTCGTTTTGCCTTGGTAAGGAGTAGAGTTGGCATGCATGCATACTAGCGTTGTTGTGGCACAATGGCATGTGGCCAAGAACAGTGTAGTTTCTTATACTTCGCCGGCTAGCCTGTTTAATTGGCTACCCCGCGAGTGTCAAGTGATCCAGTCGGTCTGCAAGGAGTTACACTGGGTGCTTTTCCGACTAGTCGCGAGTCGCTAGATGATTGCGTAGCTGTATGTTGTGTCCTTCCAAGTTAGTTGCTTAAGGATCGGATTCACCTTCAAGTTGATAATATGATTGCAAATTGCAATGTGGTAATAATGATACCCCGCTATTTTGGATGTCTATTCAATTTTTCTAGAGGGATGTATTTTCAATTTACGATAGCTATTATGTTGCAATTGAGGCATCAATGTAATATTTTTTCTGGCTCACTTGGCAGCAAACTACATCATGAAAAACAATATTTTCTCAACAGCACCTAGGAGAAAGATATAGGAGGAATATTACAGAGTAGGATTTCCTGAAATTGACAACCAAATATATAATGCATATTGGGGGGGGGGGGCGCTAACTGAATCTATCTCTGGTTGTCTTGCTATTCTTTTGGGAAATTCTGAGTCAATGCAACTTTATATTTCATTCACACATCTTTACATATCTACTAATTGGAGGTACTCCTAGAAGCCCCCACGTTAATCTTAGGAAAGTAAAAAGCTAGAAATTCCTACGTTAATTAGAAAAATGAAAAGTAGTTAGAAATTCTCACGTTAATCAGAGAAAAAGAAAACATCTCAAACATTAACCCTTTAGAGATAAGCATGATCTACTGCTACAATTAAATACCGTAGTACATACATTGATAGAGACAGTGTCTGGATTCATTGCTGCATGTGCATGTGTGTATAGGAAAGAACCAAAATATTTCTCAATCTATTAGCTTTCTATGCATACACGCATACCGGACTCTCTCTAACTAGAATTCAAACGTGATTGGCACAAGTACGGCTCAGGTGGCAGAATCAGCAGAATGATATCTCTTCCTTCTATTACATTTTAAACTTTGTTAGCAATTCCAAATTTGCTATAAATTTATAATCTGAATAAATGAGAGCTTTTAAATTTGGAATCAAGATGGCAAAGATATTTTTTGAGCAAAAAATGGTAAAAATATATTTTGCATGGTATATGGTATTCAAATATATGTACATAAATTCGACCCCCCAGAAAACCGTATTGACTTTACGAGAGATAAAGCCTATAAATTACAACATTGATTTGTAAAAGTAAAAAATATCTATATCATCCATATAAAAGAAACTTATAGACTAGAGGTCCCAATACACGTTCATAGAAGCCATGTTCCATAAGGAATAGAAGAAGTCGAGAAGAAAGTAGAGATCAAATTTGGCTTGATGCGCACAGGCACCAATTTGTGCACTCAAGCAAGTTCTCATGCAAAACCGATCCGGTTACATATTGGTGGTCGTACATGAAAAAATTAAGCAGTCAAAGCCATCATGTAGTATATACTGTCGTTGTCGAAATAAATGAACATCCGCTTGATTTATAGTTAATTCTGTAATTAAAAATAATCACAACAATAATGCAAAAAATGATTAAACCCCGATAACTTTGTTCAGTTTGAAACAAGTCTGAACACAACCTCACAAACTTTTCTATCATCAAATAACTACAAGTAGTAAAATGAAGAAATACATTATAGATATTGCTAGGCGTGCAGGCGTACGGGCTGATGACTAGTTACATAAGTTAAGAAACAAATTTACAGAAGCACTGCACACAATAATTGAAAATAAATTGCAACGAGTCGTCTTTTGCCTGCATTCCCCACAAGATTTCATTTTGCTGACACTGGCACTGGGGACAGCGGGGATGAAGCGTCAAAAATGTCGTCTCTGCTAGTTGCGTTATAGCCTTCAGTTCTTTCTGTGTCCATTGCACCTTCCAATACCTTCACAACCTGCGACATGGCCGGCCGTTTACTGCACTCATGCTGCAAGCACCAGACTGCAAGCTTGATTACTTCTATTATTTCTGCTCCATGTAATTGGACATCTTCATTCTGATTGTCCACTATATCCAGAACTTGCCCGGCCTTGATTTTCTCTTGCAGCAGGTTAACTAGATTAGTTCTCCCTTCAGGCTGATTACTGTCCAGATTTTTCCTTCCGCTCACGAATTCCAGCACAACAACACCAAAGCTGTAGATATCGGCCTTTTCAGTAATCGTTGATGACAACCACTCTGGTGCTAAGTAGCCCCTTGTTCCTCTGATTTTGGTCATCACATGGCTTTGATCCCTATCAATCAGCTTTGCTAAACCAAAATCAGATATCTTTGCATTAAATTTGTCGTCAAGGAGGATATTTCCAGGCTTGATATCTAGGTGAGCAATCTTCTGTCGGCATTCTTCGTGAAGATAGGCCAAGCCTTTTGCAATGTCAAGGATAATCTTGTATCGAGTTGTCCAACTGAGTGAACCACTTCGGTGTTTTCTGAAGATCCATTTGTCCAGAGATCCGTTGCTCATATGCTCATAAACAAGGAGCCTGTGAAATTTGTCAGAGCAGTACCCTATCAATCTAACAAGATTGATATGATGAATGCTGCCAATGGTGATGACTTCGGCCATGAATTCTTCCTTTCCATGGCCAATGTCACGCAAGCATTTGACTGCAATTTTGACATTTCCAAGTTTTCCCTCATACACTGGCCCAAATCCTCCTTGTCCCAGCTTTTTGCTGAAGTTATTTGTTGCTTCTTTCAGCTGTTGGTAGGAGAACCGTGTTGGTATCCCAGCAACTCCTTCAAATGGATCATCCTCTTGCATCCTCTTTGCTATTGTTTTTTTGATGATGAGAATGAGTAGGCAGATGAATGCAACTAATACAGGGACAGCAACATGATAAGCAGTTGCATTCAAATTTTTACTTGGTGGTGGGGGCAACATCTGCACCTTGATATATGCAGATAAATTATATCCAACAACTTCAGGCTGGTAATCCATGAGCGAGAAAATCTTTGGCGTCAGATAGCAAGAACCATTAGAAAGATTCTGATACCGGAAAAAGGCTGCTTTGCATGAACAGGACTTTATGCATGCCTCCTTGCAACTCTCTTCATCAGTACTCCAATCGTATGCAAAATCAAAGTATGTGACATTTGGGAGGGGTAAAAGCTGTTGATACTGTATCAAGTCACATGACAGAGGAATTGCTAGTGCACAGCCCAGATTAGGCTGTCGGTCGTCCAGCTGACGTAAAAGCACGTCCCCAGAATTTCCACTTGGACAACTACATTGTCCTTGCGAACAAATTCCATACTCTCCACACACCGTAGGATATGCACAGTCATCAGGATACACATTCAGAACATCAGCCAAAGGCTTCCATGAGATATCATCCCATCCATAAAGCCGCAGGTGCCCATCACCCTCGAGGCTCATGAACTGCGCTGAAGATGGCCACGGCAGTGATATATTGAATAGCTTGATGTCTGTGTTGTTGAAGCTGACAAATGCTGAGAGGCTACCTTGTAAGAAGGAAATGTAAGTCGTGCAATTCTTCGCTTCATCAGAGGATATGTTCATCTTTGATTGAACCATTGCATCAGTAGCATCAAACCTTTTCTGATAATACAACTGTGGAGGATCTGCGTTGATGAAAGCATACAGGCCATTGTCAAGCATAGTGAGGTAGAACTGACCTTGAGTCCAGTTTGAGGAAGCTGAAGTAAGCCTCTCTCCTTGCCTCAGTGACTGCCCAATAAGGAGTGTGTCAGCTGGGTGCTGAAACGATTCCCACAACGTCTTCCCCATCACGTCGAAGAGAATCAAGTTCCCAGACCCAGCAAGGTTCATACCGACAGCAGGGCCGCCTGATGTGTTCGTGGACCAAACCAGAGAACCATCAAAGTCTCGGAGTATCAGATTGCCGTCCTTGGTGAATTGGACTGATGCATTCTCTTGTACTAGATGATACCTGTTGGCTGTCCACACGACCCTCGGTGTGGCCGAGGCATTGTTAGTACCACCAATGGATACAGAGAAGACTGCGAAGAGGAAAGCGTCGCACGGAGCAGTGCAGATGAAACCGCAGGCAAAGGATGGGCCGTACCCGGCTGGATTCTGCCTGACAAGAATGGCTCTGATCGTTGAACCGTCCGTGTAGGTTGCATTGTAGGGGATGGTGGCATTGTTGTTGGTCCAAAGAGAAGGAAGATTAGCAATGGGGCTGGGGTAATCGATGGACCAAGCGTGGGAGAAGGGAATGGCTAGCACAACGAAGAGGACGACGAAGCTTTCAACCCAAGGCATGGTTGATCTGTGAGTTCTTGGATGGGGCATGGAGATCTTTGCAGATTGTGTGATCTTTTGGTTTGGACAATGGAAGGTGGAGAGGCAACCTCAGAGAGAGGCAAGGAGTTTGGAGCCTGTTTTAGGAGGGAACATTGCACAATGATAGGTGCCCGTGTATCATGTTACAGAATTGGACAAATGGATGAGTGGAGACTTAGTGGTGTTCAAGTCCTATTATTCTAATATAATTTGCACTGCAAACAGATTTCTGATGACTGCTGATGTCCATCAGCATCTTGACGACGTAATCCTATGCAAAGTGCCAATGCCGACACCCTTGTTATTATCCGATTACTAAAAAGCTAGCAGTCAATCATCTCAGGTGATTTCTGCAAACCGAGCTGCCCTTTGAGTTGAGTACCTGTTGTGCAAATCGGGCCTATCATTAGTGGGGAAGAAACTGTTGTCCAGAAATCAGTCGAGCTTTAGTTAGACAGTTTTGACTTATCCCGAATGTTGGAGGTTAGTCATGTAGAGCACTAGTTTTGAAAGAACTGAGAAAGTCATGTAGAGCACTCATGCAAGTTCAACTTGCTCACCAACAAGCAATTTGATCAATTTTTGGACGCATTCTTGTTCATCCTTCTGAGTGTTGACATATTTATGATCTAATATATTAACCTAGTACCTGTTTATTTTAACAAGGAATTGGGTCATGGACAACCTACCATAAGCAAATGTTATTTGGTCATGATTCCCCTATTTCTCTTATCTTCACTTTCGAGTTTTCTCAGGGCATCTCTAATAGTTAGAGATAATCTTGTCTCTAATATATACTATATCATCTTTAGAGACAATATTTCCAATAGATAGTCTCTAGCACACTCTTCAGTATTTATATTTTATAATTTTCTTTTAAAACAGGCCTACATGTCAATTAGAGTAGATTAATGTATCATATCTTGTTTTACGTGCACGTCAGTCTCTTCAGAAAGAGACGACATGTACTCTCTTTCCTCCACGTAAGATTTTGTTGATATGACATAGCTAAGATATGACAATAAATACACTATTGAAGATACTCTTAATGGAGACTAAATGTGTGTGTGTTTTGAGACAAACTTGATAAGTATCTGATTAGTTCTGGATGGGAAAAGGAAATCATTTCATGGAACTTTGACCTGTAAACTCATATTGCACGTATAATGACTGCATTGCTTAGATCGATCGAAATTAAAAAAAAAATCTCTTAATGTTTTCACTTTTCCGTGAGAACAACTGAAAATGCATCCCTTCCTACTATAGATCTTTGTTCTCTCGGTCGGGACCCGGATTTACACATCTGAAAACTCTCAGTGCATTCTGAACTAGTCTCAAATTAGTAGCTAGCTCACATAGTGAAACATCAATAAAATATCATCTATTTATCGATTTAACTAAAAAGATATCAAAATAACAAATAGTAATAATAATTAGATCTTATGATCAATGTTTACTTAACTTGCCACACAGAGCTTAAGAAACAAATAAACTCTTGCAGCGAAAAGGAAACTTGGAGAGACTATTCAACATACCCATAGGAAATCGAGTAGAGAACGCATCCTAATTCATAAAGTCTTTATAGTACTCCTTCTCGAAGAGCTCTTGAGCAGCTTGATATTCTTCAACTAAGTAACAATGTTTAAAGCTGTGAGTACATAAAGTACTCAGCAAGTCGTAGGGAACAGTATGCAATTAATATTCATGCAAGGCTTTATCAAAGGAATAACCATATGATTCTTTTGCAGAAAGCGAGTATTGACAATAAATACAGTAAATAGATTACAATGCGCAATTTAAAAGACAATAAGTAAATAGAGTAAACAATTTCTTTGAAACAACTAGTGAACTCCCCATTCACTTCCCAACCAAACTACCAAGTGAACATCTCATCCACCAAGCGAACATTATATTCACCAAGTGAACTCCCCATTCACCTTTGACACAAACTACCAAGTGAATTCCCCATCCGCCAAGCAAACATTATATTCATTAAGTGAACTTTCTATTCACACCTCGACACATTTTTTTATAAAAACTCTACCTCTCAAGTGAAATCCCTGAGCATTGTCTGTATCCGGGGACACGGCTATTTAAACTGTTTTAACTCTGCAGATGTTATACAACTTTACCCACAAGAGATAAATCGACTTATAATACCAGCTAAGACACGCTTTCAAAGGCGTACGGCTAAGTGATTATCATAAGACTTTTACAAAGCTCATTCTCAACCCAGTTCTGCCTGCTAAGATTTCAACATTGAATATCTTACCGACCATACAGCCCCCCCTCTTGCACCGCCGTGAGTATACGTCCACCCCATAACTCACGCTTCCAAAAACAGAACTAAGCTGAGACATTGCTAATTAGTTAGCCAGATCCATCCCATACTGGACATATGGTTATACGATATGGCTCAGTTCAATGATGCACAAGATTAAGTCCTTGACAAGTTACCCAAGCGATTCTACCACAACACAACAATGTGCTAACCGCACCCCCTTTTCTGTACGATTGCTCGCCTGAGCAGAAAACATTTTGTTCAACCAAGGCCAATGACATACCCTGCCATGCTATAATAAATTTTAACAATAGTGGCTACCCGCCATAATTCTATATCTATAAGTCAAATTTAATATTATTGAACATGTGACATGAGCCCATCGCACAACTAAGCATATCTACGATACCCATGCTGGTGATCCAAATATGTCTAACTAATAATGACCATCCTATGGTGACAAAAAATTCATGGTATTCAAAAAAAATCAATGGAGGCATAATGACAAATAGGTGATTAACTATTCCTAAAAGCAGTTGATATAAAGATAACATGCAATTTGATATAAAATAATATAATTTTGAAATCATAGGTTCGATATGATTAAAGTACTACGACTTGTCTTGGCTTTGCTCAGTTACTACATTTGGATCTTCAAAACTTGCTTGTGCTTGTGCTCATGCTCCTTGAAACAGATCGTCTAAACGAGAAAGAAAACAACAGGCGAATGACAAATAAATTCAAAAGAAAATCAAATAAAATCCAAACATAGAAAAAAAAAGACCAACTATAAAATAAAGAGCTCAATTTTAAATGAATTTAGGAACTTGAACAGGCTGAATCAGAGTTCGAACGGAAGAGAACGGACTCTTGGAAGATTATCGGAAAAGGAAAAAGAGAGAGAAAACAATATTACAGGGAATATCCCTTCAGATTAAACTAAATAAAACCCTTAGAGGCTGATAGGTGGGTCCCATCAATACTACAGAAGCCTCATCACGGTTCAGAACTGTCATCACAGGCGATTTCTGAACCGTCTATATTTGTTGGTCTATGATAACAGGCAGTTATCACAGACGGTTCAAAACCGTCTGTGATACGCACTATCACAGACGGTTTTTTGTTGAACCGTCTGTGATATTTCTATGTATCACAGACGGTTCTTAAATAGAACCATCTGTGATATTCTCGGATCACAGATGGTTTTTAGTGGAAACCGTTTGGGATAATAGCCTTCACAGACGGTTTCAACAAAAAAAACCGTCTGTGATAGTTCGTAATCCTAACTACATTTTTGCTATTTTTTTGGCTAGCCTCAGGAATGCTAGCCATGCCCTCTGAAAACAAGCATGCACAAAAATAGATACATCACAGATATTCAATTGTTGACAACTCAAATGGATCATTACTCAAAATAAATTACAAAAGATCGAATTTGTTCAAGTATTGTCGCTATAGTTACAATTGGATTACAATTGAGTCAATTGTTTGCAGGTGGGTGAAACTTTGGGTCGGCGACGGAGTGAAAGTCTCCGTTGTCGGAAATGATATCTGAAATGATAAAACTGCAGAGCTTCCCTCGAACGTCCGCGATCACTTGCTCAACGAGTCCATCTAATTCTATATGCAACCCCTGTTGCTAGCAATAGTAAAGTGGTAAGTATATATATTTAAATTTATAATTAGGAAATAATTATTTTGAGATTGACAAACCGCAGGATCCTTCTTCCTAGCTGTAAGGATTTGCTGCATATGATAGCGAACTTAGATTGCACATAACTCATCATTTTTTTTTTTGGCGACCTTTGCAAAAAAGAATTACATATATAGGTATAGTCGATTCGAGATGTGTTATTATGAAGTATGATCTGAGATTATCGTGTTGTAGCACGTGCGAAATTTAAATCCGTGTGTTAGTCCCGCGCTCTTTCCATTGTATAATCCTTTGTTGGCAACATAGGCGATGAACGACCTACATGATTCCAAAAAGTTATCCTTGGCCATTTCAAACGAATGAAGACTACAATAGAGTTATGTATGGAGGAAATGAGTATACCACTCGAGTATTCCTTTCAGAATGCTGAATTTGTGGTCGTTGCGGATTAGGGAATCAATGTATATCACATGGTTCCTGTTTGGTATAATGACTAAAAGGACCCAGTGGTACCTACTCATGTATGTCGCTATAGTCATTAAACCTAAGTTCGTGCTGCGTATAAAGTACAAATGAAATTTGTATAGCAAGTAGTGACACTTACCCCTTGTTGTAGGGCACCACTATGTACTTCTTGTCTATCTGACGAAGCAACGCCGCCGCTATGTATTTCTCGACGAAGGACGGGTCTGCTTCGATGGTTTGCAAAGATATCACATGTGGGTCGAGAAAACCCACCGGTTCTTTCCATTCCTGGACATTTTTCCACATGTATCTATACACAAGCAATGAGTTGTGATAATTATCGGTATTACATGAATGCAGAACTTGATTGTACACACTTACAGTGTCCAACATCGTAGAAGCGAGGCATCGAGGCCAACGAGGTTGAATAGGTCATATAAGTCGTTGAAGCCCACGACAAAGTTGCCCACCCCGTTGAAGAAATGCTTATCCTTGTATGCAACGGTGATTCCAGTATCGCACCCCTCCTTTTTCGTCTTCTGCATGTACAAGGCATGCAAAGCTTAACAAGCATATCCAGTGTGGAGTAATACTGTATCGGAGCACAATGGTTTCCCAGTGGAGTAATTCCCAAACGTCCTGGGCTTCCCGGACTTGGGAGGCGCCTTAATGTTCATCGATTTCAATTTGGTCTTAACGATTGGCAGCGTCTTCCCGCGAGACGACTCGGGAACCGATACGGCGGCATGCTTTTTTTGTTCCTTCGGCGTCTTCTTTAGTCGACGCAGAACTCAATGACCTCTTCGGTTGCATAACCTTCGAAGATGCTGCCCTCCGGTCGAGATCGATTCCGTACGTAGGACTTGAGAATGCCCATGTACCTCTCACTACAAGATGAACACCCCTTTGCCAACGCATATATGCGTTGGTAAAAATCGAAATAAGTGTTGAAACGATCTATATCAACGCATTTACTATGCGTTGCCATTGAGGCCGTTGCGAGAGTCTATTACAACAGATAAATAAGCGTTGGTAAAAGATATGAAAAGGCGTTGCGAAGTAGCAACGGATATAGTCATGTTGTAACTACACTTGTATGCGTTGTTATTTACCATGCATGGATGACTTTTACTATTTTAACAATGGATATAATTATATTGTCACAACGCATAGAAGCGTTGGTACTTGCCATACATGAGTTTTGCTATTTTGGCAACAGATATAATTAGGTTGCTGCAACGATTATAAGTGTGTAGAAGTCAAAGTAAAAAATCATTATCGATCCAAACATGGTTAAAAGAACACTCATATATTATAAACAAATTATTACATTACACGAGAACCATCCACATAAGACATGATATAAATATTTTACTTTAACATCATTTCCTAACAGAATGAAATCTAAATGTAACAAAGATCTTGAGCATCATTTCCTAACAGAATGTAATCTAAATGTAATGAAGATCATCTGCCTATATCACAATTCTCCACCTTGCATTGAACATGTCATCCATAGCATCATCCATTTATCTTATCAACCTACAATGAAAAATTAGAGTCCATTAATGTACTATTAGGAAGAAACAGAATCACAATATTAAAGTAACAAGACTAAGAGGAGCACCGTACATAAGTTGATGGCCACGCAATATCAGCTCCTACTGCATGACCAATCAATTTGTAGCCTCTGTATGGCCGTATCAATTCTTCATATTTCGCAATTGCAAGATCGACATGCACCATCCAAAATTCATTTCCTAGCTGAACGCCATCAAGTTTATATTTTGGATCACAACTTATGATTGTAGCAAGAGCTACATCCTTATTTGTATTTTTCCAGCTCTTTAAGAATACTTTAGTGCCAACCTAGTCAACACATATAAGTAAACGGAGGTACAAGATTAATGACATAAATAAACTAGGAACTAGCTAGCTGCTACAAATAGACGAGTAAAGATAGAAATCAGTGCCACTATTCTCAGGACTGAAAATATCTCCTTGTTACCATCAACATAACCAAAAGCTAACTGTTATACTCTACCAAACACAAACAACTTCATCAAGTTCTATACAGACATATGTTAATGAACTCTACCAAGACTTCGACTATTGAAGATGCTGTCAAACTTGAATATTTCGACAATCCGACATTGCTACTTGTATGCATACAAATTCAGTATGGTGTTCTAAACTTTACGATGCGACATGCAATCGCAAACAATCTGATTTGCTGCACATGTCCATGTTCACACAGTTGTTCTGAGCTTTACAATTTCCCACTTTCAACTTGCATTATATATCGCAGCTCTCTGATCTTAACTACCTGGCTGATTGAACTGACTGAATTGAAAGATTAAAACATAAAACCAATACAAAGTGTATCTTACAAGAGCAGGAAAATGGTGCCACATTGCTCGTGGTTTGAGTCGATAGAGACTCACCGGGAGGCGGCGTTGGACGATGAAGGGCGTCGGGGTCTTGGAAGGAGGCGGCAACAGGCGAAGGGGAGGCGGCGGCTTTGGGGGAGGCTGCGGCGTTGGGGGAGGGAGGGCGTTGGGTAGAGGAGCGGCGGGGGGCGGGCGGCGGGCGGGCGGCGGCGGCGGGGGGGCGGCGTGAGGGGAGGGGAGGCGAGGCGATGGCGTGGGTAGGGGAGGCGGCGTGGGGAGGGGGCGGAGGCGGCGTGGGTGGGAGGAGGCGGCGGCTTTGGGGGAGGGGAGGCGGCGTTGGGGAGGGTAGCGGTGGCGTGGGGGGAGTGGAGCGGCGTGGGCGGCGGAGGTGAATCGGAGAAGACGACGCGCGTATGAAACAGCGACAACAAACAATCGGGGAAGATACTTGTATTGTATACAATGGTATTTTTGTAGATAATTTCGGTGCCAAATAATTATTTTATTTTGCAAAATTTTCAGCAAAAACAAAAATAAAAAATCAGGCATTTTAAATGTTTGCAACGCATAAGGTTGCAACGCATGTTATTTGTAGCCATCAACATGATTTACGACGAATAGGTTTTGCAACACATATTATGTGTAGCCATAGTATTACTTCGCAACGCATGCATAGAGCGTTGTAACGTATGCGTTGGCAAAGGGGTGTTCATCTTGTAGTATCTCGAACGGGTAGATATGACGTAGGAACACAGGGCCGCATATCTTTATCTCTTTCACAAGGTGAACAATGAGATGGACCATGATATCGAAAAATGACGGAGGGAAATACATCTCAAGATGACATAGAGTCGTCACCACCTCGCCCTGTAGAGCATCTAGTCCTTGGGGATCGATGACCTTCTAAGCAATTGAGTTGAAGAAATAACGCAGCCTCAAGATTGCCACTCGGACCTTGTTCGGCAAGATACTCCTAATTGCAATAGGAAGCATTTGTGTCATCAGCACATGACAATCATGAGACTTCATATCAATTAATTTCAAATCTTGCATAGAAACAAGTTTCTTAATGTTAGCGGAGTAACCAGACGGGACTTTCACACCATGCAAGCTCAGCACGATTCATTTCTCTCGGCCTTGGGCAGAGTGTAGCAAGTCGGGGAAGGTACGTTAAATCTGTGTCGATCTCTTTCGGTGCTAACTCGGTCCCTATGTTCATATCAACCAAGTCACGCCGTGCATTAACACCATCCTTTGTTTTGCTACTAATGTTCAGTAAGAGACCAATCAAGCTATCACATACATTCTTCTCTACGTGCATGACATCGATGCAGTGGCGAACTTCTAAGTGCTCCCAATAAGGCAAGTCCCAAAAAATTGACCGCTTCTTCCAGATG
This sequence comes from Phyllostachys edulis, assembly GCA_036346405.1. Lineage (NCBI taxonomy): Eukaryota > Viridiplantae > Streptophyta > Magnoliopsida > Poales > Poaceae > Phyllostachys > Phyllostachys edulis. Next base: position 22,906,231 of record CM070548.1, on the reverse strand, counting down.
TTCTTCTGACAGGTTCTCAATTTACGTCCCTTCCCAAGCACAACATCGATATCCTTAACCATATCATAGACCTCTTTCCCTCTAAAAGACCTTGGGGCTGAACCGTTCTCCTTATTTCCATCGAAGTGTTTCTTCATCTTGCGGTATGGGTGACTCCTGGGAAGGAACCTACGGTGACGCATATACACAGTTTTGCGTGAGTTGTTCAGCCATACACCCTCCATAGCATCTAATTAGTGCGGACAGGCTTTGATTCCTTTTGTACTGAAGCCCGACAGGTTACCAAGAGCAGAAAAATCATTGATGGTGCAGAACAACATAGCGCGTAAAGTGAAGTTCTCTCATTTGTACGCATCCCATACCTGTACCCCTTCGTTCCACAATGTCACAAGATCTTCCAGCAATGATGCTAGGTACACATCAATATCATTCACAGGTTGCTTCGGCCCTTGGATAAGTAGTGACATCAAAATGTACCTCCGCTTCATACACAGCCAAGGAGGAAGGTTGTACATACATAGATTCACAGGTCAGGTGCTATGTCGGTTGCTCATGTTACCGAAAGGATTCATTCCATCCGTACTCAACCCTAACCTTATGTTCCTCGGTTCCGCACCGAACTCTTCGAAGCTCCGATCGAAGTTTAACCACTGGGCAGAATCAGTAGGGTGTCTTAGCTTTCCATCTCTCTTACGCTCCTCCGAGTGCCAATGCATCAATCTTGTCTCCTTTGGGTTCGCAAATAAACGCTTCAAACGTGGGATCACAGGCAGATACCACAACATCTTAGCAGGAGGTCCTTGCTTTACCTTAGCAGTATTCTGATGCTTGTATCGGCATGCTTTGCATACGGGACATACATGCATGTCTGCATACTCTTTACGATAGAGGATACAATCGTTTGGACATGCATGTATTCTTTCTACTTCCATGCCCAATGGACAAATAACCTTCTTTGCTTGGTAGGTGGTGTTGGGCAACATGTTTCCCTCTGGAAGGATGTCCGCTAGGAGACCTAACAACGCCGTGAAACTCTTATCGGACCAACCATTGCTTGCCTTTAATTTCAGCAGTTCAAGCACGGTTGACAACCTTGTGTATTCCGACTTGCAGCTAGGGAACAAAGGTCTCACCGAGTCCTCCCTTAAGCCCTCGAATTTATAAAACTCTCTCTCACTGTAGTTCTCTTCTACATCACGTAGCATCTGATCCAGATTATCATCGTGCGACCTATCCTCATCAAAAGCACAGTCCACATCTGGCAAATTGTTGACTTCCTCGGCGATGTCGTCATTATTAACTTCTGGTATAATCTGCTCTTCACCGTGACTGGTCCAACATGTATACCCTTTTTTGAAACCCCTTCGAATCAAGTGCGCTTCAATCTGCACCGCGTTGTTAAACATCTTCAGATTATCGCAATCAATGCATGGACAGTGCATAAAATTTATCCCCTTCTTCAACATATCCTGCTCGGCGGCTCTTCTAAAAGCAACCATTCCATTAACGTACTCTTGACTCACACGTTTCACACCGTACATCTAGTTTCGGTCCATCTACGCTACACATGTAACAAATTAGTGTCAAATTAGATTAATAAACCGCAAGTACTTACTCTTCCTATTTACCAAACATACTTAAATTGATTAGCGATTAATTTATAGCAAACATAAAGGGTTATAGATCGTTACCCTCCGAGCTCATGAAGAAAATACCAAATATCTCTCGAGAATCCTCTCCTTCTCCTCCCTTCCCTCTTTGTCGACAGCGCAATGGGCTTCCTATTTACCAAACATACTTAAATTGATTTCGATGAATTTATAGCAAACATAAAGGGTTATAGATCGTTACTCTCGGAGCTCACGATGAAAATACCTACTATCTCTCGACAATCCTCGCCTTCTCCTCCTTCCTCATTGTCGGCACAAGAATGGGCTTCCTATTTACCAAACATACTTAAATTGATTAGCGATTAATTTATAGCAACATAAGAGCATCTCCAGTGTATTGAACTGATACCCATTCAAAGAGATGTCACATAAGCATTCAAAGAACTAGTCATTTCCCCCAATGTATTGATCCGATTCTTACTCTTAAGTGGGACCGACATCTTATTAAAAAAATAAGAAAAGAAATAAAATCTCTCTCAACCGCTCTCTCTCTCTCTCTCTCTCTCCATTTCCTTCCCCCCAAACAGAACTTAATGCATATGCTAACCACCCAATAAAAAATATTATTCTATTCACTTGCATCTGGATGCAAAGTTTGCATCGGTTCCTAGAGTTTTGCTTCAGAATCGGCAGCTTCCAACAAGTGGAATCGGTTCCTAGCATTAAATCTAGCCATTTGAACCGGCTAAGCACGTACATTGCAGATGCTCTAAAGGGTTATTGTAACACCCCATCCCAATATGAGCCTGGAATGCTACTAAATTAACAAAGTAACAAATCAAAACCTAAGACAAAATTCTAAATTTCGGTAGAACATCCTTTGTATAGTAACCATACCGGAGGTTCCAACAGATATCAAAGGTAATAATCAATAATCCAAACATCCAAATTAAAACGTAATCATAACATCATCCATAAGTCGTTAATCAACGCTATTACAAACCATCAAATGCATAGAACATAACCAATAGAAATTTCTCTAAGCAGGATGCTCAAGTAATAACTCATTGTAACACCCTGGCTATGCGAAAGCCAAGATGTTATCTAAAAGACTAACCTACAACAACAATACTGAATAGTTTCAACCATCTTTCCAATAATAACATAAAAAGATCAATATCTAGTAAAAACGAATATAATAATTGAATCATCATTCGTCAACAAATCATCCTTAATCATCCCATCATATCGAATCAATTATGGTAACACTATCAAGAGTATATATATATATATAAAGATCAGTAAGCCATTACTAATTCAACCATATCATGAAGAATGATAATATCAACCATCGACATCTATTTAAACCTTCAACCAAACATTCATTCATGAATGACATAAAGTCATTATTCATTACTAGCAGAATCTATAAGTTACTCAAAAGAAGCATAGCATCTATCAATGGATCATAAACCAATTCATAAAGCCTTCTTTTTAACAACTAAGTTAAAGCAGTCCAACATTACTAAGCTCAAGCAGATAATGGCCAAATAGCTACACCTAAAGCCTCATTAACCAATCAAGCCAAGAGAATGATAAAATAATTGAAATCAAACCGCCTAATCCATCGAATGAACTTAAACCACGAGGGATTAAGAACGTAACTGGGTCATCCGAGATCACAATCAAAACATCCACCATGAAGGATGGTCACAAAATGGAAGCTAAAGCAGTTATCAAGAGTGTGAATTTGTGGATAATTGGACTAGTTAATTCGTTGTGTTTTGTGTTTTGTGTTTATGTGTCGTGCACCATGTCTACCCCTTCCCATGCAGGTCGCTGCCTCGAGAGGTACCTAGCAACCACAACACAGCAAGTGTGAGTCCACGACTCAGCAAAGTGCAATAGCAAATCAAACAATAGCATCATAAATAGTCAAGGGGGATAAACAATTCCATCATGAATGATAGCATGATATACCACAACCCATCTCTATGATAGCATCATAAGCAGTCAGAGTGAATAAACAATCCCATCATGAACACAGCAGTATATACCACAACTCCATCTCTTATCCAGAAATACAATGAATATACTATGAATGCAAAATACTTCACTTCTTTGCAATTACCGGTAATGTCGAGTAGTGTATCCGTCGATACATACTCTAAGCCTGTGCCCTCTAGGCACAGAGATCCAAAGCCCACACTCCATGAGTGTGGGGACCAGGCCCGTCAAATGCATGACGGGGATCTCAAGGAAACAGCCCTTGGCTACCACATAGTCCAAGGTTCAGACATGAATGCCACGATGCAAATGCACATGCACATGTTCATTGTCATTATCATGATTCATCATTGTCAACATTAACAAGGTAGCCTCATTACTCACCTTGTCCCAACATTATTACCATCAAGCATGAAACCATTACCATGTAAACATCATCATTTAAACATTGCCATGTAAGCATTCTTAGGTAAACACCACCATGTAAGCGTCATCATATAAACATTAGCATGCGTCGTCATGTAAACATTTCCATGTGAGCTTCATCACATAAGCATCGTCATAAAAACATTATCATTAAACTATGGCATTCATCAAGTATGTAATATAACCACTCATTAATAATACTTGCACTTGCCTCAACCACGAGATAGAAGACCAAAGGCGGAACGCTCTAGCACCGGGGTTCACCATCACCTCAGTTTAGCCACAGCCGAAACACCACCATCTTTCCCCATATGCTTAAGCAAATAGCAACCCACGTGCCACTGCCATCATACATATGCATCAACCAAGCGTCAATCAGCACAAGTAAAAGGAATTAACCCAAATGATCAACTCACTAATTTTTTTTGACTTGCCAAAGGTTCAATACCTCTCTATTTCCACATAGCAGAAAAGTGCAGGTACGACATACTATATATTGCCCCTCCATTCAATTGCACACAGCCTAACAACCTTACTTCCAATCTGCTGGAGATTCAAAATCACTGGCTTCCACTTAGGATTAAGAGCATTCTTCCATACTTTTGTCTACCAGGAAGGGCTGACGAAAAGGGCTCCTAGGTAATCCACACAGACTTTCTCTTGCACCATGTTTTTCTTAATTGATTCATATTGCGGTGAACACTTGAGCTTTAAATGACATCAAGTAATCGTTGTTGGGGTCCAAGCTGAAGGGAGTAAAATAGCAACCTAATCTGACATCTAAATTTGTGAGAACAATCGATTGTTCATGTCAAGAAAACATAAGTCCCACAGGTCTGTAAGGAGAGCTCAATGAAGTCGATCAATGCTCCTAGGATCGAGCTAGTGCATGCCATGAAAGAACAGCCTCATAGCGGCAATAGATAGTGTGCTTCTCAACAAAGTTTCATAAAACTCGGTATGACAAGCGATTTCCCAAGTGGTGAGTAGTTTGGCGATGAGGAGATAACCAATCGAGCGACTTGAATTTCTTCTCTAAAGGATGCAAGGTGATAACAGTTTCTGAATATGGAAGTACTTGGGACCACCTGGCAGCTACTACCTCGCAAGCCACTGCTTGTGGAGCTAGATACCGGTGGCGGCAGCGGAGGCATCCGCTTGAGGCCAACGACGTCGGCTAGGGGCAGCGGTGGCCTTGAGTCCCGACGGCGGCATGGATCGACTGGAGAGCGGTGTGCTGGTGGCGTCGCAGCGGCTGGAGTCGGCAACGGGCCGGAGGGGAGCCACGGGGAGACCGCACGGAGCCTGGAGGTCGGCAGCAGGGAGGCCCTCGAGCGGCTTCACGGCGAACCGAGAAGAGGCGACAGTGGGCCGGCTCACCGGCGGCGGTGGCGGGCGGAGCCAGGCTAGAGGGAGAGAGGAGGCGCCGTAGGTAGCGGCGGCGCCAAGCTAAACCGGCCGGGAGAAAGGAGGCTGTAGGGGCGACGCGCAAGCTGGAGGAGGCGGCCGGGTAGGAGCCACAGGCGGCGGGGCCGGCTGGGGGCCTTGAGCGGCGGCGCCATAAGGAGTGGTGGCGGCGTGTAATCAGCCACGGGCAACAGCAAGAGAGAAAAAAGTGGCGGCGGCAACTAAAAAGGACCAGGAGTTCGGCCAGGGGTGGGATAGATGGATGGCTAGGGTTATGGGGGTGCCTTCCCCCTTATTTTCCCACTTGGGCCGGCCCACTACAGGCTGTTGCACAAAGGGCCAAGAGCCCAAGGTCCAAACGAGCTAAGAAAACAGAATTTGAACTAGATTCCATCTCTAACCTTTGATGCATTCAAAATTGAATAAGTTTCTCTCTCCCGAATGTTATTCTCTTTAATTGATATTTAGTGTATTATAGTTATAGATTGTTACCCTCGGAGCTCACGACGAAAAAAACAAATATCGCTCGAGAATCCTCTCCTTCTCCTCCCTTTCTCCTCTCCTTCTCCTCCCTTCACTCTTTGTCGGCGGCTAAGCCTTGGGCGTTTACCTGGTGGTGGCTCAAATGGGAATGGGCAGAGGTCTGGTCCACATATTTATAGGGCGAGGATATCACAAACTGTTCTTATAATCAACCGTCTATGATAGATGCCTATCACAGACGGTTTTTAAATAGAACCGTCGGTGATAGTTCACAGACGGTTCTTTTCATGAACAAATGCTGTGATAGGCGGCGAGGCCGATGCCTCATCAAGCAGACCCAACACGAGCGGTTCCATAGGAACCGTCTGTGATGGGGCGTCTACTATAGCCTGTTTTGTAATAGTGCATGAGAATATTTAGAATTTCTATTTGACTAAACCAAGAAAAATCAAATGGTTATTTTTATTTTTAAAGGTTTCGAAAACACTCCAAATTTGGGTCGTTATATCTAAGTTGTGACTGAATGTTTCCTAACATCCTATACTCAAGAAAGTTGTGTCATGGAGGAAGACAAGGACAGGGAGCACACCAATTTTTCAATATGAAAGTAACTAAAGAGTAAACATGCATGAAAAATTCTTCCACAGAATTGTATGTAATGCGGTGTGAAATGCATGTTAAGTTATCTCGGTGGGTAAGAAATGAAGTCATTGGGAAGCTGGCATGTGGCTAGATGGCTAGGCGTGTGGGTGTAGACCCGACGCACTAGGGTTCTAGTCCTAGATTTGGCTAGCTAGGCTTATGGATGGTAGGAAAATATTATTGGTGAGTCGGTATTAGGATTTAATACGGAGTTGTGTTAAGAGTCGGATTTAATGTTGTGTTAGAGTCGGATTCAATGTTTAGACTATAAATAAAGGGTGTGGAGATCCTACGGGAGACACACACAATTATTCTCCTAATTACTACATGGTATCAGAGCCAAACCCTAGTTCCTAGACTTACCTGAGATCCACAGCCGCCGTCGCCACCCACCCACAGCCGCCGTCGCTCATCGCTCGGGCCGCGCCGCGACTACGCCTCATGGGCGTGCGGGCCACCACGCGAGTCGTGTTGCGCGGGCAGCCACCGTCGCTTGGGAGCACGAGGGCTACCACCGCTGCCTCCTCTAGGGGTGGCCACCGAGGAGAAAGAAGGGAAGGAGAGAAGCGCGCCGTCGCCAAGGAGAAAGAAGGGGAGGAGAGAAGTTCAGTGCTGGGAGAGAAGTTGGGTTGGTTCTCTGTTCGGCGCTGAGTCGGCCAGAGGAAGAAAAGACAACTGGGAGAGAAGTTGGGTTGGTTCGTTGGTTCTCTGTTCTGTCGGCCGAAGAGAGAGAGAAACAAGGTTCTCTGTTTTGAAAAAAAAATACTACATGATTTGGGTAACCTTGAAGGCAGATATCAAGGTTCGGCACAACGTTGATGCATGAAGGATTACCGTGATCATAGGAGATACGCGTGGCATATCTTGGTAGTGATTGACATTGTTCTGGTTATTTGAGAAGATGACCCCTAAAGAGATTGAGGTTGTGAGGAAGGAGGAGGAAGTCGCAACGGGGGTGATAGAAGAAAAGAGGAAGATAGTTGTTGAGACTACTTCTCTGCTGGTCATACAAGGTGATATGAGAAGCATGTTTTAGGTGAAATGAGAAGCATGTTACAGGACCTCTAAAGAATCTAGACCTGCTATTATGTGTTAATGCAATATTTTGGTAATTAATGACAATCGTCATGTGGACTAATATCCATGAGTTGGCGAAATAGTTGAGGCTCATGCATAATCCTTGTAGCATGTGATTTTAATTTGCGAATGTGTTTTGTACATGGTTTGAGTCCATGTACCTAATCCTTTTTGCATGTTTATAAAAGTCGGCAAATGTGTTTTGCAACTTGTTGCAAATATTTCTTTCATTCCTTGTTGGCATCCCACATCAATCAGCAAATGTGTTTTGAAATTGAGTTGAACTGGATGCAATCATAAATCCAAAATATGTTTTTCTGTGTTGGCAGTAGGCGGTCTGACCGCAAGCCTTTGGACGGTCCGACCTGGCTTAGTGTCGGGACCCAAAAATGCAATTATGGACCCTTTGTGTATTATGAACTAGTTCCAGATCAGTAGCTAGTTTACACAGGAAACATCAATGAAATACCATCCATTTATCGATTTAACTAAAAAAGATCTCAAGATAACAAATAATAATAATAAATGGGCCTTATGGTCAATATTTACTTAACTTGTCATGTAGAGATAAAGAAACAAATAAAATCTTGCAGCGGAACAGGAAAACTTGGAAAGGCTAATCAACATGCCCATAGACAATCGAGTGGAGAACGTCTCCTAATTCGCAAAGTCTTCATAGCAGTCCTCAACGAACTCTGAGCAGTTTGATATTCTTCAACTGAGCAGCAGAATTCCAAGTCATGAGTACATAAAGAACTCAACAAGTCGTAGGGAAATAGTATGCGATTAATATTCATGTAAGACTTGAACAAAGGTTAGCTATATGGTTCTTTTGTAGAAAACAGTATTAATGATAAATACAAATAATACATTGAATTGCGTAATTGAAAGAATAATAAATAAATAAACAATTGCTTTGAAACAACCATGAACTTCCCATTCACTTCCCAACCAAACTACCATGTGAATTCCCCATTCACCTTCCGACACATTTTATGAAGAAACTCTACCTCTCGTGTGAAATCCCCGGATATATCCATAATCGAGAACACGGCTATTCGAATAGATTAATTAACACTCTACAGAGGTTGTACACTTTACACATAAGATACAGCCAGTGTAGCTAGTACCAATCATAAAAAATCTTTCAAAAATTTCATCTCAACAATTGACTCTTCCGTTATGCATACTGCCGTCCCAACCTCACCGTTGGTTTGACGCACACCGTTGAACCTAGAGACAACGAACCGCCCATAGATGTGGCCTTAAAAGGGGTACACACCTCTACCCATATATTACCTGAGTAGTCAATGTCAAAACTCCACAACTTACTAAGTTAGGCCCGTCCCATTCCAAACATGTGGTTGTACGATAAGGCCCAGTTCAATGGTGCACAAGATTAAGTCCTTGATAAGTTACTCAGGCGAGTCTACCACAAACCAACAACATGTTAACCACACCCTCACATCACAACTTCTTTCCCGGGCAAAAATCATTTTGTTTAACCAAGACCAATGACATACCCTGTCATGGTACATAAATTTTAATATCAGTAGCTAACTGCCACAATTCCATATCTTATTAAGTCAAATTTATCATTATTACACATGTGATCATGAGCCCATCGTAACTAAGCATCTGTACAATACCCATGTTGGTGATGCAATTATGACCAACTAAAGTTATCTATTCTATGGTGACAAATGATTCATGGCATTCCAAAGTTCAATGGAGGCATAATGACAAATAGGTGATAACTAATCCCAAAACAATTAATATAAAGATAGCGTCCAATTGGTATAAAACAATATACTCCTGAAATCATAGGTTCAATATTATCAAAAGACTACTATTTGCCTTGGCTTTGGCTCTGCTCGGTTACCACACTTGGATCTTCAAAGTTTGCTTCTGCTTCTGCTCCTGCTCCGTGAAATAGATCGTCTAACAAGAGATAAAACAACAGGCGAAACACAAATAAATTCAAATAAAAATCCAAAAATAGTAAAACCAATTCTAAAAGAAATAGCTCAATTTTAGATGAATTTAGGAATTTGATGGATAGAATTGGAGTTCGAATGGACGAGAACGGACTCTCGGAAGATTTGCCGGAAAGGAAAATGAGAGAGAAAATACTATTTAGATTTTCAGAATTTTCTTTCAAAAGAAAATTACAGATTATGATGTTAGCATGACATCAACAGGATTTTCGGCTAAAAAGAAAATAAATAAATAGAAAAGATACTGACAAATGAGATCCACTTATAAGTGATTTGGTTTATAATGGACTGAGTCTACATGCTTTTTTGGCTCGGGTTGCCACATGGGCCGACACAGAGACAAGGAGGCTCAGATGGTGGCTAGGTGGTGCTGAGTTGGAGGCTGCGTGGCGAAGAGAGAAGGACAGAGAGTAGAGAAGATGGCTAACGGCAAGACAGCGGCGGCAAGTGGACGACCGGGAAGTGGCAAAACAAAACCCCAAGGACACGGGGAAGCTATGGGCGGTGGCGGCTCGGCATTGGTGGCAGTGGGTCATTGGCGGTGGCGACCTTGGCAGTGGGGATGGTTACGGGTGTGGTGGCTTTGGCAATTGAGTGATGCTTTGACAAAACGAGGAGGAGCATCGGGACGACAATGATGCAAGGAACTTGGGGAAGGGCTCAGGATGACTGGAGAGCAACTAGATCAGTGGCAATGCGAAGATGACCAGAGATGGAGAACAAAGGTAGTGGTGGCAGTTCGGTGACTGAGAGAGAAGGAGAAAGGAGGGAATTGGAAGAGCATGAATTGGAATGCGAGGTGACGCGCTTAGAAGGGTAAAGAAGCTCACCGGCGAGTAGATCGGTTGAGGAGCGGCGTGGCCAATTTTGGAGAGGAAGTGGCGGCGGTGATTTGATGGTCTTCGGGCGAAGAGGAAGGAAGCTTGACGTAGAACGTTGCGAGGTAACTCCAATGGTGAAGATGACACGGCCGGAGGACTCTTGGTAGCGATGAACTTCGGTGGTGAAGACCCTTGGTGGCAGCTCTGTTCTTCAGTGAATTGCAGCGCAAAGGAAACGAAATCGGGGAAACCGATTTAGGGCTTGAGGAGAGGAACTCGGGGTGAGCATTATGACTCGAAGGGTCGCCTTTAAATAGTGCCAGAGGAGGAGAGTTTGAGAGGGACACGGTGCGGCTTCGTGTGGCACTCGGACTCAAGGACTCCAGAGCAGGGACGAAGAAGAAAGTGACGTGGCGCACTGACAGCATGGGCCCATGGACAGAGAAATAAGAGAGAGGAATAAAGGGGGAAGGTTGGCTCAGGCTGGGCTTGCGCAAGGAAAAAGGTGGAGGTGGGTTGTAGGCTAAGGCACGAGGGAGAAAAAAAAGATCGGGCCAGGCCGAGGAAAAAGATAAAGGAAAAGATGCGGGCCAAGAAAAAGGTTTGAGCCCAAAGGAGAAATCCTGAATTTAAAAGGATTTTTTAATTTATTAAATTGAATTAAATCAAACCGAGTTCAAAGAAATATCAAATAAATTCCAAAAATTGATAGAAAATTCCAGAAAAATCTCTAGAACTCAAGGAACCCAAATAAAATAATTTTTAATTTAATTGAAGTTTAGATTATTCACATTAAATCTTTTTTATTTATAAAGAGTCAAATTAAGCTTTGACTTAACCAAGAAAATTCAAATGGTTAATTTTATTTTAAAAGCTTCATAAACAAACCAAATTTTGGGATGTTGCACTTAGTGTTGGTCTGATCATCGAGGTGGCCTGACCATCAGTGGTGAGTGGTCTGATCGGTGGGACTTCAGTGTGACCGCCATGTGTTGGTCGGTTTGACCGGCCCCATAGTCAGTCTCCCTGGTCAGCTTTTTCCCAAGAGGGTGTTCTCTGGATTTTGCTTGACCGGCCTTTGTGTGGGTGGTTAGTCTGGTTGAGGGTCCAACAACTAATTTTTATAGCCGTTGGAGTAAGGCTGGTCTGACTGGCCATTTGGTTGGCGGTCACACCGAGTTTCCCTATTTTTCTGCAGATTCTCCCCCCCCCAACAGCTAGTTTCTTTGTGTGGGTGTATAAATACCCCTTGTGGCCGGTTGTGGGATGGTGTTGGTGCTATTTTCGTCCCCCTTGATCTAATAGCAAGTCTTCTCTTTCCTTTTGTGCATGTGTTGCACTTAGAGAGCTTAAAATCCTAGTTCATGTGTTGCATTAGGTGTTGGATTGCATATCCATCGAGCTTAGGCATTTGATTCGTTCAAGTGAGCATCTCCAACTTGTTACTCTTGGTGTTTGCTGACACCTAGACGACTTGGAGGAGTTACATCGGTGATCTTCTTAAAGAAGGTTTTGAGAAGACCTGGACGATTGTGAGTGACTTGGTGCTCGCTATCTCTGGAGTTGAGGAAGAGCAACCCCGAGTGGATTCAAGGTATATGCTTAATTTATAGAGTCGATCCGATTCATTTGGGCTTACCTCAACATGGATTAGGGAAAACCGACAAGTTTCTGACCACCATGTGATGAGGACATCAACCCTCCGGATACGACCGTTACTCCACCTCCAACCGGGCTACTCTACTTCCATCGATTCGGCTGCATCAAACTCTACTCTAACGGGCCGATGAATTTGCTTCATTTATATATGGTGCTGTACCACCTCACTTTGGGCCGAGGGCCTTGTATCAATCATTGGGCCCAAAGGACAACCACCACTTTAGGTTATTTGGGCCAACTACCTCCCTGATTGCCCCCTCTCTTGGGCCGCACTGTTCACGGTCATACTGTTCATGTGAACAGTATCATGAATAGTACCACCCCTTATCTCTTAGCTATGTGCGGCTTCTCCTCCCCTATTTAAGGTGGATGCGCCCCTCTAGTTTCCTTAGGTTTTGTTTGCTTAGTTTCTCCATTGTGAAAACTCTTGTTCTTCGCTTGTGTCGACTAGACCGACCATAAAGAACCCCTGTGGAATCCCACCTTTTGAACTTAATCATATATTTACAATTCAGATTGTTTTTTACCTCGTTCTTGCTTGTTCTTTGATTGCTTGCAGGAATTGATCCTCGTGATCAGGTCAATCAGGTCTTTGGCACGGTTGATAATGACTTGGTGATTAGTTCAGCGATTGCTTGGTTCATGCGTGCTGCGTTTGTAGCCTGGATCGTGAGAGCTGATCACCATCAAATCGGAAATTACCCTTAGCTGATCACCATCAAATCAGAAATTACCCTTCTCATTGAAAGATCAGGCCAACAGAGTGCATCACCATGGGAAAAAGATCAAGTGTCCTTGTGGTTTGCTTTCTTGTGCTTTACTTTCTTGCAATATACATTTGTAGAATTAAATTGCTTGCTTGTCACCTTAGGATTGAATTTCTTATTTTAGACTTAGGTTGTTGGTGCACATGGTGAGACTAGCTTATTTATGTTTTAAATTGTGCAAAATCGAATTGATTTACAATTCCGCATAAAACTCGGTTTTGGCCAAAGGTTTTTTAAAACCGCCTACTCACCCCCCCCCTCTAGTCGGCTTCCTTGATTTTATAACCTCTTTGCGATCGGTATGATAGGTCCGAGAGTTGGTGTATGGTCATCTGTATTAAAGCTGGAGATAATGCCAAATGATGTAAAGTTGGAAGGGAACAAGAATTGAGTTGGTTCAGAAGGGCTCAGGTAATTCGAAGGATGAGGGGGGTGGAGCACTACCTGCATGAGACTTTGTGGTGGTAGTGGCTTGGTTGCTAACTTCAATGTCTCCATCCGTCATTTGGATGGTGGAGATGATACAGAGTGCACTGACAATATGGAAGACGTTAAGCAACATGTACTTTGAGACAGGAAATGGCATGATGACAGTGGAGGTCCAGGGAAAGGTGGAGGCCCTGAAACAGGAGGAGAAGACCATCCAGGAGTATGCTAGTGAACTGCAGTAGCTATGGATAGATTTAGATCATTATGACCCACTACAATTAACATGTGCTGGTGATATTGAGGCTGACAAGATGTGTCTATAACGCAGATGAGTTACACACTTTCTAAAGGGACTGAACCCAAAGTTTGAGAGTAGGAGGGCTACCATGTTTCACTTGAAAAACTTGCCTACTATGGAGGAGACTATTTTGACTATGGTGCAGGAGGAGATTTGACTACGAGTAATGGGGGATAGCAACCATGTTAGGTCCGCATACACCATACCCGATGATACAGAGTGCTACAAATGTAGGGTGAGAGGACATCTAAGCCGTGCTTGTCCATCTCCACTGCATGGAGGCCGAAGTGGAGGTCGAGGTGGTTGTGGAGGCCAAATTGGAGATTATGGAGGCCAGGGTGGAGGTCGTGCTGGTCGTGGAGGCGGAGGTGGAGATTATGGAGGCCGAGGAAGGGGCTGAGTTGGCCCTTGGGAAAATATGGCCCTGATAGAGGATAACACATTTGTTACTCTGATAGGCGAGCAAGCTATACAGTGGGAGAAGTGGCAGCAGTGAAAGGCATTAGAGACTCCTCATGATTCCACTACAATAACTATCACTTCCTTTTGTAACTTTGCTAACTACACCCACATGGGCGAAGGTACTCAGGCACATGCACTTGCATCCACATAAGCACTCTCATAGTGATTGGATCATAGATTCGAGGGCATCTAAGCATGTCACGGGTTTACTTAGTGTATTTGTATCTTACACTCCTTATACTTATTCTGAAACTTTCCAAACAGCTAATAGAACCTCCCAGCTTATTCAGGGTGTAGGATCTGTAGAGTGCATACCATCCATTGCTTTATCCTCCGTTTTGCATGTTCTGTCCTTTCTAGTCAACCTTTCAGTTAGTTCTATCATTGACTAATTCAAATGCACTATCACATTTGATGATGATTCGTGTTTATTCTAGGATAAAAGAACTAGGAAGAGGATTGGGACTGGAATAAGACGCAATGGGCTTTGGTACATTGCTCAGGTTGATGCAGCATTGGCTCTGGTTGTAGGAGGAGTTGAGGGAGAAGTCGCTTGGGACATCCGTCATTTGAGACTTTAAGTCGGCTATACCCTGATTTGTTCAATAAAGTAGACAAGAGTAAACTTATGTGTGATGCTTGTGAGTTTGGAAAGCATATACGGTCTACATATAGTAGCATTGGTCTTCGGAGTAATGAACCTTTTATATTAATACATTCGGATGTTTGGGGTCCATGCTCAGTTACTTCTGTGAGTGGTTTTAAGTGGTTTGTCACATTTATTGATTTCTATACTCGTATGACTTGGATTTATATGATAAAACACAAGAGCGAGGTTCTTCAGTATTTTTTAGGACTTTCATAGGATGATTGCTACTCAGTTTGATACAAATATTCGGATTCTTCGAACAGACAATGGAACTGAGTATGTTAACAAGGAGTTTGTAGCGTATCTCTAAGAGGATGGGATACTTCACCAAACTACTTGTCCAGCCACCCCACCTCGGAATAGAGTAGCTGAAAGGAAGAATTGACATTTGTTGGAGGTAGCACGTTCACTCATGTTTCAGATGAATGTGCCAAAGGAATTGCGGAGCGAAACAGTGATGACGGTAGCGTATCACATCAATTGCATGATGTCTTGAATACTTGGGATGAAGTCTCCAGCTAAACTTCTTTTGGGTTGCGGGAGTTCAAGGTGCCTCTTAAGGTGTTCGGTTGTATGTGCTTTGTATGGGGATCACCGACCAACGGTTGGTAAGCTGGATCTGCAGCCATTGAAGTGTATATTTATGCATTATTTATCAAGTTAGAAGGGCTATAGATGCTAGAACCCAGTTGAGTGAAGGTTGTTCGTGAGTATGGACGTGACATTCGGGAGTTTAAGCCGTACTCAGGGTTTGGATAATCGTTTGATTATCAACCGAAAATTGGGATTATCGGTTCTATCAGGTGCCCTGATAAAATTCAAAAACCGGCCGAAACTACTGTTGCCCATTGAATTTTGCTTGAATTTTATCTTTTTTTCGTTTTAACTTCAAAATTTTCAAATTTTGATTTGAAAATTTCGACCGAAATTGGCCGAAATTTTTTGATTTTCGGGATTATTGATCCTACCAGTGACCTTTGGTAAAATTTTCAAACCAGTTACCAAAACCCTGGTTGTACTACACGAGTAGAGATACTCTAGGTCAGTTTTTGGAGTAGTTCTCTCTTATCACTGAGGGTGACAGTCGAGAGGGAGAGAACAAGGAGAGTGATAAGAGTGATAGTCAATGAGAAAAGTCATTGTGGACAATTTCATGCCCGAGCCTAACGAAATATACAAGAGATATGGTAGCCCCAAAAGAATTGAAGGTTTATCAGCGAAGGCGTTTTGGGAAACAGGGGAGAAGCATAGGGACAAGCAGTCAGCACCTGAGCTACCAGCGAAGCTAGCAGAGGCACAACTAGAATAGCCACATCCTAAATAGCCAGCCTTGCCAGTTGATCTGGTCCCAAATCCCCCCTTGGGTCTCTCTTCATCAAATTCCTAGCCTCCTGTTGGGGCAAGTGGTAATGTTTCTTCTAATCACTCCTATAAGAGTTACCACTTGCGCAACGTAGAGAAACTAGAGCTCATGCTGAAAAGCCTTCAGTACAGTATGGCTTTGAGCATGACATTGCAAATTTTATCTCATATTCACATATGTCACCTGCATATAAAGCATTCATTGCATCTCTTTAGATAGTACATATTCCAAAGGATTGGCGAGGTCCTAAGTAGGATCCTAATTGAAAGGATGCCATGAAAGATGAGCTTAGTGCACTTTAGAAGAACAAGACATGTGATCTTGTTCCACTTCCAGTAGGAAAAAGGGCAGTAGGATGCAAATGTGTGTTTACGATGATAGACTATGATGAGACCTTTGCACCAGTTGTGAAGATGAGTATGGTAAGAACATTGATCTCCTGTGCAACTAACTTCTGATAGTCCCTACATCAGTTGGATGTGAAGAATGCTTTCCTACATGGTGATTTACAAGAGAAGGTATACATGGATATTCCTGTAGGCTTTGAGAATAGGCAGACTGATAGGAAGATATGTAAACTCAAGAAATATTTATACGGTCTAAAGCAGTTTCTAGGGTGTGGTTTGATAGATTCAGGATTGTAGTCTGTAGTATGGGATATTATCAATGCAATGGAGATCATACTGTGTTTTATAGGTATAGAGGATCACATATAACCATATTAACAATCTATGTTGATGATATTGTGATCACTGGAGATGATGCCAAGGAAATCAAGTCTTTGAAGAAAAGACTGGGAGAGGCATTTGAGGTGAAAGATCTTGGAACTCTTCGATACTTTCTTGGTATTGAGATTGCCCATTCTTCGAATGGTATAGTTCTCTCCCAGGGGAAGTATGTCCTTGATCTGCTGGTAGAAATAGGTATGCTTGAGTGTCGACCTATTTGCTTCACCTATTGATAGGAATCACAAGCTATGAGTTGAGTCAAAAGATCTAGTTGATAAGGAAGCTTATCCAATGCTTGTTGGACGTCTTATCTTTTTGTGTCATAAAAGACTTGATATTTCATATGCAATGAGTATGGTTAGTCGATATATGCATAATCCCAAAACGGGACACATGAATGTTGTCTATAGAATCATGCGATATTTGAAGAGTAGCCATAGGTCAGGAAGAATCAACACCTGAATGTGGAAGGGTGTTGTGATGTTGATTGGGTGAGTAGTGTGGATGATAGGAGGTCTACATCTAGATATTACATCTTTGTGGGTGGTAACCTTGTGTCATGGAGGAGCAAGAAGCTGGAGGTTGTGACTCAGTCTACTACAGAGGTAGAGTACAGAGCAATAGCATTGAGTGTGAGTGAAATGATATGGATGGAGGGTTTATTGTTTGAGTTTCGGGTATGGAGGAATAATCTCTTGGTGTTGTATTACGACAATAAATCTACAATCAACATTGCTAACAATCCAGTACAGCATGATCGTACCAAACACGTTGAGATTGCTAAGTTCTTCATCAAGGAAAAGCTCGATGGTACGATACTGAAGTTGAAGTATGTCAAGTCTGGTGAACAGTTGCCTGACTGTTTCACTAAAGGGTTAGGTCCTTGTGATGATACTACAATATATAACAAGATAGACATGATTGATATTTTCGGCCCACCTTGAAAGGGGCGTTGGTGAGTTAGTATTACAATCTAATAAGGAGTCATGTTAGAATCAGAGTTAATGTTGCATTTAAGTCAGATTCAATGTTTAGACTATAAATAATAGGTGTGAGGATCCTACGTGGGACACGCAATTATTCTCCTCATCACTACAAATATCTGCTTTTTTCAAAGGTTAGTTTCTGGTTTGTTTTAACCATTGAAATTCTTGCTGTCCAGGGGTGATTTCCACGCTACTGATCGGTGGTTTTGGGCCCCACGTGTTAGTGACCTGAACTCTTGGGAACCACAAAATCAAGTGCCCAGAATAATCCCGATACGTATCTCCAGCTCCAAGACCAAGCTGCTCCAGCACATTACCCTCATGGTCATCAGAGATTGCAAACCCAGTTTCTTTCTTCCGAGTCAAACGCAAGTCCAGCTCACAAAACCCAACAAGAACAATCAACTAGAGACCTTGGAATTCGATTGTATGGACAAGCGTAAAAAACTTCTGGACTTCACCTGGTTAGTACTCTCTCTACTTCGTTAAAATTCCTCCCAACGTCTGAACACGGCAAACGCTGACATAATGGCTGTGTGAAAGTGTACTACGCCGTGAAGAATCAATGGACGGCCTTTCTTTCTCAAGCAGAAAGTTGCAAAGGATTACACGTTTTCGTTTAGAATATAGGACTGCAAGCTAAAGCTGAGGTAATGGAGAAGACAACAACTTGCTAGGGCTAGGCATTAAGAAAACGTGAGCATAATGTATTAATGTTAAGGTTTACAGGAACCTTCTTGGGTAAACATCAAACAAGAGAACTGCCGTAAGGTATTTCAGACACAGAAGGTCAGAAAGATGATGAAGACTGACGGCTGATGATGTCATAACATTCAGATGACCAACGTACAAGGAACACGTCGAGGTATCATCAATATAGAAAAATTCTCTGTACTTGCTGCATAGCTGATTGTTAACTTTGGTGGTTGTCTTTCTGCAGATAGGTGACCAAGAGAACCGAAAGAATTCAGATTGTCATTTGAGTCCCATATGTGTGTTCCCCAGATCAGAGCCTTAAGGTAGGCAGCTTAAGTGCTTAACCAAGAAATTCCATGGCAATGCAAAATACTAACTCATAGAATCTAAGAATAATTTCTGCTTACAACAGGAGATTGTGTTAAAAGGGCCAGAATCAGTAGTACTCCAGGAGTTTTCTTCTCCAAAAGAACTCTTCAATCTTGACGTCATAACAGACCTGTTGACCTTGTTCAAATGGGAACAGGCAATTTCCATCAGGGAACACTATCCCACACGGTTTCTCATGAAGAACACCCACAGCTGGTGAGTGTGAAATTGTGTTGGCAATTTCTCATGAAGAACTCGATATTCCCCCAACCACGTCTCAAATATATATATACACGGTACGGCAGTGCTATTCTAGAATAGGTTATTCTATGCTCCGGCCATCTCTCACGTAACCGACTGTAAAACCACAGTGCCCCACGCAACCGACAATAAAATCGCACGTGCCCCACGTAACCTCGTTGTGTCTTTTACTGCATCACTACAAGAGATTTACTGACACGCTAAGTGCAGAGGGGCGGAGGAGAGAGAAGCGTGAGCTAATTGCAAATTTTGAACAACAATATCTCTTAAACTATTTATCTTATTTACAATCCGTTTGAAGTGTTTTGCTGGGAAAAAAAATGCGCTTAACAAAAAGAGATCCATGATGAGTATATTTTAATGTTGTAAAAAAAATTTACTACACCGAAAGTTTGGATTTATTGTACCTAAGCCAATCAATTACTGTATCGTATGAGTGCGGCGCAATCGACCGTAAAACCGCGTGCTCGCCCTCAATCGACCAGCCCACCCTCTCTTCTGACGTCCTCCCTTTTACTGCAGTACTACAAGAGATTTACTATGACCTCATTGTGTCTTTTATTGCAAATATCCTTGTGCTTTACTACAACACTACAAGATATTTACTACGGCCTCACCCTGCCTTTTATTGCAGCACTACAAAGATTTACTGCGACCTCATTGTGTTTTTTACTGCAACCTCCTTATGTTTTTTACTGCAGCACTACAAAAGCGATTTATTGCGACCTCATTGTGCCTTTTACTGCAGTACTACAAGAGATTTTACTATGATCTCGTTGTGCCTTTTACTGTAGCACTACAAAGAGATTTGTTGCCACACTAAGCGCAAAGAGCGTGGGATCGTGACCCGAAAAAAAAAAGGTCGCTTATGTGTGATGGAGTGGTAAAAGGGTATCACAATTACTTTTCTCATTGTTGTAAGACCGTGTCCAAAAAAACAGTACGCTATGACCCAATCCAGCAGTAAAAATGGTATTAGAATTACTGTCACATACACTACCTATTATTGTCGATATGCGTTGCGCGTGGGACGACGATAGTTCTTGGTCCATAACTATTCAGATTGGGCCACTCAAACTGGGTGGGCTGACTGACGTGTACAATAGCTATTCTATGCTTAGCTATAAAATAGTGTGTGTGTGTGTGTGTGTGTGTGTGTGTGTGTGTGTGTGTGTGTGTGTGTGTGTGTGTGTGTGTAATGGTATGGTACTCTAGAAGTACATACTCTCACTTCTCATATACCACTTCAATTGTTTGATGTATTTCTTTATCTATTTGAACATACTCCAATAATGATTATAAGATAGCCCAAAGCTTTTTTTTCTACTCCCGGGAGTAGTTACTCCCTATTCCGTACCTCACAATGTAGAGAGTATCTTGTGCAGCCGAGAGTATGTGTGTGTAGTATACGAGTATATAAGACCACCTATGTAGTATTTACACCTTTTTAGAGGTGGTATGTATAATTTTTTAGACATACTCCTTTTTATATGTGAATATGAAGGTATTTACAAAATACGCTAAAAACTATGGACTCTATTGCATGTTTTTCATGTGGTTCGCATTGGAGTATCTTATAATTAGTATATGAGTATACCTAAAGTGATAAAAGAGTATGTTAAGTTCTTTTTAGGTGGTGTATCAAAGGTGGGAATAATCGCTCCAGAGAGTATAAGGCATGTATATATATATATATATATATATATATATATATATATATATATATATATATATATATATATATATATAGACACACACACATACACATCAAACCAAGTGCCATGTGAAATAAACAGTTATCAGTTCCCAATACCAATAGTAACAGGCGATTAGCGAGTAAAGGCGGCGCAGTGGGTCGTGCATTTTCTTTGGTCAGCTTTCAAGCACGGACCTATAGGCCCGACCCAGGCACGACACAACCCACACTGTTCATGGGTCGTGCCGGCACGGCACGAAAGGCTAGGCCATGCTTGGGCTGCCACCTCGGACTGATGGGCCAACACTGCACTCAAGACAAAGCGATGTCGTAGCCGCTAGGCACGACACGAGCCCAACAAAGCCCAACACAGCCCATCTGGCCCGCTATGCATGAACTGATGAACATCAGCTAGAAGTCAGAGAAACAATCAAACAAGTACATAATCATTTCATCATAAATCAAGCTATCGAAACAAACATCAGAATTGACCACAGATTCACAGTTCACACCATTCATTTACACCACTCATTCACAGTCACAGTATCACACCATTCGTTTATAGCACAAAATATGCAATCATCAAATCAATCAAGAATCGGAGACTCAAGAGAAGAGGAGAGAGGCGGCATAAGCTTGCCACGTGGAGGAGGCGGCGAAGGGCGCAGACGGAGAGGGCGTCGCCGCCGAGGGCGAGGAGGAGGCAGACGATGCTCTCTGGAGTGGAGGAGGACAAGCCAACGAGGATGAGGACTCGGAGATGAAGGAGAGTGGCGATGGCGAGCTGCGTTGGAGATGAAGGCCTTGACGGCATAGGGAAGAAGAAAAGGGCGGGGGCAAGGCGGGCGGTGGTGGCGGTAGGGCAAGGAGGCGGCCGGTGAGGCAGGTAGGCCTTGTGGGCTAAATGGGCCAGCCTTGGCCTAGTGGGCCAAGCGGGCTCGTCTTGGCAAGACGCAAGACGAACGGCCGACAAAGCTCGCGGTTCGGCCCGGCAAGTGGCCGCAAGACAAAGACGCCCATCTAATAGCCGAGCCGAGCAGGTCATGCCGAGATGGGCCGTGCCCGGTCGTGTCCGTGTTGGGCCAGGCCAGGCCGGGCCGCCCATTTGGCCAGGTCTGTTGGCAAGGGACGATTGCCACTAGTACCCCTCTTTCCATAGCGCTATTCTTGCTGATCTCGCTTCCCTGCAGGAGTTCTTAGTGAAAGTGCCTCGCTTCTGTTGGTCTTGACAAGCCCTCTTCCCTTGAACCTTTTGTGTTATTCCTTCCAGATCAAAATCTTCATACATTAGCATGATAAGGGGAAGGGTCACCTCCACAATAGGCTGATGACAGCGAATAAAATTGTCTGATCTTCAAATGATAAGTTCATCTGGATTGATGATCCCCTCCTCTTCATTGGATCAACTTGTGTGAAAAGGAAAGGCACAAGACAGAATTGGCAGAAGAAGCGCACAGCAGAATGCTGCTATATGTGTGTATATATTGCCTGTGACGGATGGTACTGCTACCAATCTGAAATTGCAGGAAATCAGGCTATTGCCGTGTACAACTGATACACTAAATAATTACAAAATCAGTGAATAAGGGAAGCTAGGATTACACTGATTACATGCCATCTATACACATATCTCCTATTTTAACATGCCCCCTCAATCACAACTTTGGTGTTACCAAATTGAGATTGAATCGAAGTTCTCCGAATTGACTTCCTGATAGCGCCTTGGTAAATATATCAGCGACCTGATCACGGGAGTTGATGAATCGGATGTCCAATGCCTTGCATGCCACACGTTCTCGAACAAAGTGAAAATCCACTTCTATATGTTTGGTTCTAGCATGGAAAACAGGATTAGCTGAGAGGTATGTCGCACCCAGGTTATCACACCATAGAATGGGCGACCGTGACTGATATACTCTCAATTCTCCAAGCAAAGACTGAATCCAAACAATCTCAGTTGTGGCGTTAGCAATGGCCTTATACTCAGATTCCGTACTGGAACGTGATACTGTAGCTTGTTTTCGTGCACTCTATGCTACAAGATTTGTTCCAAGAAAAACAGCAAAGCCACCTGTTGATCGCCGGTCATCAGAACAACCGGCCCAGTCTGCATTAGAAAAGGCACTCAAAAGTGTTGACGATGAACGATTGATTTTTAAACCATCACTTTGACTAAATTTCAGATATCTGAGAATTCTTTTTACGGCACTCCAATGAACATCTGTTGGAGCTTGAAGGTACTGACAAACCTTGTTAACAGCGAAGGAGATATCAGGCCAAGTGACAGTTAGATATTGAAGCGCGCCAATAGTGCTTCTATATCTTGTGATGTCTATGGTTGGTAATAGATTTCCGGTGGTTTTGGAGAGCTTCTCAGTGCATGCCATCGGAGTGGACACCGGTTTCGACGTCTCCATATTTGTACGACGAAGAAGCTCAGTAGCATACTTCCGTTGTAAGAGAATGATGCCCCCCGGACTTGGTAGCACTTAAATGCCGAGAAAGTAATGAAGAGTACCTAAGTCCTTGATAGCAAACTCTACATTGATCTTCTGAAGAAGAGAATATGTAGCAGTGGATGATGAACTAGCAATGATCAAGTCGTCAACATAGACCAACACATACATGGTTAGATCTCTTTGACTGAAAATGAACAATGAGGTATCTGCCTTGGAAGCTGCAAAACCAAATTCATGAAGTTTGGAGTACCATACCCGCGGTGCTTGTTTGAGGCCATAGATGGCTTTATCAAGCTTGCATATAAAATGTGGATGATCTGCATCTTCATAGCCTAGAGGTTGAGACATATAGACCTCTTCTTGCAATACGCCATGGAGGAATGCATTCTTGACATCAGCTTGCCGTAGACTCCAGCCACGGGACACTGCAATGGATAATATAAGACGGACAGTGGTTGGCTTGACAACAGGACTGAACGTATCCTCGTAGTCAATGCCATATCGCTGTCGAAAACCTTTTGCAACAAGACGAGCTTTGTGACGTTCAACTGAGCCGTCAGCCTTCTTTTTGAGTTTGTAAACCCATTTGCAGTCAATAAGATTCACATCTTTCCGTGGAGGAACAAGATGCCAAGTGCAGTTTTGAATGAGTGCAGCAAACTCCTCATGCATAGCAGCTCGCCATTGTGGATGTTGCAGAGCTTCTGTATGTGACTGCGGCTCCTCACCAGAGGTGATTACAGTAGCAGTAAACACTCTTTTGTGAGCATCATACCGTATGGTGCCATCCTTGAACTGTTTTGTTTTGGAGATGTTGTTCTGTGCACGTGTACGTGGCCGAGATGGCTCGGCAGTCAGCTGCTCATCACCCTGTAAAAAGATCAACACTGCCACCAAGATCAAGGTAGGAATCTTCTTGTAAATCATTAGTATCAGTATGAGTCCTACCCTCTAGTTGGTCATTCTCAACAGGAATAGAAAGAGTAGGAGTGAATGGTGCTGGTGAAATGGGTGCTGATGTGGATGACAAAACTGGAAGAAGAGTAGTTTCGAAAATTTGCTATGGATGGCAAGGTGGAGACAAATTGGTTTTGGCAAAAGGAAAAAGATGCTCATCAAAGATTACATCACGAGAAATATAGATACGTCCAGTTGGCACATATAGGCATTTGTAACCTTTGTGTAAATGACTATAACCGAGAAAAACACAACGTTGAGAGCGAAAAGCTAACTTGTGACAATTGTATGGTCTCAAGTTTGGCCAGCATGCACAACCAAAGGTTTTAAGAGAAGAGTATTCAGGTTTAGTGCCAAAAAGACGTTCTAAAGGAGTGGAGTTCTATATGACCCGACTAGGAATTCTGTTGATGAGATAACAAGCCGTCAAAAAAGCTTCATCCCAGAATTTAATAGGAAGAGATGCATGTGCAAGTAATGCAAGACCCACTTCGACAATGTGTCGGTGTTTTCTTTCAACAGAGCCATTTTGTTGATGAGTATGAGGGCAAGAAACATGGTGTTGTATACCTATTTTGTTAAAAAAAAAAGGAGCTCAAACGACGATATTCCCCTCCCCAATTACTTTGAACACATAGAATTTTCTTGTTAAAGAAATGTTCTACATGTTGTTGAAATTGGATAAAAATACTGTCAACATCATATTTGTGTTGCATGAGATAGATCCATGTGAATTTGCTATAAGAATCAATAAAACTCACATAATAGGTGAATCCACCAACAGATTTAACTGCAGGGCCCCAGACATCAGAAAAACACAAGTTCTAATGGGGAAGATGCAACATTATTGAAATTCAAAAAAGGGAGTTGATGGCTCTTGGCCATTTGACATGCATTGCATACAGAGGCAACACCATTATTGGAGGAAAAAACTAATTTGTTTTGTTGAAGGACTTGTTGGACAATCAAAGAACCAGGATGTCCTAGTCGATATTGCCACATATCAATCGATGGTCTCACTGTGATCAGAGCTTCCTTGGGCCTAGGTGCACATGCAGGAGGAAAAGGATAAAGGCCGCCTTCGCATCTACCTTGAAGAAGAATTTTCTTCGTTGCCTGATCCTTTACAAAAAAGAAGTTAGGGTGATACTCAAAGAAAACATTGTTATCTCGAGTGAAACGATGAACGGATAGAAGTTGTTTAGTGGCTGTAGGTGCATGAAGAATATTTCGAATTTGCAGAGTTTTATGTGGTGTATGAAATTGAGAATGACCAACATGAAGGATGGACAAACCTGTACCACTTGCCGTTTGTATCTGCTCCCTCCCGTTGTACTTCTCGCGCATAGTCAAGCGATCAAGATCATTAGTGGTATGATCAGTTGCTCCTGTGTCACCGTACCAATTTGTGTCAATGGAGTAGGATGGATTCGATGCAAACGCAGCAATACGATTATCTTCCATCTGATAAGAGTGATCGAAGCGGTGGTAGCACTTGAGTGCCATGTGCCCCATCTTGCCACAGACCTGACACACAGGCCTGTTTGTGTTGTTGTTGAAACCACCATTGCCACCATTGCCACCACCTTGTGATGCAAAACCTCCCTTGCCGCGGCCGTGGCCTTTATTGCCATGCCCGCTACTACCACCGCGACCGTTTTTTATCACGGTTGTTGTTTCTTGTGGTGAAGTTTGCTGATGAGCCATCAACCTGTAGCTGCACTTGACCATTGCGACCCTCAAGTCGCATCTCAAAACTCAGAAAATGAGAATATACCTCACTCAAGGTCATGGGTTCAGATCGGGTGGTGACCGAGGTAACAAGCGGATCGTAGTCTCCGTCGAGACCAATCAGGAGGTAGCAAACGACCTCCTCGTCCCTAAGAGGATGGCCTGCAGCAACAAGGGAATCAGCAAGAGATTTGACCTAGTTGAAGTACTCCGGTGCCGAAGTGTCTTGTTTCTTGATGTCTGCAAGTTGCATCCGAACTTGCATGACTCGCGCTTGGGATTGCGATGAAAAGAGGCACTCAAGATGGACCCAAACCTCACGAGCAATGGTGAGGAAGAGGACCTGTCCAAGCACGTTGCTAGTCAGCGACGACAAGATGGCGTTGAGCACTAGTTGGTCTTGTTGAAGCCACTGGAGGTACGCTGGGTTTGGCGCCTGAGTCACGCCCCCTTCGGTTGTCATAGTAATCAGTTTGTCGGGGCAAACTAGAGTGTCATCGACAAGCCCCAGAAGTTGTTGACTCTTGAGATAGGGCATAAATTGTGCCTTCCACAATAGATAGTTGTCACCTGCAAGCTTGATGTTGATGAAATGCCCAAAATTTGGTGTAGGAAGAAGTCCTGATGCAGTGCTAGAAGAAGCAGCAATCATGGAGTTCATGGAGGTGGAAGAAAGAGTTGCGGAAGTCATGGTTGATCAGATAGGCTCTGATACCATGTGAAAAGGAAAGGCACAAGACAGAATTGGCAGAAGAAGCGCACAGCAGAATGCTGCTGTATGTGCGTATATATTGCCGGATGGTACTGTTACCAATCCGAAATTGCAGGAAATCAGGCTATTGCCGTGTACAACTGATACACTAAATAATTACAGAATCAGTGAATAAGGGAAGCTAGGATTACACTGATTACATGCCATCTATACACACATCTCCTATTTTAACAACTTGGCTCTTTTGAACGGAGTTCTTCTCCACAGTTCAGGACAGATTGTCCTACACACATTTACAGTACTCATTCCCTCTCCGACAGAATCCTCAGTTATTTCCTTAGTAGAAGAGATTCTGATTCTGGTCAGAGCTGAGAGCTCAATTCTCTTTCCATGGTTGTCTTTAGGGGAAAATGATCTTCAAAATGTTGTCTTTTTACGGTTCTTCACATTTTCAGTTATTCCTTGCCTATGCTAGAACAGCCAGAGTTCTTTTTGGGATCAAAAGTAGCACCTTGATTTCTTCTAGAAAACAGAACTTGATGTTCAAGTTTTTTTTGTCAATGTGTAAGTCTGTTCTGTTACATGCCAATTAGTGAAATGATAAATCATTTCCTTCCACTGTTTCCTCAACGTAACTACTAATTATCCAACTGGTTGAGAACAAGTAGCGTACATTTTTGGTATTTTAAAAATTGAAACAAAAATCAAACAGTTTCCGAGCTTGCCAAGGAAACATCAAGCAGGAACTCTATTTGTACTTCTATATATCAGCACTGTTATCCACATTTCACACACACAAACACAGCACATCTGATATATTGCATGTATTCCTCTGGACTAAATTTTGTATACCTTCATTCGAGCATGAAATGAAAGAATTTTGGGGACAAAACTCACCAAATGTAAGTGGAAACTTTTCACCTAGGGCACGGGCACTCATATTGAGATTGGGTTTGACAACTCTCCACTGCCGAAGCTTGCAGCACGCCTTAATGTGTTGTTCCCTACCAATGAATGATCAACCACTGCCAAGGTACTCCCTAATGCCATTGCTGATGGCATTTGGCTTCTCTGGCACAACTTGACGATCAAGCTTGCTTTCTTCTTGGCGCGCTTTGTTCCAGTGAGCGTGATGTTCTGAATTAAAGTGTTCAACCCCGGTATCCTTGCCACTCTCTGCACCAACGTTGAGCCGCCGCGACGACATATCTCATATAAAGCTGACACTGCATTCTCCTTGCCCTTAGGTGTTCCCCGCCTCATTAATCCAACAAGGCTAGTGATCACAGTTTCGGATCTCCCAACAAGATGCACTATGGAAGGCTGCTTCATCAACAGAGCCAGAGCACCAGCAGCTTCCTCCGACACGGTGGCATTCCTCAGTGACTCAATTAAAGCTACAACTGCACAAGACTCAAGCATCCGACCTGAGCTTTCTGGATGCGTCGAGAGGTTGAAAAGAGCCATCACTGCATCTTTCTTCCCCCTTGCTGTTCCTTTGGTCAGCATACAAGCCAGCTCCTCCACAGCCCCTGGCTCATTCATGATCATCTTCTTGTAGTCATGGACCACGGATAGACTGAACAGTGTTGCTGCAGCATTCTCTTTGGCCTCTGTAGTCCACCCATTCTGCAGCACACTGACGATAAGCCGCAAGCAACCCTCCTGTTCCATAATCCGTGCCTTGTTCGGCTCAAAGATTGACAGATTGAGCAGCGCCGTCACCGCATTCTCCTGCGCCATCCAATCCGGTGACAACAACAACCTGCAGAGCAACGGGATTGCACCCAACTCAGCGATGAATGCCCGGTTTTGCTTCCCAGCCTTTGCCATCAACCGAATTTCCTTAGCAGCGACTGCCTTTCTGCTATCCGACCCCTCCTCCAGCATCCTGACCAATATCCTTGCCGTGGCTTTATTCGCCTCGATTGCCGCCTTGCTGCTGCATGCTGTGGCGACACACTCCGCCATCCCTTCATTGCTCTCCGGCGAATCATACTGGAAGCCATACACCCTGCACCACTGTGAAATCAAGCTGCGGAGCGCACGGTTCAGCACGAGCCGGTTGTCTGCGAGCGCCTGCCCGGAGTTGGGGCAGGTGGAATGACCCTCCTCGATCCACTGTATGATCGACGGCCGATCATACGTCTGCCCGGTGGACACCACGACGGGGTCGCGTATCAAATCCAACGAAATCGGGCACGAGAACTCCTTCGGCACCAAGAAGGAGCTGTCGTCGCCGCTGCCCCAAGAGAGCAGCCGTTGCCTGTTGCCCACCGACAGCCAACCCTGGGGCGCCTTTGCGTTGCCAGGGTCGAACAGGGAGAACAGGCAGTACCGGAGCAAGGCGACGACGCCACCGACGAGCGGGAGGTCGGTGTCCTCTTCCTGGCTCAAGATTTGCTCCTCCATGTACTCGATTTCGGCGCAGCAAGAAGCGGCGTCTGATATGCCGATGTGGGAGAGGAGGGATTGGAGCGGGGAGGGGTCAGGTCGTTGGTCGAGCTCGAACTGGCGGTGGGCGGCGAGGAGGCGGTCGCGGAGCGCGGCCTCGGCGAGGTCGTGGTACTGGGCGGGCTCGCGGCGGCGGCAATGGGTGCGGAGGAGCTCAAGGTGGCCGGTCGCGTCGGGCGAGAGGCGGAGGGAGGCGTCCGGGAGGACGTCGAGGACGACAGCGAGCTCGGCGTCGAGGTCGCGGAAGGAGGCGGCGAGGTGGGGACCCCGTAGCAGCGCCCACGCGCGGCCGGCGGAGGCGACGTAGGAGACCAGCAGCTCGGCGCGGAAGAGCACGACGTAGAGCTCGCGGAAGCAGAGGTTGGCCGCGTCGGAGAAGGAGTCTGGCGCGTCGAGCAGGACCGAGTCGAGGAGCGCGGACAGCAGCGCGAGCCGTCGCACGAGCGCGGCGAGGTTCCTCGGCTGCGACGGCGGCAGCGGCGCCGCGAGCAGGCCCGCCGCGAGCGACGCTAGCGCGCGGAGCAGCGGCGCGCCCGCAAGGCCCGTGGGCGCGAAGAACGCGCCGGCCAGCGGCGGCCTCCGCCGCGGCAGCGGCGGGCGCCGGAGCAGGAACTCCACCGGCGACGAGGCCGACGCCGGCGCAGCCATGGCCTGCAAGAACCACCCACCGGAACCAACCAACCCCCTCCTTCCCTCAGAAAAATCCCTCCTTTTTCTTGGATTCTTGTGGCCTCGCCCGTTTGACGAGGGGGATTAGGTGAAAGCGTTAAGTTTAGGTGGCGACGACGTTACCATGAGGCGGAAATGGTCGCGCTCGCGCAGGCGCAACCACGCAACTGCTCCTGCGTCGCGTTGCGCAGCGAGAGGTGAGAAGAATCAATCGCGTGGGAGGTGGAGAAGGCGAGGAGGAGGCCGACCACGGCTTCGTCTTCTAGACTCTAGAGGAAGAGGGGAGGTGGGGCCCAACCGCTTCCTGCCTGTTGCCGGTGACATGTCAGCCTTCTTCGCTTCGGCTTTCATTGGTATCCACGGTTTTTCTGTTCTTTTCTTTGCCTCCGGGCCGCGGGTTGTGGGTGTAACGCTACGCGTACTGGTGAATTACAGTTAATGTGAGGAGCTGTTTCACTGACGGGTTGGGCCCGCATACAGGGGACGCAGGGGCCATGTTTCTCAAACGTAATGGATGGTACAGTGGTGTACGAGTATATCGGTTTACTTTCGATAATTTACTGTGAGTTATTTCTGAGATCTTTCTATTTTTTAATCCTTTTCTTTTAAAATATTTTAAAGATAATCACTTCCTAACTTTATTTTCAATTCTAACCTCTTTAGTCACGTCATGACCTGTGGTATGACCAAATTATACTGTCACGCCACCGACTATGGCGTGGCTAAACCTCCCCCGATAGCCCTCTGTGTCAACACGCGTCTGTTTTTAGGCTAAGTCCCTGTCCCGCTAACAATAACCGTTTGTGATATTACCACATATCACAGACGGTTTTTTGTTATAACCGTCTGTGATAATATCGCTCTGACCCATCGTTTTCTTCTTCGTCGCCATCCGCCGACTCCGATGTGTCTTCGTCGTGTCGATCCGCTTCGGCTCTCCGTCGTCTCTTCGTCGCATCGATCCGCCGGCTCCCGTCGTCTCTTCATCTCACGCTCCAAATTTATACCTTGTTTTATAAAAGGATCATCATCATCGAAGATGATCATCCCCACATCTTATAAAAAAGCAAATGGTCGCCTCTTCCTTGTCGCCGCATTGATGGCCTACCCGCCAAGATTTGTCTGAGCACCTCTCACAGACGTTGAACAATCTTTGCGGAAGAATCTTGTTTCAATAGTGTCTTCGCTCCTCGTCGGCAGAGAATTTTCGGGAAGCGGTGGCAACCTTCCGAATCTTGACATCCTCTCTGCCGTGTTTTCCGGGTGATCTCCACTTTCGACGAGTTTATCGCGTCATCGATGTGGTCCTCCAAAACGACGTTGCGTCTCGAGGAGGCTTCCGTCACTGGACTACGTAATCAAGGCGGCGGCGACCAAGTCGACGGTGCCGAGACCCGCCAAGCAAGGAAGAGAGCCTATGGGCTCAATTCTTCTTGGTTCAACGATCCGAGGTCTTGGGAGACACTCGAGCGAACAGCGTCGTGAGTGCACACATTTCGAGGATTCGTTCACGATGATCAAGAACCGTCCGATCCGCCGCCGCTTATGAAGTATTGAAGGCGGAGATAGTGACCTACCTCCGCCACTAGAAAAACTTTGTTTAATTATAGGTTTCTACTTTTTAAATATTTTTGTAGCGGTAGCCATATTTGTTTGGTCATATGAAAATTCAAAATGAAAGAAAAAAGTTTGGAGGTGAAGTTAATTACTATATTAATTATATGTTGAATTATTACTCTATATATATATATATATATATAGGCGCTTGCTTTCAGTACTCACAGGAGTATGTACTCCCTTCAATATACCATAAAGCATATATTATACTTCTTTATCATTTTCAGGTATACTTAAATACCAATTATAAGATACTCAATGCGATTTGATTGAAAAAAATTCATTGGAGCCCTTTGCCTTTTGCTATATACCCTTTTTCATATATAAAAAAGTATATACACAAATTTTGCTATAAAAAGTGGAATTTAATGAAATTTTTCATGGAACTCACTTTGGGGTATCTTATAATCATTATTGGAGTATGCACAAATAGATAAAGAGGTATCATCATCTGATTCAAGTGGTAAAATCTAGTTTGGAGGTGAAGTTACATTAATTAATATTAATTATATCGAGACGGTTTAGTGGAACAAATTAATTTTATATATATATATATATATATATATATATATATATATATATATATATATATATTTCAGATAGTATTTAAATGATAAAATTGACATATAAACATGTAATTTCTTCATGTCATGTAAGTGTATATACAAGATAAATATACTTGAGAAAAACCATTTCACGAGCGGTTCCATTATGGAACCGTCGTGATAATTATCACCGACGATTCCATAATAGAACCGCAAATCGTGATAAGTCTCTTTATTAGTAGGAGCCCTAGCTAGGGTTTGCGCTCGTCCTAACTCGTCACTCCTAGCACCGCTAGAGTTTGCTTCATACTAACTCGTCACTCCATAGCGCATTTACTCTTATGCATTCCCTCACCTCGACGCCTTGCGCTCGACCCGTCGCCGTCGCCAGAGGTTGTGACACCGCTCTGCGTTGCACAAGATCGCACGATAGTCGTAGTGTCTTGTGCAATGTCGTGGTCGTGCCACAACCACTGATGCCGCCATATGCCCGCGATGTCGCTCTTACCGCCATGGCTTGGTTTTCTGCTTTCGGCCTCCTACGCTCGGACCTGGCGGGCTTTGCTTTCCCATCCTCCTCTATTCTCCTCTAGATCTGTTAGCTTAATGTCTTTTGTTGAGTTTGATTTTTTATGCTTGAGCCTTAAGTTGTATCCTGATGTTTGTGTGATTTATGCAAGGTGAAGGAGATGGATGAGGGTTGTGTTGGTGGTGGGGTCGCCGCCGTGGTTGCGTTGTACTAAGGTATCACCCTACCTTACTCCCTCTCTGTCTCTACCCCCCCTTGCTCTGTGATGAAAATGGCTAGTGCTCTGCGATGGATGTCGAGGGCTACTACTGGTGTGGTGGGTTTGGACACCTAGTCCCCTTGCTCTGTGATGTAATGATGTCAATAGTCTTATGCTGAAATTGAATTGATAATTAGTTCATATTAATAGTCCCCTTGCTCTGTGATGTAATGATGTTAGTAGTCTTATGCTAAAATTGAATTGATAATTAGTTCATATTAATAGTCCCCTTGCTCTGTGATGTAATGATGTCAATAGTCTTATGCTGAAATTGAATTGATAATTAGTTTTATATAATAGTCCCCTTGCTCTGTGATGTAATGATGTTAATAGTCTTATCTTTGTCTCTCGCCATTCATTTCACCTTTATGCGTATGCTGTGTTCATGCCGGTCAAGTTCTCCTACCTCTTGCGCCCAGTGCACGTCCTACCATTCCATTCATAATCCCTTCTCTATAAAGTCTCCAAGCGGTGGTACGCTTGTGCCATTAAATCGGCATCATATATATATATATATATATATATATATATATATATATATATATATATGTGTGTGTGTGTGTGTGTGTGTGTGTGTGTGTGTGTGTGTGTGTGTGTGTGTGTGTGTGTGTATTGTTTGTAGTCCCTACCACTTTGGGGGGTAAATCCTGTGACATGAGAAGGATGAGACAGTATCCATGGGCAACCTCATTGAGCCCCTGCAAGGTTTAAAAAGTATGGATGGATGCAAGGAGGCGTCGGGACATCCAATTACTTGGATGTTGTCGATAGGTAATTGGACGTCGCTATGTTCAGAAAGTGACGTTGATGCGCATGTACTCCGACTGAGAAGTGGCATCATCTATCAGCAACCAACAATTCTTGAGCAAGTAATTGTCTTTAAACCCAACAAGAACACCAAGCAACAAGTTGAGAATTCTTTTGAAATATGAGAATGGTTGCTTGGTGTTCTTGTTAGGTTTAAAGACGATTACATGCTCAAGAATGGTTAGTTGCTAATACATAATGCCACTTCCCAGTCGGAATACCTGCATGTCCACGTCACTTTCTGAACCTAGGTCCAATTACCTATCGACAACATCCGTAATGGATGTCCCGACGCCTCCTTGCATCCATACTTTTAAACTTGTGGCTCAATGAGATTGCCCGTGGCTACCGCCTCATCCTTCTCATATCGCGTGACGGGACGATCCCCCAAAGTGGCTATATAGATATATATATATATATATATATATATATATATATATATATATATATATATATATATATGATGCCATATTTAATGGCACAAGCGCCACCGCTTGGGGCTTTATAGAGAAAAGTCATCACAGCGATTTTAGCCACAAACCGTCTGTGATAAGTACTTAGCATAGACGCTGAAACCGTCTATGATAAGTACATATCACAGACGGTTTCAGCGTCTGTGATATATACTTATCACAGACGATTCTCAGTTAATAACCGTCTGTGAAAGCATGCATCACAGACGGTTGAAAACCGTCTGTGATGACCTCATGTCATCACTAACCCATAAACTCAGACGGCTCACGAAACTGTCTGTGATGACGTTTTTGAACCGTCTGTGAATATCTTTTCTGTAGTAGTGACACCGAGATCTATGACGCGACAACATGCTTTTGCCACGTTACACGTGGTGGCGTGACCAAAGGGGTTAGAATTGAAAATAAAGTTAGTGAAATGTTATCTTTAAAATATTTTTTTTAAAAAAAGATTGAATAATAAAAAGAACTTGTTATTTCTAGGATGGAAGATTTTCAAGGGAAATTGTAGAGTGGACATCTCTCATCAAATTGCACTGGATTTTAAACTCAGATTCTTTTTTCATCTGCACATTCAAAATTGGTAATTCATGTTTGCTCTACTTTGTAGGCATAACATCTCGAATTTAACACAGTACCAAGTACCATGTGATAGTCATTATATCACATATTTTACATAGTCATGTAGAAACATAAAAATTCATTAAAATCTCTACATAAAAAAAATCATCTAGCTGGCATTACAAGTAGGCGCCATTTAGAAAGAAAAGAAAATTCAAGGAATTTTGTAGGATTAGAATCCTATAGAAATTTTCTACATGTCCTTTTGGAACAAAGAAATGGCTCTCAAAAATCCTATAGGATCTTGTCTTTCCTACATATGTTTTGGAGGAAAGTGAACCATTTGTTTAAACCTCATCAATTTTTTAATTTGAGGCAATCACCCCCCCTCTCTCTCTTCAATTGGAACTTTCCTCCAAAATTGCGAAGCATTTAAAATACGTTTCTAATTATTCATGTATTTTTCAACTCCTGTAGGATTCGACCGTACATGACATCTCATTCCCGTGTGTTTTCCTATTGTTGTGTTTTTCTTTTGCTACATTGCGAGCTCTAAATCAGTTACAAGGTTAACACAAAAAGAAAAGAAAAGAAAGATAAAGTTTTCTTGGGTTTTTTGGCTCATCGGTAGGGTTGGCATTTTTACACCGAAACTGAATTAATCGAAAATATCATTTTATTCGGTTTTCGGTTCAGTTTTTATTTTCCATGCTATTCGATGTTTGGTGTTGGTTCGGTTTCTAGCCCATGAAACCGAGCAATTGAATAATGTAGTAATAGATTCCCGAGCTCCTCCCTACCCACTTATTCACCCAGTAAAGCCCAAGGCCCAAGTGCCCAACCCTAACCCCCTCCCCAACACAATTTCCAACTTTGTAACTTCCCATCCCATTCCTTATTCGAGTTCGGCTCCTAACCCAAGCCGATGTCGTCTAAAGTCGCCACTCGCCAGATCATCGTCGTCCAAGCGTGAGGTGTCCACTAAGGCGATCGACATGCGTCGGACGGTGAGGCGAGCGACAGGCAACGACAAGAATGACGATTCAGCAAGCCAACGAGGGGCGGCAGCCTACCACACGTGCGCGGCGCTGACGTCACGCCGGTGGCAAGGTAAGCAAGCTCCATATTGCTGCGCTGGCGCCCTACCCTGCCGTCTGCTCATGCTGTGCGCTGCTGCGTGTAGTGTTGTGCATTTGGTCATGTTCATGTGTGATATGCATTTGTGAACATGTCTACACTTTGTTGGATTTCTAGCTTGTATTGTGCCCTCTTGTTATCAGTATTGAGTCAGGTGCTGCTGAGTGCTGACTCGTATATTTTGGTTAACCAAATTAACCGAAATATTTTGGTCTATTAGGTTCGGTTTCTTATTCATGGTTAATTCGGTTGCCATCTTTGAAACACCGAAAAAAAAACTACGAATAAACCGGTCCAATTTTACCCGAAAAAAACAAATGCCGGGCCTACGCACTCACTTGAACAGGGGTGCTTTTACAAGTCCATTTAAAAACCAGAAGTATAGTACGAATTGGTCTTGGCATTCAAAAAGATTATTGATATGGGGAGGTGTGCCTTGGGCTGGGACATGCTACCAGCAGCTGCGCGTCATACTGAAAGTCAAGGTCAGTATTGCCGCCAGCCACGACAGACAGGCAGGCGGAGGTGGAAAACGACCTACGGATGGCATGGCATGGCAGGCGCCGACCTCAGCCAAGCAGCCAGCCTATGCTACAATACTATTATACCGGATCCCAATAGGAGTCAGTACCTCTCATCCGTCAGACCGTCACCTTCTGCGTCCCTCCCCCCTAGGCAAATCGCTTTAGCCGTTAGTGTGTCCAAAGAGAAAGCGCCGATTTGACCTAGGAAGATACTTTTCCACCGGCCCTAGGAGTAGTAGGAATCTTTGGCCGAAATTGACGTATAATTTATAAAAATAATATTTTTGTATGTTTAATTAAAAAAATAACGTTCTCGCTCACACAACCAACGTGCGGTTTTCGTCTCGACGCGATATGTGGCACCGTGATCGTGCGGTTTTCTGCCACGTGTCAGGCCGGGGCTAAAACCGTATGGTGACCATGCGGACGAGAGCGTTATTTTCATAATTGTGACTACGAGGGTGTTATTTTTACAAATCACACGTCAAATACTGTCATTTTGGCCAAAAAAACTCGAGTAGTAGTACGTACTCTAGTAGTTCAGTTTGTACAGTGATTCTGTACACTGTACATGCTTTCTTTTTTTCAGTAAACTCATTTTACTTTTATTGGTCCCAATCCTTTCAAGGGTAGTGATTGATCCAATATTAGACAAAAAAAAAAGGTTAGCTGGTTGCATGTAACGCTAACATATCCGCAAATATTTGTTATGACGAAAGGAGACGAGGGGATAATTTTGTAATACTCCAATTTGTCTAGTTTTATTTGTCATGCCTTCTCCGGTGGCAGCAATGGATTCAAAAATCCAAATCCAGGCAAATATATGCCATCAAAGAAAGAAAACAAGGAAATAATTGTGTGATGATCTGTTTTACCTTTTTATTGTTACATCCCTGTTGGTCGCAGCGATGAACCGAAAATGTCAACTCAGAAGAGGGACCATCTCCAATGTTGTGTTTTAGCCGGTTCAAATAAGGAGAGAGAAGGCATTGAATCGATTCAATATATTGGAATGGTCGATTCCAACAAAAAAAAATACATAAAATCGGACTCTACTTAGGAGTCGATTCAAAGCATTAAACAACTACATAGGAGAGAGTGCGGTTGAGAGAGGGTATTATTATTTTGTGGTT
The DNA here is from genome assembly GCA_036346405.1 of Phyllostachys edulis. Taxonomy (NCBI): domain Eukaryota; kingdom Viridiplantae; phylum Streptophyta; class Magnoliopsida; order Poales; family Poaceae; genus Phyllostachys; species Phyllostachys edulis. The sequence goes on along the minus strand of CM070548.1, from coordinate 22,868,831 downwards.
TTTTAATGTAACGTGGGTCCCAGTTATTAGTAGAAATCGGTTCAATACATTGGAGAAAAACAAGCTCAGTTCCTAGAATGCTTGCGTAGCATGACTTTGAATCGACATCGGTTCAATACACTAAAGATGCTCTAACAAGCAGTAAAAATCAATTTAAGTTGAGGTGGTGGATGGCATGATGACGGTGTCCTCGCGCATGGTTGTTGTAACGGAGTCTCTCCTTTGGTTCCGCAAGGTTTTGACTCCGCAGGGTTTTGTGCCACCATGAAGTCGAATCACTGTCTCAATCCGTTTCGGCCGTGTTCATCGTCACTGCTTCTTCCTATCGTGAGAGAGAGAAATAATGTGCCCTTGCTATGGCTTTTCTGTTAGCAAATGGCCAAATGGACTTCGTGCAGGGTGAGTAGCTTCTTCTCTGGGAATGTACTTTTCTCTCTCACCGCGGACTCAGAGGAGGCAATGGCGAGGGCGGCGGGAAACTGCGATGGTGGAACTCCGGTGAAGACGCGAGCATAGTGCATTTCTGGGTCCGAAGAATCCGTTTTTGTCGGCATGAGATGACAAAGACTATGAACACGACCGAAACGGTGCAGCGACGAGTCCATTGGACTAGGAGGGGACGAAGTCGCCGACATCGCATCCAATGAACTTCATTTCAACGCAAGTTCAGGGAGCTAAGTGGCACAACCTCGCAAGTGCAGACGGCTGAGAAAGTAAAATGCAAGTTCAGGGAGCTAAGTGGTACAATGTCGCAAGTTCAAGGGGCTGAGAAAGTAAAATACAAGTTCAAGGAGCTAAATGACACAACCTCGCAAACTCAGAGACATACAGTGAAATTTTCTCTTTAAAATAAAAGCATGGTCTGATACACATATGAAAGTACATGGAGGATGAACAAAGGCAAGATATTTTTTTGAGGAAACGACTAGCCATTATTCATTAAAGGAAGAAAAAAGAATACAAAGTAGTTCTGGACCCAAAACACACGCCGAAAAGGAAAACAAAGCACAGACGCCCATATACAGCTATATTACAGCCCCCCCCCCCAAAGGCCAGCACTAGGCACCTCTACCTAGCAACCTCCTTGCTTATACTGATCCTACACCATGAAGGTAGGTTTGGAGCTTGACCGCTCCGCTTTGCATCCAAGCCCAGACTTCCTCCTTGATTAAAGACAGCAGCCCTGTCGGAGTTTGCCTTTGATGCTGGAAAATCCGCATATTCCTTTCTTTCTGTATGTACCAAAGAATGAGCATTATGAGTGACGCCTGGCCTTTTTTGCAGGTCCCCCCCTGAAAGGTAGATGTCCGACCACCAATCCACCATTTTTGTCCGGGATGACCAACAGGTGGGATTCAGATTATCCTGCAGAGTCCAACTAGCCACTAAGGACCACACAAGTCTGGCGTAGGAGCAATCGACGAAAAGATGCATGACTGTGTCCGGATTGTCTGTACATAAGGGGCACCAATGATCATTTTGCATATGTCGATGGGTTAATACGTCTGCCGTAGGCAGGCGATGCTGAATGAGAATCCATGCAAAAATCTTGCACTTTTGTGGTGCCTAGGTATTCCAGAACAGCTCTCTGAACGGTGCCTCCACCGCGCCTATGAATTGTACGTTATAGGCCGATTTTGCTGAATAATTACCTGACGCCGTCCATTTCCAAGTGATGTCATCAAGCGCATTTTGGGACAAAGTGACTTGGCCAACTAAGTGAAAAATACGAACGAAATCCCGCAGTAAGTTCCACGTGATTCTTCGTCTCAAGTCTGCTATCCATTTTCCTTGAAACATGGTATCCTTTACCGTTATGTTTTTCCTGGCCGCAATACAAAAAAGTCCCGGGACCATTTCTTTTAATGACCTCGCACCTAGCCATCAATCTTTCCAGAAATTTGCCTTTTCGCCATTGCCAACTGTTATCGTTGTGGATGCCCGAAACAATTCCTTATCGGTCTCTGTTAATGGAAGCGGCATCTCATTCCATTGCTTGTCTGGTGCCTTCCATTGATACCAGAGCCATCGCAGACGCAACGCCCGGCTAAATTGTTGGAGAGCCAGAAACCCCAGCCCCCCAAACTGTTTTGGACGACAGACCATGCTCCAGTTCACCCAACATTTTCCTCCAGTACAGATATCTTCTCCCGTCCAGAACCAAGCTCTTCGACGTTTGTCTATTTGCATTAGGACCCACACTAGCAACTCAGCAGCTGTCAAATGGTATGTCGGGATGGCTGTGATCACTGCATTTAGCACCACGAGCCTCTCTGCTCGCGATAGTGTGTTCCTCTTGTAACCACTTAGTCTATTTTGAACCTTGTCCAAGAGAGGCTGGAATTGTACCTTCCTCGGTTTGCGATGGGAGAGAGGCAGGCCTAGGTAGCTGCAAGGCAACTGCGCTCGGGTAGCTGGAAAGTTTTCCAAAATTTCGTCCAGATGAAGCGGCTGGCACTGAATTGGTATGACCGCACTTTTAGAGAACAAAGGCAGGATATGACATTAAATATCTCACTAATGAGCTAATCAGGCCGGTAGGCAAAATTCATTTACTGACTCTCCATGTTTTGAAAACGTTCGATAATGATCACATCAAGTGCTTTAAATATCTTTCGCTCAATGTCCTATATCCTCCTCAATGTAGCGCACCCATTAAGTCATTGGATCAATCAGGAGAGGGCGCTGCTAAGCCTAGGTAGCCGCCCACCCTATCCGAAAGGTCGGTCCACCCCTGGATAGACTTGGGAAAATTTTGTTTTAAGCCACCAGTTGAAACCAACTTCTGAACTTTGCCACTAATTTTTCCCTCTCCTTGTTTTTGCCATCCATCCATTAGTGCTACGTACAGAAATACCACTCCGGCTGGTTGCCGTCAATTCCATCCGAAAGGACCAAAATGCTCTTGCTATCCCCACCTCCCTCTCCCTTCAATTCTCTCCCTCTGAAGGTCGATCGAGGAGGACCAACGGCCAGCGAGTGGAGCACGCCGAGGAGGAGCGATGGACGGTGACAGAAGGAGGTCGAGGCTACGTGGTGGCCGGTAATGGGAGGAAGCTGTCGCCGGGTTCAACCTCCATATTATTTGTCAACTTTTGCAGAACAGAGTAATCTGAGGGGGGGCAAAGACCAGAGAGAATAGGAGGGTCCGCGATTGGTGGTGGTCCAGATCGATCTGCCCAAGGCGGAGCAAGCTGAGGGGCAATTGGTGATGAGGAGCAGAGGAAGAAGCTGCAGTTCGACCAGATCTGGAGGTTAGCACCGTCCTCTGTGCCTCGTTGGTGTACTGGCTGCTGTCCTCCGCCTCCTTGTCACGTTGTGCCACCACTGCCATCGTAAGCCCGCTGAACTCCTCCACAATCGAAGGTTGAGCTCTTCCTCAACATATGGTTGAGTGGAAGAAGCAGTGGAAGTAAGTGACTTGTGGGGCCAAGACATCTGGAGAGCACAATAGTCATTGTATGGAAAATATGACAATCCCTCCCCTCCCCTCTGGCCAAGTGAGTTTGACCTCGTGGCATTGGATGGGAGTGGCAAAAACAAGCATGCATGGCAGAAACAAGAAGAGGAAAAAATTGGTGGCAAATTTGAGAAGTGGGTTTTAACTAGTGGCATAAACGAAATTTTACCAAAAAAAATTAGTAATGTTGACTAGATTTGGCTTATATTTAGTTCGTTATCAAAATGTGATAAGATTCCCTTTTCATTGGCTCGGTTTTCTTACCAATTCATAGGCGAACAATTTGATAGGCAGCTACTTTTTTTAGAACACAAACTTGTGGCAATTTTGGTCACCACCAAACACACCCTCATATATAATTGAGCCAAGACAAGTCCAAACCTGACTTTCCAAAATGGCAACTAAAAACTGTAAACGCTACAATTATTCATATGTTTACAAGAAAGCACTCTATTTTCATGGAGAAAAGCAAAAGGCAAACCAAAGCCTTGGATTCGAATCGAATCACTGTTCAGTTCTCAGTGGATGCCAATTGTCCATCCCCATTGCAACGTATACTGCAGCTAGCCCCCTCATGTTCACTTCTCTTTGTAAAATCTGAACTCCTTTCTCCAAAAGAAAAAAAGGAACATCAATCAGCAAAAGAAGTAGGGTTTGAATTCCATTTCGGGCTTTCCACTCAGATATGGACTGCAGGTCTGCAAGATGTAGCTGTGCAGCTGTGCTAGAACCGTTTGTCCCTGGAGTAGGGATGGCAATCGGGCATAGCGGGCACAGATAGTGTTTGCCCATACCCATACCGCCGGCCCAAAACTCCCCCACAGGCATGCCTGCGAAGGGCGACAGGCAGAGAACCTCGCCCATGCCCGCGGGCATGCCCGTGTGCCCGCCACACGCCCACACCTCATTGGGGTTAGGGATGGTGACGACGCGGCCGGGTGTGAGGAGGAGGCAATGCGGCTGGAAGGGAGGAGGGGGCAGCGGTAGGGCATGATGAAGGCGGCAGCGGTCGGCTGTGAGGACAGAGGCGGTGAGGAGGGAAATCTAGAGAAGGAGAGGAGGGTGTAGCCGGGTGGTGGAGGACGAGGCAAGACCGTAGGAGTAGCAAGAAAACTCGCAAATCACATATCCAAGTTGGAGATGGGTGGAAGTGTGGGGTGTGTACCTATTCCGGTGGTGGCCACATCGATCTACCAACGGCGGCGACGTTGAGGATTGGCAACGACGTGGAGATTGGTGGCCACCCTCATCTTTGGAGTCGTTCTTTATGTGAGCAGTGGCGTCCTCATCTTGACTCCTTCTCGCACGGCAATGGCGGCAATGAGCGGCATGAGGCGGCGGTCAAGGGAGGGCAGGGGTGTGAGGGCAGGCCGTTGAGTGAGGCGGCAATGAAACATGAGAGATAAGCGGTGAGGAAGCGTCGTGAGAGAGGCGGCGATCGATTCCAAGGGCAGAGGCGGGAGGAGGTCGCCGGTGAGGAGAAAGTGAGATATGTGGGAGGGCGACGACGCATGGGCATGGTGAGACGAAGGAGACGAGGAGAGAGTGAGAGGGGGAGGCGGATGTGGGAGGGGAGGCGAGTCACGAGTGGCAGCTATGCTTGGTGGCGTCTAGGGTCTTTCAACTGTGGGCCCACCTATCAGTAAGAGATGGCGGGTAATCGGGTGGAACGGGCATGGGTGGAGCTCCCCCGTACCCATACCCGTTTGCCCGTCAGGCGGAGTTTGCCCCCATGAACATACCCGTGAGCAATAAAGGAAGAATATACTCACCTCTATTATGAGTTTTGTCAACGGATACGTGGGTAATCGGATAAGATTGCCATCCCTACCGTGGAGGCACCATCAGCTGTTTGAGTGGAGGTTCATTTGGCCACATAACCACTCGCTAGTCACCAGTTTGCACTGAAATGCTATGCGTACGAGCATTTCTTCACTAAACACCAAGGTCAAACCCCATCAATGAGTCACTGACACACGGCTTGCTCGGGAGCGTGTCTATCGGTATGGTCGCCTGGCCTTTCGCTATATGCATATCAGTAGGGACCTGGGAGCCTTTGCCCACATATCTTGCCATCATTGTCTTTGACGAGTCATCATATTACGTTATTGAAGAGTACTTAACTGGTTGCGTGGCTTAATAATGAATAGAAATAAGGTATCTGACTGTTCAAACTAGCTCGCAGGCAGCTTTCCCATTTGAATCAACTTGCGTAAAAAAAACACTTGCGTGCGCCGTCAAACGTCAATTAGTAATCGCTTTCTTTATTGGTCATAAGTGGTTATTGCCTGACGTTCTCTTCGTTGATTTTTGTAACGAATTTATCCGGACACGTAATTGCGATCGGAATCAACTTCTACGGAAATAAATCCAATAAGTTATACAGGCTGTGATGCCGTCATTGAACTGTTCCGTGGTCAATTATGCAGGCTGCAGATAAGAGGATTGATCTGCAATGATCTGATGGGAACGACCATCGTGCCACATACTTGCGTGCCATTTGGCTCTTCCCCTTTCTGCATGATATCAGCAAAAGATTGCTGCCATGGGTGTAGAAAGAATGCAACTTTTTATTCTTTTAGGTAAATTAAATACATTGATTTCAACACAATCCATTACAATTGTATTCGCTGTTTGCTCGATTGCCACACTTGTCTCAATCCTATTGGACCAAGATGTAAGGCTAACAGGCAGGTTTACTACATACCCCTACTTTTCCTGGATCTGCCACTGTGCATCAGAAGAAGGAAACTTCAACAAACTATGGATGAAAACCTTCGTCATGCTTCCGAAAGCTATACGTGTGATGTTTACAGCGTGTGCACGCCGGACTCGCTACAGGAGGAGGGAGCAGCTAACTACTAGCTATGGTGACGAAGCAGGATGCATGCGTGACTTGCGCCGGGAGATGTGTATGCGTTAATACGTGCACGAGGATGGTCACGAATTTTGTGTTTCACGCGCTGCTTTTGTCATCAAATTCTTCCGCAGCCGTCGCCAAACCACCTCCCTTCGTCGATCGCACCGGCCGGTTTCTACTTTCTAGTTACGTTTCGCGCCCTGCTGAGAATTTGGGAGCTTTCGAATAGGCAGAGCGAGACTGAAATAGGGTTTTGTTAGGAGTGGATTAGGCCCCGATCTAAGGGCGGAGCTAGCCACGGCTTAAGTCTCGGACTGAGCTAGTTGTTTTCAGGTTTAATTTAAATGTTTAGTGATTTTTTAAAAGATTTTTATAGCTTTTAACATAGATCAATCGGACAGTAGGGCTAAGCGAGTTTAAGGGGCGTATGGCCTGATGTCTAACTTCGTCATGTCCGACCTTAGATGCGCTACACCTTGTGCTAATGTAACTTGATTTGTTGGCACAGCTGTGGCATGATCAACTTTCTTAGCGCCATGGTCTAGATCTATAGAGCAATCCCAACCTACATAGATCAATTGGACTGTAGGGCTAAGCGACAAAATTAGCTTCTTTTCGAGGAAATGTACGTACGTCTGAGGAGTTTTGAAGTACTAGGTTTGAGGACAGAAGTTCGTTTTTGAAGAAAGGAGAAAGCTCTCAAGTTGTGGTTTTGATTCTAGACGTGCTCACAGCTTACCGATTTATCGAGGGCTAGCTAGTAGCTAGATTGGATACCCTTGGGCCTAGGGAGGAAGAAACACCATGTGATCAAAACGAAACTCTTTAGAAATTTGATTATTGTAAACTCCGGTTTCGCCATCAACGCCAGCCAACTCGATTGACACAAAATCAGCGGCTGCGGACACGAATTCCAAGGACCGACGTGTACAACCTGCTAGGGCACGACACTGGTGAGCTGTACGTACGTGAATGATCAATCCAACATAGCAGTCGTCTGCAACTGCATTCTTCGTTCTGTTTCCTTTTTCTACACATAAGATGGGCGCTCATTTTGTTTTACGAGGATAGATACGAGTGCCAGCCATGTGTGGTGTCAGACCAAGATTGTGGTCTTCGGGTTCAGCCCCCATTTGGACCAACCCCAATCCTGGGATGCATACAAGCATGGCTGGCACATGCTTAAGATGCATACCACCAACCACTTGCTGACTTGAGCATTAGATACCGCAACACCCTGACACTATTTAGACCATGTTTGTTTAGACTTAGTTTTTTGGTTTATAGCTTAAAGTCAGCTTTTTAACTTAAAACAATTTATAAGTCTCTAAGCTTTTAAGCCAAGTTTTGGTGTTTGGTAATCATATTTTTATAGGATGTTGGCTTATTGAGTTGTGTGTGAAGGATGAAAGGTCTGAATTACCTTTAATGGTTTAAAGGATCTTGTTAAGCATGTATTTAAACTGATTTTTGGTACATGCATCTTATGTAGGTTACATGCTTACAACAAAGCAAATTCAACAAATACTCAACGAGTTGTGACAGGTTGATGTACAGTCGCACTGAAGATCTATGGACATGGTTACACAAATTATCTCTCTATTTTCTATAATCGAGGGAAGCACAAAATGTACAGGCATGCATCGGTCAAATGTTGTACATATACAACAGATTTACACGAGTTAGATCCAAGATCCAACGGAGATCGGTTTTGATCACCCTTACTGCTCTCCTTGCATATCATTCGGCTTTCCTACCGTCTCTTCTTGAAGCTTGGATGATGTTTTAGTATGAAAATCTCCGCATTGAGAATTCTGTGATGAATCAGCTCGATCAAATCGTGAACTCAATGACTTGAGCATGTTTGACCTTTCTATCAGAAGGCCCAGTGCATAAGATGCTGCTGCTCGAACAACTGCCTCTGGTGATTGGCTCATTCTACCGACCAACATGGCAAACACCTTGGCACAAAAGAGTGTTAACAGCTAACCATGATACATTGAAAACAAGTAAACTACCAAATTCCAGTATGGATACCTGGGAGAAGTAAGGAGCAAGGAAGCGTTGATCATCCAAAAAGGATAGCATGCAACTCACCAAGCAAACTGCATTTGCTTCGATGACTGGCCAAGGTGCATCAAATGCATAAAACAAGCAAAAAAAAGTGTGTTGGGACGCTTTACTAATCACATTCCATGACTATAGAAAAGGGTACCTGGATAGCGGATTCTAGGCAATTGTCGACCAGCATAAGAAAACAATCCTTACATCTACCTTAACAATCCTTAGAACTACCTTAACACTTCCTGTCACCACTACAACAACATCCTATAAGAAGGCTTACAAGATAACAATTCCCTGCTAATTATGCACTGTGAAAGAAACTGCAGTGGAATCAGTGAGCTACCTGCTCAAGAAAAGCTTGATGCTGTGAACCAACACCATAGGCACTTAGAGCACCATAAGCTGAAAACGCATTGGACCTCATTTTCGTATTCATGGGGACCTGTAGCACAAAATTTACAGAATAGGTTACAACCATGGGTTGCTATAGTCATCAATTTCTAACGTATAGAAAATAAAGAATCAGATCACCTGAGTGAAAAGGAAGATGAAATCAAAACAAACTCGAAAGTATAGGGAGGAAAGCACCAAAAGAAACATCAGTGAAAAGTGATATAATCCCCTAGTGTGGCATGTAATTAAAACAAAATAGGAAATGTTACTTGAATACCTCAGATTAACCTAAATGTCAGTCACAACAGTTAATGTTTATGGCTCCAGTAACTTGTAATATACTTTCTTCCTCACCCTCTCCATGTAAAAATCGAGTAGAATCATTCATTGTAACATGTAACAAGTAATAGTAACAACAAATAGATGCAACTGGTATACAATTCCCAACTCGGAAGATTTGTCATACACCACTATACAATTCCCAGGTCCCCACTACCATTGTCGGGTAAGATTGTCCACACCACTATACAATACTATGCTCTTCCCATGAACCAATCGGCTTCATTCGATCTAGGAGGGGAGGCAGCATCGGTGCCAGGGGAGAAGGCGGCGTCGGGAGGCAGAGTCCGGGCAGGGGAGGCGGTGGCGGCGTCGGGAGGCGGAGTCGGTGCAGGGGAGGCGACGGCGTCGGGAGGCTGAGTTAGGGCAAGGGAGGCAGCGTCGGAAGGCGGAGTCGGTGCAGGGGCGATGGCGGCGTCGAGAGGCGGAGTTGGGGCAGGGGAGGTGGTGCCGTCGGGAGGCGGAGTCGGAGCAGGGGAGGAGGCGACGTGTCAGAAGAGGTGAGGGGAGGCGGCGATGTTGGGGGGCGAGGGGAGGCGGCGGCGATGGGGATAGGGAATGGGAGGGGATGCAGCGGCGGGGTGGGAGGGAGGGGATGCGACGGCAATGGGAATGGGGAACGGGAGGGGAGGCGTCGGGTTGGGGACCGAAGGGGAGGGGAAGGGACTAGAAATCAGAGCAAAATAACAAAACGGTTTGCAATTATATACCAATGGCATTTTGAGGGTAATTTCAACGAATTTCGGTGGCAAAGAGATATTCTATTCCGCAAAAGCCAAAAAAAAACACATCTCTTATGGCTTATGACTTTTAGGCTTAAAATGACTTAAGCTTTTTATAATCCGGATGAAAAGGCTACCCCTTTGTTTAGGCTTAGGCTTTTTTTGCTTTTAAGCTAGACAAAAAGCCTAAACAAACAGGTCCTTAGAACCCTGACACAAAGTACCTATTTAGAGCCCTGATGCTTCGCATGGCTAGCGGTGCAAACGGGCTCTGGACACCTGACAGATTGCAAACACGAAGCTGGCCAAACCAGCGTATTTGCCCTCCCTGCGAGCGTATGCAAAAAAACGACCCTACACCTTTTTGCCGAATGTAGATATACAAATCGAGTTCGGAACTCGACGGCAAGTTGGCTAAATTGTGAAGGTCTCGGCCTATTAGCACGGACTAGCCGTGTTGTTGAAAATATGAGTAATATTTTAATTTCATATTTTATTACAAGGCAAATATCACAAATAACTAGAGATGCATTAAACAGTACTAACAACAGACAACACATTGTACTTCGAAATATAAGCAAGAATAGGATTGTAACAGAGTCGCTCGGTTGCACAAATGACTTATAGTAGGGCTTGATGAAGAACATGAAGCAGTGTTGAAGCGGTTGCGGAAGTAGACAACATCGAGGAAGAAGCCGAGCGGTCGTGTGGATGCGCTGCCCAGAAACCTTATTGTCGCCTCGTGCAGGTACTATCTGCAAAAACGGTTCAGAGATAGTCGCTCTCCTCCCTTCCTGGTGCACACCGAGGGGGAAGGCTGGCATAGTACAACAACTCACCACAACACGATTTACCGGAGGAGAAAGTCGAAGTAAGAAAGGAATGGAGGAATTCTTCTTATTTTCCATTTTGCATGTCTCCAAGCTCTTATAAGGACAAACATTTACTCTCTAGTAACTGTTGTAATGAAACTGAATTAAGTCATTGGTAACTGCTAATTTAAACCAATTAAGGTGTTTATGCGGTGTTTAATGGCTCTCGACCAATTCACACAAAAGGAGAGAGAAATGTACAGTTATCTCTTGACCATTTACAACCAGCTCGACCAGTTCGTATCTGGTCATGATCAGGTCGTAACGATCCCCAACCAGGTGGTAGTCACTTACGACCAACTTGTAACTCTTTACGACCAGTTCGTATCTAGTCACAACTAGGTAGTAGCCCTTTACAACTGGTCATGAATTATCCCGATCAATCCGTGAACATGCACGACCAACTCACGATAGTTTGTAACTCTTTATGACCAATCTATCTCTGGTCGGACTGATCAGACCAGTTGTCTTGCTTCCCACCACTTGGCTAAACCATGCATGCTTTGGAATTTCTAAAAGAAATGGACCTTGTAAATGGGCCAATTTCCAACAACCTTCCACCAATTTCAAAGCTAGCAGAAAAAATGATGATAGTGATAATTGTGCTGAAGTGTTGTTAATATACTAGTCTTTTGATGTAAGTCTTGTACGGGTTGAACTTGCACCTAGTATAATGAGATTCATCTTCTCACAGCTGATGATTGGACGATGCCTTGAATTCACAGCTTTTCGTAATCAGACTTCACTTGAAATCCCAACTAATACTAGGCTGCCAAAGAATCACGCCTAAACGGAGCATTATATGGTCATGCCCCCTTATCTGCTCATGAGCTTTCTAGAGGATGTCCTATTCTCGTGAACTGCAACCACACAGTTAGGCTCAAGTAGGTGTATTCATTTTAGGTATTATGTAGACCAATACTTTTCCACCTCGTTTGGACACTAGAATACATTAAGACTTAAAGTCATCCTTCCATGCAGTTGAGAGTACTTTGTCTATTAGGATATGAGTGCAAGTAATAATATGTACTCTCTTCTTACAACATCAACTTGTTTCTCCCATTATCTAAGTCACGGGATCTCCTATCAAGAAGGTAGGTGTTACCATTGGTGTAACTCAAATGGACCTCATACCCATGTCCATAGATGCAACGGAAATCGCTTTCTGTGCTAGCCCTTTTGTGAAAGAGTTTGCCATATTTTTCTTAGTGCATATATAATTCACAGTAATCACTCCGGAGTTTCTCAATTTCCTGACAGATTTAAGGCTACGCTTCACATGTTTGGAGGAATTCCTGTTATCCTTAGTACTCATAACCTTAGTCAACACTGTTTGGTTATCGTAGTACATTAGGATTGCCGGTATTGGTTTATCCACTAATGGCAAGTCCAACAGTAGCTCTATAAGTCATTCAACCCCAACAGTGGTTGTGTCTAGTGCTACAAGTTCAGCTTCTATGGTTGACCTCGTCAATATCGCCTTTTTGCAAGACCTCCATGAAACTGCAGCACCAGCTAAGATAAAGACATAACCACTTGTAGCTTTGATCTCATTTGCATGAGAGATCCAATTGGAATCACTATATCCTTTCAGTGCAGATGGATAACCAGTATAGTGAATTCCTTACGACGTTGTGCCTCTCAAGTAGTGCAACACTCTCTAGTGTTTTCCAATGATCATCTTCTGGGTTAGAAGTAAATCGACTCAATTTGTTCACAACAAATGAAATGTTAGGTCTTGTGGCACCATATAGATACATAAGGGATCCAATAATTTGTGAATATCTTAATTGATCTTTCCCTAATCCTTGATTCTTCTGAAGCTGAATACTAGCATCATAAGGTGTTGGGAAAATTTTGTAGTTCTCAAAGTCGAACCGGCTCAATATTTTCTCAACATGATGAGATTGGTTCAATGTGATCCCATTCTCATTCTTGATCAATTTAATATTTAGAATAACATCGGCCTCCCCCGAGTCTTTCCTATCAAAACATCGAGATAAGAAATATTTGACCTCTACAATTACTACAGTGTTTGTCCTAAATATAAGTATGTCATTAACATACAAACACAAAATCACTCCTTGATCCCACTATAATGATAATATACACACTTATCTGCCTCATTCACAGCAAGACCAGCAGATGTCAGAGTTTTATCAAACTTCTTATGTCATTGCTTAGGTGCTTACTTTAGGTCATACAAGGATTTGAATAATTTGCACACCTTATTTTTCTATTCAAAAATCACAAAACCATCCGATTGCTCCATATAGATTTCTTCCTTGAACTCTCTATTAAGGAAAGTTGTCTTATATCCATTTGACGGACGTGTAGACCATGGGAAGTAGCTAAAGCATTGAGCACTCTAATAGCCGTTAGTCTAGCAACATAACAATAAGTATAAAAACAATTATCTCATTCTTTCTGGGTATAACTCTTGGCCACAAGTCTTGCCTTGTACTTATCAACAATATTATCAGGCCTCATTTTTTTAAGACCCACTTACATCCAACAGGTTTGCACCAGTTAGGACGATCAGTGATCTCCCAAGTACCATTAGCCATGATGGAATCCATCTCGCTACGGACCGCCTCTTTCCAATAATCAGCATCAAGTAATGCATAAGTCACTGAAAGAGTTTTTCACACATCATCCACGAGGTGTACAAAAAAGTCGCCACCAAAGGTTTTCTCACCCCTTTGTCGCTTGCTCCTATGAGGAACCTCTTTGACTAAATTGGTGTCCTTAGGAATATCACATACCGGTGGTATATCACTTATTGGTTCAGAAACGATGGTAGGTTCAGAACTACTATTATTCTTAGTTTGATTATTCTCAGTTCATGAAGTAATATCTGCAGCTCTCATAGGATAAACTAAAAAAATAAAGCATCTCTGAACTCCATTATTGTGTTAGCAATAATCTTAGGAGTTTATGATTTTACTACAAAAAAATCTATAGGCCGCAGTGTTATGTGCATATCCCAGAAAAACACAATTGACTGTTTTAGGTCCAAGCCTTCTGTTTTTCTGTAAGGGTATATTGACTTTTGCTAAACACCCTCGAGTTCGCGGAAAATTAACATTGGGTTTTCTCCCCTTCCATCCCTCATACAGAGTAATCTCATACTTTTTAGTGATTATTTTGTTTAGGACGAGAGTTGCTATCAATATAGCTTCCCTCCATCACATCTTAGGCATCTCGGCACTCTCCAACATAGCATTCACCAAGTATGTTAGTATCTGGTTTTTCCTCTCGGCTACCCTGTTTGATTGGAGTGATTATGGTGGTGTAACTTCATGAACTATCTTATGCACATAACAGAATTGAGATAATTCATGAGAGATATACTCTCCTCCGCGATCAGACCTTAATCCTTTAATTTTCCATTCTAGTTGATTCTCAACCTCGGCCTTATAATTTTTAAAGTAATTTAAAGCTTCATCTTTTGTTTTCAGTAAATACACATAACAATATCACGATGCATCATAATAAGAGTTAGAAAATATTTTTTTTGTCTCATTTTTTCAACAATCCATCATCTCACACAAGTCAGAATGGACAAGATCTAATGGTGCCAAGTTATTTTCTTCCTTCAATCTCTGAAAGGGTGTTTTAGACTGCTTTGTTTACACATAAATTTGACCCTTTGATCCTTTGACAAGTTCATATTTTGGAATTAATTCTAATATGGACATTAGAGCATTGCTATCAAAACAAATATGGCAAAAATAAGAATGTCAAACATTGGGCTCACATTTATTCAAACCAGTTGCAATATTCAGATAATAACAAGGCTCTAAAGTACTTAGACGGAACAAGCCTCCGCTCTCATAGCCTTTACTAACAAAGTTCTCAAACTTAAACATTACAACTTTATTTGACTCAAATACTAGCTTATAACCATCCCTGCATAGGAGATAAAACACTAACGAGGTTCTTGTTTATTGTTGGCGCATGTTGCACGTTCCTCGAGTGGACAATCTTCCCTGAAGTAAGCATTAGATTCATCGTGCCAACACTAAGAACAGAAGCATGTGACCTGTTCCCTATTAGGACAGAGGAAGCCCTGATTGCCTGATAAGAAGAAAACAATGAAATATTAGAACATACGTAAACATTAGCACCAGTATCAACCCACCAATCAGTAAATTGACATGCTGAAAAAATAACAAGTGAATTACCATACTCTCCTATTGATGCCTCACCTATGGTCACATTAACAATCTTCTTCCTTACTCTTGCGGAAGCGACAATCCTTCGCCATATGATCGTCTTTTCCATACACGAAGCAGATGATGTTCCTCAAGTCCTTCTCAATTTTCTTCTTCTTAAAGCTACCTATCTTGTTTGGTTTAAAGCCTTTGTTTTTCTTGCCATATTTTTTTCTCTATGATATTGATATTGTTATGATTGTTCTGGCTGGAAATGCTTGGTACATCTTTTGCTCTTGCTTTGTCTTCCATATCAAGGGCAACAATGAAATCATCAACAAATATATCTTCCCTCTTGTGCTTTAAGCTAGTAGCAAAATTCCGCCATGTAGCAGGAAGTTTGGTAACAATGCCTGCAACAACAAACTTAGGAGGCAAAACACAACCCAAATGCGCAATCTCGCCGACCAGCAACTGAAGCTCATGAGCATGTGCAACTATCGACTTAACATCATCCATGCTAAAGTCGAAGAATTGCTCGCACATGTAGAGCTAGCGACCAGTCTCACCTTCCGAGTATTTGTGCTCTTGTATCACACAACTCTGTAACGGACTTGAAGTCCATGTACACATCATAGAATTGATCTGCCAGTATGGTCAGAATACACCCAAGGGCTGTGTTATTCGCATTGTCGAACAACAAATACTATTCAATCGTAAATGGATACTTCGGATGGATCACCCACCAGAGCCCCAAAGACATGAGCCAAAACTTGGCCCTAGTCTACCATCTACGAAAGTTCTGACAACAAAACCTCTCAGGTTTCATAGCATCAGAAGCACTAGCCATTGCTGAATCACAAAAATATTCACAAAAAGGTTTTTGGAATGTTGGAAATATGCACAATATTTTAATTTTAGATTTTTATTATGAGCCAAATATCACAAATAACTAGGGATGCATTAAACAGTACTAACAGCAGACAACACATTGCACTTTGAAATATACGCAAGAATAGAATTATAACAGAGTTGTTCAGTTGCACAAACGACTTATAGTAGGGCTTGATGAAGAATAGGAAGCAGTGCTGAAGTGGTCGTGGAAGTAGACAACGTCGAGGAAGAAGCCGAGCGGTCGCGCTGCCCAGAAACCTTATTGTTGCACCGTGCAAGTACTATCTGCGACAGCGTTCAGAGATAGCCATTCTCCTCCCTTCTCGGTGCACACTGAGGAGGAAGGCCGACGTGGTACAACAATTCAACACCACAGCATGATTCACTAGAGGAGAAAGTCAAAGTAAGAAAGGAATGGAGAAATTCTTCTTATTTTTCATTCTGGACATCTCCAGGACCTTATAAGGACAAAGCATTTACTCTAGTAACTATTGTACTGAAACTGAATTAAGTCACTGGTAACTGCTAATTTAAACCAATTAATGATGTTTATGCAGTGTTTAATGGCTCCTAGCTAGTTCACACAAAAGGAGAGAAATGCACAGTTAGCTCTTGACCATTTACGACCAGCTCGCAACTCTTTACGACTAGTTCGTATTTGGTCACGATCAGGTCGTAACGATTCCCGATCAGGTGGTAGTCACTTACGACCGGTTCGTATCTCGTATCTGGTCATGACCAGGTACTAGCCCTTTACAACTGGTCATGAATTATCTCGACCAGTCCATAACTCCTTACGACCGATCTATCTCTTGTCGGACTGATCAGACCAGTTGTCGTGCTTCCTACCACTTAGCTAAACCATTCATGCTTTGTAATTTTCAAAGGAAATGGACCTCATAAATGGGCTAATTTCCAACAATTGCAACCATAGGTGATTGGTTATTAGACCTATTCATAGGTGGCCTAGCCCGCACCCGATTGGGCTGGGCCGGGCTCAAATCGGGACTCAAATTCTGGCCCAAAAAGCCCGATGAAATGCAATTAAAAAAAAAACTATTTTTTGTTCTCAAAATGAATTAAATATTAATTTTCATTCAAAAAAGAAGAAGAATAATAATTTTTTAATGGGAAATTTATTTTTCGGGTCAAGCATGCCCATTCGAGACTAGGCTTTTCAGATCTGGTCCGGCGTTTCCACAGTTGGTGGTCGAGCGCCAAAAACATGAGTGGATTCCTAAGAAGAGTCGTACTAATTACCCGGGTCCAGGTAATTTGGAAAGCGTAACGCAAGGATATTCCAGAACTAGCCATCCATGCCTACCGTACTATTCGCAAAGATAAGGCAAGAGCTTGGACGTTCGCCGGTAACCAGCGCATAAGTTTTTCTTGTAAAACTGTTTCTACTCGGACCCTCAGGTCCTGCCATGTACTATCCGGAGACCGTATGCCAACATTGTGGATAGACCAGATTTTATATATATATATATATATATATATATACACACACACACATACCCGTTTAATAAAAATTTTCATAAAACTCTCTTTGAGGTATCTTATAATCATTATTAGAGCATACACAAATAGATAAAAAGGTATCAGCATACGATTTACGTGGTATATAAGATGCACTCGGTATATAAGATGTGAGAGTACGTACTTCCAGGAGTACCATATATATATATGACCGCTACTCACATCGGAATCCTTTGAAAGGAGCTGGCTTTACCTAGTATTCCATCGCATGTGATCAAAGTTTGGCCACGGAAGAAATTCAGAAGAGACCACCATACACACAATCTTTGACCTCTCAAGTCTCCCACTTGTTGCATCTGGTTTGGTGCCACTAGCTCACAGCTTTGCAGAACTGGACCAGGAACGAATGAGACTTCACTTTCAGGGACAGCTCGGTAAGAACTGGGAGCAGCTGCATTTGATTTGACATGGGCTTACCTGTCAAGAGCCATGCCTTACGTGGGCGCGTAACGGTGAGAACTCGCCTTAAAACGGGAGAATGCGAGCCGCCTTTCGATCACATGGCTCGGGCGGAAAGTTTGCATTCTCCAGCTTAAAATGGAGTTCTCGCCTGATATATATGCCCACCTGTTATGAATTACAAGTCTTGAACTCAAGCAGCCGCCAGTTTCAGATTAGCGAATCAAAACTACTAGGCTACAGGTTGCTTTCTGCGAAAAATGCATCTGGCTTCCTGAAATCGCATAGCAGGATACGGGATGCCAACTAATACAGGTTCCCCACCTAACTAGGATGATTACTTGCCACATCTTATGGGAGGAAAAAATCAAGCAAGGGTGAGACAGTGACCCATAAGAAGCAGCTTTGTGCTTTGCACTTGGAAGTTGATATTGGTACATTGGGGCTAGATAGATGCCGGCTAAAGACATCACAGGCATGATGACGAGAAGCTAGCATCAGTACCTGTAGCCGATGTCTGCGCCGTATTTGCTTCTGATGTTGTAGTGATCGTACTTCGGATCACTGTAATCCGCGGGCTTCATCTCGGCGGGCTTGGGCTCTGGATGGCTAGTACCATAGGCAACCTCCCCACTCTTCTCCCGGTGGCGGTGGCGGAGCCGGTCTTTTGGGACCTTTGCGCTTACTTGAGCTGTTTCGGATGAACCATAGAACTCTGCGTATTCCTGCCTCTTGGAGGACCTGTGCTTGCTTGACAGAGTAGAGTCTCTGAATTTTGATGATTTGATGCTCTTCTGAGTCTTTGGTGCCGTCTCATTTACAGCGCTAGAAGCATGGACCGTCTCGGTCCTCATCGGGGTGCTACTTAGCTTCTGGGCTATTGGGGTCTCCTCTCTGTCCTCAGGCAACACAAGCCTGTCTTTGAGTGGGGTGGGGTCTGTTTTTCTCTTCCCATGTCGCAGGCGTAGTGGGACAAGGTTGAGAAGTAGATTCCCCACTCCTTCAATAGCAAGTTTCAATAGATCAGCAAGAAGTGTCCCAAAGGATGGCCATCCAGCACTTGGTTCCTCTTTTAGGCTCTCCACAACCAAAGGTGGCTTTCCCGTGGTGCTGCTCTCTTGATGCTCATCTTCAGGTGCCTCTATCTGGAATGGCATCAACAGAAACTAGTATGTGAACGGTGGTTTCAGATTAAAAAAACGATTAGAGATTTTTCTGTTCCAGTGCATTACAACTGCAACAAGAAAAGGGATAGTATTTAACAGTTAATTGGAATTCTTCACATAAAAGCTTCAACAAAATTAATACTACAAAATTAAAGTACAAAAGTCTAAGTAAATAGACAACTGAAAATCAACATACACAAACAGCTACCTTTTCAGAACTTGACGACCCAAATCCATGTTGCACCACAGAAAAGAGATATCCAGCCACAACAGCACCAATGACCAGTATGATATCTGTGGAAAGCAACAAATAATATCGAATTATCAATGATCAAGTCCATGGTCCACATAACTAAATTTTTGTAAGCGGTAGATGAACTGCAGCAACAAGTGGACTAGTCATCAACATTGACAGGTTTATCGGATACAATCAGCATGAAACCAATCATAAATCCAAATAATTCTGATTATCATACTTAAGATAAGGTAGTGCAAAAGATCAATAATTCGGCAAGCCACGTAAGCGGTAGCCATCAATAGCAATATTACTTCCAGAGAAACAGATCTCTTAGAGGCTCCGAGAAAACTAGCCATTTATCCAGATTACTTCCAGGCCTGGTTTATCATGTAAACTCCAGGGTTAGAAAAGAACGGCCCAAAATACGGTAGATCCAAAATTCCAGACAGCTCACTAGTAAATTAAAGATAAAAAATCACCAGGCAAAGCATGTGCACCTACAGTTATTTTGATACTCTTTAGGATAGCACCTGGATGGGAACATGGTTTCATGTCTCATTATAAAAGGGTAAGAAAGATCAGATCTATGTCATCAGTATTCAGTAAGCTCGAGAGGTTCAGAAAGGATCCAAAAATTAAATGGTAGAAACCCAAATATCTAGAAGAACTGCTACATAACATGTTATCTTGATGAAGAAATGCTACATCTACATTATCATAGAATTATCATTTACATTATCATACCATATGGTACTGAAAGTATTACATATTTACATTCAATTGATATATTCGTACATTACCATAGAATTATCTAAAATAAACATGCATGTAGTGCAATTGGCATACATCTAGCAGACTAGCACTTCTTCCAACTTCCAGTTTAGGTCCTATTTTGGTTCATTCGTTTAAACGGGAAAATTGATCATATGCCCAGTGGCGAAGCGTGAGCCAAAAATAAGAGGGGGCCAACTGATCATCAATTTATACTTATGATTGTAGACGTTTTGCATTGACGTAACACGTGCATATCTTGTTCTAGTGGCAAAATACCATTGTTGCTCAACATATATTTTTCGAAGTATTCCAAAAAAGAACAAAGCCAAGATGCAATATATGGAACCATGCAAGCTAGAGTCATTCCTTCATTGTAGGAAGTATGAAATATAGGATGCTAAACAAAGTTTGCCTTCTTATTTGGTACTAATTAAGTTTCAAGTTGCAAGTATAGTTGATAATTGAACTATATCAATTAGGTGGTAGGAATTTTTATTTGATTAGAGAGAACTAACTCTACTGGTTCAAAAGCTTAGCTAAATTGTATTTCTCTAGAGATATAAGCAATAAATACCTAAAAGAGGAAGCTATATGAGGATTGAGGAAGGATGATACTATACATTTGATTAGAGAGAACTAACTCTACTGGTTCAATAGCTTAGCTAAATTGTATTTCTCTAGAGATATAAACAATAATAAATACCTAAAAGACGAAGCCATACGAGGATTGAGGAAGGATGACACTATGTCATGGAATAGAGCGGGCTATCACGAGGCAAAGAAAATTGTAACACGTAACATATATCTAAAGGAGTTTCAATGGCAAGCGGGGGCCACTACCCAAGTTGGCCCCAATGACCCTCTGCCACTGCATATGCCACTCCTCAGTTTGGCACTCTAGGATTTGACACTCCTCCTGCCGTAATTGATCATATGCCAATGCATCCATCTATTTCTCTAGGATTTGCCACTATGGATGATTTTGCCCCTCCACCTTCTTCCTCCAACTCATCTCTTCCTCACTCACTGGTCATGGCCGCCACAACAATGCTTCTTCTCCGGCGACCCCTCCACGATCTCAGCTCCCCCCACCGCCGGCGATACCTTTTTCCTAGCCACCACTGCCTCCCCATCTAACGAGGACTCTACGGGTGGTGCGAGCTTCGAGGAGGCACGCATGGCCCACTTCACCCGCCGAGGTGACGCATCGTGACAACTCTGGCAAGGGCACCCATGGTTATTAAGGCGGTAAGGCGAGGCGAGGCGACCCACCCCCCTCACACCTTTTAAGCGCTAAAGCGCGAGGCAAGACGACGCCTTATAAACATCCTAAGGTGAGGCCACGTAGGATTTGAGGAATCATCTAATATATATTAATTTTGTAATACAAAATTATACATATACTTTTTTTATTAGTAAATGACATTAATAATTCTCAAATATCCATCGGCCCATTGCCCATGCCGTCGCCTTGCCCATTTGCCCGCCTCTCTTTTTTCCTTCGTAGAGTTCGAGAAGCGGCAGCCTCTCTCTTTTCACCGCTCACTTTTTTTTTCTTCTTCTTGGCGGGGAAAAAGCGTAAGCGGCAAGAACGCCACGCCATCGCTGCCGCCCTTTCCTCCACCGCCCGCCGCCTTGCCTCCTCGATCCTCCTCGGCCCCGCCCGCGCCGCCCTCGATCCTCACTCAGCAGCGGCGTGCGCGTCGCGCCGCCTCCTCCTCTTCTCTCGGCCTTAGCGACGCCTTGCCCCCCGGCGGCGCCTTACCGCTTTGGCAACGCCTTAATAACCATGAGGGCACCGATGCCCCGATATGGTGTGGTTGGTGGCGAGCTTTGGGAGCTCGGGGTGGCGGTGCCTCGCGTGACTCCGACGAGGGCGCTACTTCTTCAGCGCGGGGACAAGACAGAGAGGAAGGCGCTGGAGCACGGGGTCGGCAGTGGCGTCTAGCGTGTCAGGGTCGGAGCCGAGGAGGTGAAGGAGCTGTATCGGGTTAGAGCCGATTAGAAGGCGGCGAAGGTGAGCAGGTGGTGGCGCGGCCATGGATGAGGGAGGAGAAGAGAGGGAGTTGGGAGGAGGAAGGAGATGGCGGGGCAACATGGCCAATTCAGGCCCAAAAGTGGCAAATCCTAGAGATCTTTAGGGTTACGGTGGCATATAATCAATTACAGCAGGAGTGGCAAATCCTAGAGTACCAAACTGAGGAGTGGCATATGATCAATTTTCCCTGATTAAATAGATCAAAGTCTCTGCGTCACTAACATATGGGGTCCGACCGACCTAATGAGTCCTCCGAAAAACTTAGGTCCTAAATTAGACCAAGATCTGAAGTTAGAAGAGCAAAAAAAGTGAAATTTTTCCCTATTTTATTTTGGGAATTTGATGCAAACAAGCTAATTCTGCAGTGATCATCCCTAATATATATATAATATCATGGACAAGCTCTAATGTGCTGATACGGCTCCCAGGCCGAGTACCAATATCTCGATACGTATTGGATACAGGTACGGCCCCAATACGTATCGGGAAGTATCAGAAATGATTTTTTTTTAAAAAAAAAGACAATTATTACCCGATACGGCCCGATACTCGGGGATACGCCCATACGGCCCAAATATGATTCTAGCCCAAAAGAAAAAAGTACTGCTCCCAGCCCAACCCATCACCGAGTGTTGCTAACCCTGCCCCTACCCTGCGCCTCCAGTCCCGAGCTCCTCCGTGCGCCTCCGGTCCCGAGCTCCTCCTTGCACTTCTCGGCGACCAGTGGTCGGCGGCCCGCGGCACTTCCTCCTCTGCACCCCCTCCTCTGCATCCAGCGGCCGATGTCGCCCATCATCTACGCTCCCTCCTTTGCATCCGTCGGTCGGCGGCATCCAGGCAGTAGGTAGAGCTCCCTTCTCTGTTCTCTACTTCTCTGATTCTCAGATCTTGTTCCATATTAGGGGATTCTCAATTAGGCAGTAGTTCCAGGCAGTAGCAGTAACCAGGTTGTTGTAGGAAGATGAATAGGCTGCAATGGATGATTGTATTGAGACTCGAGGGCGGTTTATATAGAGTGCAAGGCTTGGAGGGCAAGAAGCCTCTCCTAGAGATAAGGCAGGTATCACGGGATTACAAATCCTAAACTACCAAATATAGAGATATGCCAATATACTAACACCCTGCGATCGTCTGCAGTAGCATCGCGGGACGGTCGACCGAGAAAAGCAAGATGGGGAACCATCGGATGACATCCCATGATCGCGTGGGAGCGTCGGGGCTAACTTGTGGCGTCATGGACCTTGATATTATAGAGGCAAACAAGTTTGCTCAAGATAATAATAGCCCTTTGTTGCCGAGGTAGCCGAGGCGAGGTGACCATGGTCGTAGTCATGGATGAGGAGCCATGTCGAGGTGGTGGTGTCGAGGTCGTCGTTGTGGTCGGGGTAGTGGAGTTGATGTAGGGAGGTCGTGGTAGGGTCGGTGAAAGAGTCGTTGACGTCGTTCACGGTGGGCGAAGATGAAGCGGAGGGTGGCTGATCCGTGAGGAGGCAGATCTGGGCGGCATCGCCGGATCCGGCATATGGCCTGGCTGATCCGTGAGGAGGCGGATCTGGGCGAGCATCGCCGGATCCGACGGAGGGCCGGATCCGAGGCAGGCTGCCGGAGAAGGTGAGGTAAGGTGGCAACCAGCAAGGCCGTCGGCCGGGAGCCGGATCTAGGGCCGTGGAGACGAGCGGCGGAGAGAGCCGACTCTAGATCCGGGCGAAGAGAAGCCCATCGGCGCATCCGACGAGGAGGCCGGATTCGAGTGAGGCACCGCTGGATCCGGTGGGGAGGAGGCCAGATCCGGGAGCGGTGGCACCGGAGAAGGACCTGATCAGCGTTGACGAAGACGGTGGCGTCGACAATGGCAATGGTGACCACAGGCGACACTCGCGACTGAAGGGGCGATCTGTGGCGGCCGTGAATGTCGATGGCATGACCACAAGTGCGGGCTCCCGGTGGTGCGACGGCTCGTACTCGCAGACGACGGGATGATCCGGCGTGATGACGAGGGTAGACGAGGCACTCAGAAGGCCATGGAGGGAGGGCCGTGTCGATGAGCGCGCCGCGTCACTCCACGATGTCATTGGAGGAGAGGAGGCGCCGAAGAGGTTGAAGCCAAGGCGGTGAAGTCCGAAGCCAAGGAACGTCGACGAGTCGGCAAGGCGACGCAAACCGATCTATGATCGGACAAAAAAAAAGAGAAAACCTGATCTGAAGTTGACCGGGGAAAACTCTAATTGGTAGCCGATCAGATGATCGGTGACACGACTTAAACTATGGCTTACGCAGCCCCCAGGAGAGATCATGGAGATGAGATCATCTCCCAGGGGCGGAACGGCGGCAGCTGTGGAGGCGGCGGCTCATGAGCGACACCGCTCTGATACCATGTAGAAAGATGAATAGGCTGCAATGGATGATTGTATTGAGACTCAAGGGCGGTTTATAGAGTACAAGGCTTGGAGGGCAAGAAGCCTCTCCTAGAGATAAGGCAAGTATCACAGGATTACAAATCCTAAACTACCAAATATAAAGATATGCCAATATACTCTAACAGTTGTAGATGTGACTTGCTACTAGGAATTGACTATAGTCTATAGATGAACTGGGAGTTGACCAAGCTCCATTAGGGGATCTTATTATTACAGTCTTATAGATGAACTGGTAGTTGCTAGTTGCAGTTGCAATACGACTTGCTACTTGCTAGTAGTTCTTGCAGACGAAGTGATGAACTAGTAATAGTTCTTATGATTGACAGATGAACTAGTTGCAGTTGTAGTACGACTTGCTAGACAAATGGAGTAAAAGCCTATAATTTCCATTTGTATATGCTCTCTGGGACATTTCTATGCAGCTGAAGTAAAGGTAAACCCTTGAGGCCTTGACTGAAACTTATCAAGTATCGTATTTTTATTTTTAATATATATATACATCCGTATCGCCGTATCGGTTTTTTTGGAGAAATGGGGTATCGCCGTATCCGTACCGCCGTACCCGTATCGCGTATCGGTGCATCATAGTGAGCCAGTGTAATAATTTGACTAGAGATTGAAATTCATACTTGGCTAGAAGAACTATAAAACATTTTTTGGGCTCGAGTAGCCCTGTAACATAGCTGTACATAACTCTGTTTTTTTTTCATTCTTAATATATAATTTTATACAGTAGGATACTTTCGTACTATTTCTCCTCAAAAAAATTTGACTAGAGGTCAGACTAAATTCTAGCACGGATCCTCCAAACAGTGTCAACACAACACTCAAGATATCGCTAAATAACAAGTCCTACCCTTAAAATGAGGGAGCCCTTTGCTGTTTAGAAACACTTCAGACATATTTTCACTAGTCCAGCTAACCATCTCTCTAACACAAACAAATTTCTTTAAACGATATCAATAACATGGTAATAGGCAAATATTAACATGGTGAAAGCATTTACAAGTACTGTGATAATAAATAGAAACGACCTGAAGATAGAAGTGTAGCATCCTGGTAAGTGCAATCTTCTTGCGGAAGCGCAATTTTCCGAAGGGCAGCATTTCCACGGTCAACAACCAGTAAAGAGCACATTTTCTTCACATATACCACATCAAAATCAGTAGAGAACTTTGCATCTTCACTGGGACCATCCCTATATCCTGGGATATTTGATTTTCCCCCTGCAATAGTGGTCACTCCTGCACAGAAATTTCATCCACCAAGTGTTAACACAAAACAAATGAATGAATTACATACCTATTAAATTATAGCTCACCTGATTCCCCAATCTTTCGAATTGCCAAGTTTGCTGTATCAGCAACATAGACATTTCCTGTATCATCCACAGCAACGCCTGTGGGGCGCTTGAATCGTGCATCACTCGGTTTACCATCTATATGACCTGAATGCCCCTGGAAAGAACCAGCGACCAGTCTTCCCCTGCTATCTGCAGAGATCTTAATATCAGTCTCAGTAGGCACACTACTGGACCTATATCAGTCCCAGTAGGCACACTACTGGACCTATGTTTACAGCACTTAGATGACATTTCTGTAAGCACGGATAAGCTCCCCCCCCCTGTTATGCACGCTTTTAGTTAACTGGAGAGGCAAAATGTATTTATTACTGTACTAATGGATGAGAATCCAATTTCTGCATGAATGCCATAAATTCAGTCACAAGAAGGTACTGTTGTATCTTACAAATAGATAATGATATTTCGCATGGAAAGATCGGCTATTCGAGCATTGCTATTTAAAGAGATGCTTAAGAAGAAATATCACAAGATATTAGCTTATTACCCACTGGCCGCTGGTGACTGGTGTGTTTAACAAATCTGCTTAAAAGTTGCATTTGGTAGGGATTTGTTTTCAAAACAAAAACAAAACTGCCATGACCCACAATCAGACTAATTGTTTCCACTCCTAAAAAAGATCCACTGATGACGATGACATGCCACACAAAAGTCCCATAAAATATGCAATATAGTACCTAAAAAGAACCTAGCAAGCACTGAACTGAGGACAGCAGAAGGAAACATACACTCAGACAGAGGTGGAGTTATTCGCACAATGTTGCTATGTGCTGAGTCTACTGCAAGGAGCTCTCCGCCCTCAACAGGGGACACCCTAACGGTGTGCGGTGTGACACCAAGCTTGTCGCCTTCAACAAGTGTCTCCACAAAGTAGCCACTCTCAAATTGCAGCGCCACATTCCCATCTGCCACATCAAAGAAACACCATTACCATGAGATCAAAGTCAAACAAGAACACAAAAATAAGCAGTTTTCTAACTCGTATTCACTAACTGGGATTGCAAATGAGTTAAAACCAAATCAGCTGGAGTCTGCTGGATATGGACTCAGCTCAGGTCATTTTGTAAGAGAAATTGTATGGTGCATTCTATTAGTAGTATATGGTGGTAGTATAAATCAAACGTGACAATTGATTTGTTAAGGGCATAATAGATTTTTCTTTGTATTTATAGTTTTTTTAGAGGGTATTATGGATTTTTCCAACTATGGTTGAAAATATTACTCTTGTACCATGCGATCCCCACATGGTCAATTAAAATTCTACCCCCTCGAGGTTTTACTACTCATACTGCCAGGTATAGTATAACTAAATCCTAACTAATCTGAACCATTGGATCAAAAAAGAATAGACGGCCCGTATTGAATTGAGTGTACCATAAAAGAGCTCTATTGTAAATGAGATGACTCAACTTTAGCATGAATTTGAACTTAGCTAGGAAGCATGCCTTTGCTTAACTCATGCATAGAATTCCAATTGAATTCAAGCCAAACAAAAAAAACCGAGCATAAATAATAGGAAATATTCAAAACGTTTTATCCTTTTACGAATATATTATGGTTAATACTTAATACACCTGCTCATGGGTTCTTTTTTTATTCGTTCATGTATGTATGATAAAAATTGAACATACATGTACCGAATAGGGAAAGGTGTTTACTAATAACTACATTACAAAGATACGAACAAATTCATGTTGCTCCGCTTTCAAAATGAGTGAGTTGACCGAGCTCAAAACACAGTTTGTATTCAACAAAGCTAGAAAATATCAAGTCAAATCGACTGGTTTCTTTTCGAGCCACGCTAGAGATGGAGTCGACTGTCAAGTCCAACTCGCTAAAGAGCTACAGTGTGAGTTTTGCCACGACACCCTATATGCAAAGACCTGCTTAGTCAAAGAAAAAGGAGACGAAGATTTAGAGAAATGATTAGCTTCTTCTCTAGCCTCCCCCTTTTGTTTTTACTTTCTTTAGTTTATTCCATTCAACTCCCCTCTTCTCACAGTTATTTCTACTTTGTCAATGCACTTATGTACTAGTACTTACAAGAATAATGGGACTCGGGAACTAATTTGCCGCTACGCGACCTACAGCAATAAGCACAACAAACTAAAGAACCAAATCGAATCACTACCTTCTTACCCTCGCTCGAATTCGCACTAATCGCCAGGAAATAAACTAAGGTGAGGACATAAACCCTCGAACAGTAGCATTAGCAAGTAGCAACTAGCTAGCGCTCACTCACCATACTGGGAGTGTGGGGACTGCTTGGGCGAGTTGGGGGGAGAACCCCGCGGCCATTTCACCACCAACGAGAGCTGCTTCACGATGTTATCTGCAACCAAACCAAAAGAAACAACAAGAGAGTTTCAGCAAACAAATAAAAATAGAAAAAAGAGGGCAAAGAAGCAAGATCGAAGCCTGCATTTCAAGAAAGAGCAGCCCGGTCGCTCACCTGTAGGCGAGGCGAACGCATTCGCCTCGGGCTGGAGGGCGGCGAAGAGGAGGGAGAGGAAGAGCGGCGGGAGGAGGGATCTCAGCCTCATGGGGAAATTTGGCTCTGCTGCTGCTGATCCTCGGTGTGGACGGACAAGGAATCGGGACTCGCGAAAGAAAGGAAGGAGGAACAGGAGAAAAGGGGTTTTTCTTGGTGTTTTGTTTTGCGGGGGTGCGGCGCGGGGAGCGTGGGCCAGAGCTGGCCAAAAGAGCGACCCGGCACGCACGGTACCACCTGTGAACTATTTGTGCTGTGCCTAGGTGGATCTAGGCGTAGTCCGTTGGTCATTTATGTCGGGCTGGTTCGGCACAAGCAGGTTTAGCCTGTCGGGCTAAACACGGCTCGTTTAACTTGTTTGGTTTGATAGAATGGAAAAAAAATTATTTTAAAAAAATATTAGAAAAATATGTATAATTCAAAAGTAGGCATAAAAATTGAAAAAAAAGGATAATCATATTGAAAATATAATAAAGAGCTTTATTAATGTCCAACTGACTACCTTGTTAAAACTTTCGCCAAGTAAAAACTCAAAATGAGAAAACGTGGGCAAAGAAAAAAGAGTACGGCCTATAGCTCTACATATATAATACATCATTACTCTACGTGTCGGTGTTACTGTCATTGTCTAAGTACAGATTTTCGAACACCTCCAACAACTCTGGATTTTCCATAGAGTATTGTGTTCATGAATCGGCTTGTTTCCAATCCTTCATAGTTAGAATGATCTCCACTATATCACTTGTGAGACTTATTCTTCTCTCCTCTGATATTTTTTCAGAAAGACTGAAAGCAGACTCGGAGAAAACCATAGAGACAGGAACAGTTAACATATCACGTGCAAGTATGGATTGCACGGGATATGTTAACTTATGGGCTTGCCACCATTACAAGATGTCGAAACCTTCTGAGTTGAAATCCACCGTATCGCTGTCCAAATAGGTGGATAGTTCCCCGCTCCTTGTGGGTCTTGGCTGAGCAAGTGATGGTGTAGAAGAAGAAGAAGACCTGGATCTGAACCTGGAGGAAGAGGCACCGAAGATCGTGCCCCACATATTTGCCTGCCCACTCGAGGTGGGGGCTACTGTAGGTCGTTGCGAGAGGACTCCTTGGAATTTATTTTCATACCTTTGGTAAACCTCGTATAACCGAGAATGAACTTCTGCAAAATAGTCAGTATAGTTTAGCCCCGTAGCATCACTAAGAATATCAAGTACAGTACCAAATGCATCAATTTTAGCCCTATGATCCAAAAGAAATGCAAATGCATATAGGTAAGGGATTTCTCTCTAATATTTAAGGTATTTAGATTTCATGGAAATAATAGCATCGCATAAAACAAAGTCGTTTTTATACATTTTCAATTGAGTAGCAATCCGTAAAATAGTATGCACAATGATAGGAGATGTTGGATAGTAGACAGCGGACAAAAGCAACAATTGCCTCATAAAAAATTTCTAAAAACGACAGTATGGTAAAAGATTCTTAAGCTTGAGGTAAGTAGAGTTCCACCTTACCTCCATGTTCAAACCGAACTTTCTTGGACGTACACCTATTGCCCTGTAGAAGTTCTTATATTGTGTTATTATTACGTTAGAATTATTCAAGAAAGAAATCGCATTGCGAAAAGCTTTAATATACGGACTCAATCTCTTCAAACCACATTTGACTATAAGGTTGATAATATAACAAGCGCATCGTTGATGTAGCAAGAAGGAATCGGCATATGTACTCAACACTAGAGTAAGAATGTCCATGGCCCTAGAGTTTGAAGCAGCGTTGTCTAAAGCAACTGCGAATATTTTGTCTATAAGACCAAAGTCTTCCACGACTTTGATAATACAGTTCGTAATATTCTCACCCGTGTGTGCTACATCAATTAATTTCAAAGGTATAATCTTTTTCTCCATTGCCCAGTCATCATTAACATAATGCGCAACTACACTAAGGTAATCCTCCCTAGCCCGACCACTCCATATGTTCGAGGTTAGGGCCACCGAAAATGTGCACGTATTAAATATTTCCTTTATTTTATTGCGACATTCATTATAGTATTTTACTAGATCCCTAATTGTTGTCTGTCTAGAAATAAAAGAGAATATAGGATTATGCGCAATTCTAATGTAATTTTGGAAAGAAGCAGACTCGCCAAAGCCTAACGGTAAATCCTCAGAAGCGATTAAATGACAGAAAAATTGGCGGTCTATCTGAGGATTGTAGTCCCAGCTACATACCGTACCGTCGGGGTTGTATTGCAGCTACGTCTGCCTCATCATCAATCCTTGCTTGGCTCGACATCTTGTAGCATGTCTAAGCAAGTGCCTTGTTCCACCTGTAGACTTTGCAGACAATTCAAGACGACAAATTTTACAAATAGCATATGGTACCTCATTTCCCGCTGCGTCTTGCTTGGTTGTCTTGTCGAAATTCTCCCACACTCCCGATGTAGACGATCTCGACCTCTTTGCTCCGGTTGCCATGGAGCCTGATGCTGCCATGGAGCCTGATGACATAACTCCGCCTTGCTCTTCCGGTGAAACCTCCAGTTGGCTTGAGGCAGCCGCAGCTGCCTCCATAGACGCAATTTCCTTCGATGAAAACTTGTAATCACCAAGAGCAAAACTGTCGTAAGGACTGTCCATAATGAAAACTACAAAATTGAAATTAACACTATTACTACTTTCATCTTAGCATAACAAGAACGAATAATAAAAGTATTACAAAAATAGTATTGTACCTCTTTCGCTGACTTGCGGCCAAAAATTGAATTTTCCAAATTTTGGCACAATTTTTTTTGAATTTTGCCAAATTAGCTCAACACGGATTTGAATTTGCACAACACAATTTCAAAGAAAGAATGGAGAATGAAGGGGTGATGAATGAGGGGGGGGTATGGAGGTTATTTATAGGAAACATTTCGGTATTTTTTTTTTTAAAAAAAAAGCTATTTTTATGACACAAACGGTCACAAAAAGGGCCAAAAAGCCCCAACGATCGATTTTTGTCGGGTCGTGCGTGCGAGCCACGACCTGAACCCGCCGGCTTGCCCATTGCCATTGCCGCCCTTCTTCTCCCCCTGCCCCCTACCCGTGCATGCCACGTGCGACACTAGCAGTGCCGCAGCACTACCGCCCCTTCACCTCCCTCCACGCAAGTCGCACCAGCGCACCGCACCGCCTCCTCGTCGTCACCTCCTAGTCCTCGCCTCCTCGTTGGCTCGCCGCACCCCCCACCTCGCTCGCACCGCCGAGCGCTAAGCCGCCTCCTTACCTCCGCTCCGTGCCTCCCCGCCTCCTCGTCGCACTACCTCCACGCCTCCTCATCCACACTATCGAGCACCGAGCCGCCTCTGCGCCTCCTCCCCTGAGTCGCCTTCTCGCCGCACCGCCTCCTCGTCGCACTGCATCCACGCCTCCACACCTCCGTGCCTCCTCGCCTCCTCGTCCGCACCGCCGAGCGCCGACCCGCCTCCTCGCCTAAGTCGCTTCCTCGCCGCACTGCCTCCTCGCTGCGTCGCTTCCTCCGGTCCTCCCTCACCCTCAACGCCGCCTCCCCTCCGGCCCTCCCCCTATTCCTCTCTCTCTCTCTCTGCCTCTCCACCTTTCCCTCTCCCTCTGCTGCTTTGCGCCTCGTCGCTCGCACGGCCGCCTGCCTTGCCCCTCAGCGCTGGGCCGCCTGCCTTCCCCCTCTTCCTCTCTTTGTCTCTGGCTCTCCCCCTCCCTCTGCGTCGGCGTGGCGGCGCCACACCGCCTCCTCTCCTTCCGGCTCTCCCTCTCCCACAACGCCGATGTGACACCCTGATTTTCAGAGTCTTTTTGAAAAAATTTCAAAATAAAAAGAATCAATTTGTTTTGATGAGAATTCAAAGCTTAACCTGAAATTTCACAATGGATTTAATTTGACTAACTCAAACTACAACTAAAGTTCATTGTTGGTTTGCTGAGTTATTGGAGTTTTGATGGTTTTCCCTTCTCTGTCCATCTTTTACCCACCTCTGGCCTAGACCTCCCTTCGTCTGGGATCTAACGGCCCAGACCTTCCCTTCGTTTGGATCCAAAGGTCCGGTCCTCCTTTGTGTGGTCCTCCTCTGGTCCAAACCTCCTTGGGTCTAGACCTCCCAAATGCTTGGACCTCCCTAGGTCCAATTCTCCCTCTCGGGATCTTCTCTGGCTTACAACCTCCCCAAGCCTGCGCCACCCTTATGTGCATCTGATCTCCTTTGGAATCCTGTGAAGCTTTTCATGTTTTCTTGGACGTCCTTCGCTGCTTGTATCCTTCAAACCTTCTCTGGAGGTTCCCTTCAGTACCAGCCCGGTAGTACTACCCGCACCATACGGTACTACCGCTTCTTCGAACCTCCCTCTACCTTTATTGGACCTCTCCGCGTCCTTCAGGACCTCTCCATGTCCTCTAGGACCTCCCCTTACCTTTATTGGACCTCCCCGTGTCCTTCCGGACCTCCCTGGGTCCTCCAGGACCTCCTCCTTGCCTATTTGCATCTCGATTGATTGTGAGTCGTCCAATTTGCATTGGACGGTTTGATCTTGGTGAGATATTCAGATGGTCCGAACGTCCCACCCTCCCTGAGCCTTAGATCATTCTGAGCGGTCCGATCGAAATCCAGCGGTCCCGACCACCCCCTTGTAAATCTGGACCGTTAAGACCTCCCCTTTGGAGATCTTAACTGTTCAGACCTCCTCCTTGTAAATCTGGGCCGTTAAGACCCCCCCTTTGGAGATCTTAACCGTCCAGACCTCTCCCTTGTAAATCTGGACCGTTAAGACCTCCCCCTTAGAGATCTTAACCGTCCAGACCTCCCTCCTTGTACATCTGGCCGTCAAGACCTCCCCCTTTGGAGATCTTGGCCGTCCAGACCTCCCTCCTTGTACATCTGGCCGTCAAGACCTCCCCCTTTGGAGATCTTGGCCGTCCAGACCTCCCCTTTTGGACCTCCTCCCGTCCCCTCAATCTCTCTGTTGGTTTACCTGAGTTTTATTTAGTTTTCTTTTGGATTTTGTTGGAGCTTTATTTGAGTCATTTGGTTTTCACGTGTAGATTGTCAAGACCGTGTGGAGCGAGTTACGTGAGGAGAGGAAGAAGCTCAAGACTTTGAGCAAGGCAAGTTACACTCTTGATCATGTTGCACCCAATACTTCAAATTACTTATGTCGTTTTCAAAGTTGTATGCATGTTTAATTCACTAAGATATTTCAATGCCTACCTTTAAATTCGTAGCTATGCCTATTGCTTGGTATGACCACTGTCCATGTTGAAATCAACCTCATTGTCACCCTAGATAAAACCTGGTTCTTGCAATAGTGAGGACCCGTAGCTTTGAAAAATGAACTACTTAGTATTGCTTAGACCAAAATCTTGATTTGGGAGTTTTGACCAAAAATATCACTTGATCAAATAATTTGGGTCGTGGCATTGGTGTGCCATGGAGATTTTGGCCATGACATTGGTGTGTCATGGAGGTTTTGCAAATGGCCATGGCATTGGTGTGCCATGGGGGTTTGAAAAGCAAAATAAATGAAAAATGGATTTGACTTGGGCGAAGCTGGTTGTTTGGTTGGTGCATGTCTATGCACGGGGTTATGTGATCCGATGCCCTGGGGTTGAGGTTTGTCGCCTAAGTCGGTTGAGGACCGGTCTTTGAGACACCACTTGTTAAGCCTATAATGGGCTATGCCAAAATTGTGCAACCACATGTCTCGGTATGGGCGTGGGACACAGCTAACTAATTTGCAAAGCTCCTTTGTGGTTGATCCAGTGAGGCGGTGGGTTGTCATATTCTGTTGTTGTAGTCCCACGGCATAAGGGGCACCCATTAACGCGGGTTTCTATCAAAGGGGAATCTGCGAAACCTTAATGTGGGTGGACTGCGGTGGAGCAATGCATTGTAAAGGCCTTGTCATGTGCTCTAGACCTCTCACCAAAGGAAGTGTGAGGTGGTATCGACGGATGCCAAACAAACTAGAGAATTCATGTCATGTGGGTAAAGTGTACAACCTCTGCAGAGTGTAAATCTATTCGAATAGCCGTGTCCGGGGTCATGGACATGCTGGCAATGTCACTCAAAGTTAGCTCTTGGTTTTGGTTTTCAAAAGAAACATTGGAATTGGTTTTGGTGGTTTAACCAAATTGGGTTTGGGCGGGAAGTCATGTGCAGGAGGGTATCCTTCACCATCTTCATGATGAATGCTATCCAACTGAAAATGGATTTCGCAAAAATGAATTTTAACTATTGTAACCTGCCTTGAAACTTAATACTTGTATTTGAAATAAAATTGGCTTTATGCAAATCAACCCTAATATGCTTCCCCTTGATATATCCCTATGCATGTCATTCTATTAATTGATGGGTGTAACTTGCGAGCACGGTTGTTGTACTCACTCTTGCTTGATTCATGAATTGAGCAGGTGAAGATTCCTATGATGATGAGGATGACCAACTCAATTAGGCCACGCCCTCCAGCCAATCACCTATGGTGTAATGGGTGGACAATATCTTTTGTGTTTCTGCTGCGTTTGTGTGCTCTCGGTTGCTGGAGCTTGTAAGCAATCCTTGTAACCAAACCTCCTTTTGTTGTTAATAAAATTATGTGGATGTTTTGCTGTCACTTGCTTGCTGTGAGAACTGGTCGATGATCCTTGGGGACCAGTTTGGATCGCAGTGGATTTCAGGCTCATCCTCAAGCCTCACGACCTCCTCGAGTTGGCTCCTTTCGGACCTCCCGAGTAGCGCGTGGAGTTTGAGGAGGTCCGAGGTCCAACGACCTCCTCGAGTCGGGACCCCGAGACCTCCGAGTGGTTCTCGGACCTCTCGGAAGGTGCAGGAGGTCCTCCCGGATGTCTCTCGGGACATCTGGGAAATCCTTCTGGACCTCCCAGGAGGTCCTTAGGGACCTCTCGGGATGTCCTGGGGGTTCCTTTTTGGACCTCCCAGGAGGTCCTGAGGGACCTCCCGGAGGTGCCCAAGGCCGGGTCATGGCAGCCGACGTCGCCTCCTCTGCAGCCTCCAGCACGTACGGGCCAGATGTGCCGTGCCAGGCTAGCCGGGCTCGTGCCGTGCCTGGCACGTCCCGACACTATTCGTGCTGGGCCGAGCCAGCCCACCGTGCCAAGGTAGCGGCCCAAGCATGGCACGGGCTCGTCTTTGGTAGCCGACGCCCATGAACAATCTTGGCCGTGTCATGCAGGCCGAGCCCTGATGGTGTGCCGTGGGCCGGTCCGGCTTGCACGGCCCATCTGGCTAGCTCTAGCATGGGCTCCCTCGTAACTAGAGCTGGCCAAATGGGTGGCCCGGCATGGCCCGAGAGTTGGCCAAATAGGCGGCCCGATACGGCTAGGCATGGGCATGATGTAGTCCAATTCATCTCGGCATGGCCTATCGTAGTTTGGCTAATAGGTGGGTTGTGCCATGCCGGCCCATGTGCCGGGGAGGCAGCCCAGGCACGACAGGGCTAACCCGAGCTTGTTTAGCCCGATGGATCGTTTCGGCCCACTTAGCCCGTTAGGATCGATAAAATAAAATAAAATCAGAAAATGTGTAGAATTCAGAAATAGATATAAAAATTGTAAAAAATGAGATAAACATATTGAAAATGTAATAAAAAGCTTTATTAATGTTCAAATTGTTGTCTTGTTAAAACCTTTGCCAAGTAAAAAACTCAACATGAGAAAACATTAGCAATGGAAAAAGAGTATGGCCTATAGCTCTACATACATCCTTGTTCTGTGTGTCGTTGTCTAGGTAAAGATTTTAAAACACCTCCAATAACTATGGATTTTTCGCAGAGTGTTGTGTTCGTGAATCAGCTTGTTCCTAGTCCTTCACAGTTAGAAGTATCTCCACCATCTCACTTGTGAGACTTGTTCTTCTCTCCTCCAATATTCTTATAGAAATACTAAAAGCAGACTTGGAGGAAACCGTCGAGACAGGAACAATTAACACATCATGTGCAAGTATGGATAGCACGGGATATGATAACTTATGGGCTTGCCACCATTGCAAAATTTCAAAGCCTTCTGAGTTGAAATACACCGTATCATTGTCCAGATAGGTAGATAGTTCCCCACTCCTTGGGGGTCTTGGCTGAGCAGGCGACGGTGTAGAAGAAGAAGACCTGGACCTGGAGGAAGAGCCACTAAAGATCTTGCCCCAAATATTTGTCTTGCTGCTTGAGGCGAGGGCTACTGGAGGTCGTTGCGAGCGGACTCCCCGGAACTTATTTTCGTACCTTTGGTAAACCTCGTATAACCGAGAACGAAATTCTACAAAATAGTTAGTATAGTTTAGCCCTGTAGCATCACTAAGAAGATCAAGTATACTACCAAATACATCAATTTTAGTTGTAGGATCTAGAAGAAATGCAAATGCATATAGGTAAGGGATTTATCTCCAGTATTTAAGGAATTTAGTTTTCATAGCAACAATAGCATCGCGTAAAACTAAGTCATTTTCATATATTTTCAATTGAGTAGCAATCTATGAAATACTATGCACAATGATAGTAGATGTTGGATAGTATACAGCAGATAAAGCAATAGTGGCCTCATAAAAAAATTTCTAAAAACTGTAGTATCTTCTTAACAATGAATCAATATTGCTCAGTCAATATGTAGGACTGGAATAGGCGACTAGAGGGGGTGAATAGGAGCACCAAATATTTTTCCCAAAGAATGGATTCAACTCGCAAATCTCTCCAATAGCTATGAAAGCTATGAAGATCAATGCTTAAGCACAGTGGAAGTCTTGTGTTGAATCCTCTCCTAACCTCCAAACAGCGACAAAAAGCGAAGAAGGTCTGCAGAAAATTCGAGAATCGGTACTACGAGTGTAAAGAAAGGTACTACCGCAGCAAATGAAAGGTACTACTGCCTTCGAGGTACTACCATGAGCAAATGAAAAGGTACTACTGTATTTGAGGTACTACCGCGAGCAAATGAAAGGTACTACCGCACTGAGGTACTACCGCAGGCAAATAAAAGGTACTACCGATTATCCTGACGAAGAACAGAACAGACAGCCCGAAAACCGAAACTCAAATCGATCTAACTTTTGATCTGTAAGGGCAAATCTCACCAAATTTGAGACACACCTTCTCTAAGATATTAGGAACCTATTCCAACCAAAGATCGCAGAGATCCATGCCAAAGTTCCTATCTTTTTCAGATTGAACGAAAGAGGTTTCAAAATCGGGCAAGAACGAAACATTGATCCAATCACTTGCTCGTGGATGATTGATGATCTAGATCACCCTAGATGTATTCCCACGTCCTGAAAGAAGGTAGATTGGGGCAAGAAACAACCAGAGAAACAAAGGATCAAAGAAAAGCCCAAATCATCAAATAGAGAGGCTGAACACAAAAACGAAATAGAGACACATCTCATGAAATCAGATTGGATTGATTGGAGATGGATAATTGTTGATTACAGCCACTCCTACCAAGGAGGACAAAGCTCTCTTCCAGAGCACACACTCTCAATCCAAAACCCTAGAACCTAGCTCTCCATCTTCTCTCTCAAAACCCTAAAACACAATAGGGCAGCACTTGGGTTTGGCTAGCTCTCCCTCGCGGCTAGCTCTCTCCAAAACTCAGCAACCAGCGCAGCCACCAGCACCCCTCTATTTATATGGAGACTAGCATCTAGAGTATATTCCATTAGGGCACCCATTAAACCCTAACACACAATGGGTTAACACATGCACGCATCTCAAAGCGTCGTCTTCATCGTCGATTGATCTAAACCGCTTCACCATGCGCCGACCCGCGCCGCGGTTTAGTCAAAGGCCACCAAGGCGGTATTTGGTGAAATTACCAAAATACCCCTTCTCGATCCTTCTCTAAGAATCGAGTCCACAGATCGTGAAGCAATCCCATGCTTCGCCACGTGTAGGTTGATCAATGGCTCCATGTCGTCAAGTCTCTCCCGTCCAGATCCCACCGGCACCACTGAGCACTTGCAACGACTCCCGCGCCGCTTGATCCAACCAGTCACACCGAACCGCCCGTTCGGTCATCCATGTCCATTCTGCGTCCCGCTTGAGTTCTCTGACCTCACTCAGCATCCTTGACCGTTTTGGACCTCAGCTCTCTAAGCTTAGTCCCGATCCACCTCGCCGCTGACCGTCATAGACCTGCAAGCCACCTGTACAGCAATAGACCAAGAAACCATTTCCGGGAACAAGTTCTTCACAACTTGACCCACGTTAGCCAAAACATGCATCATGCAACACATATGAACTGATGAACATGAACTTGACCTAACCCAAAATCAATTCTCCAATTGAAACAACATTCAGCTCAATTCATTCCAAAAGCGGTACTACCGCCACACATTCCCCGGTATTACCGCCATGCGGTCATACCGCTCAAAGAACTGCGGTCATACCGCTACTCGAAGAATCCCAAAATTTCCAAAAACAACTCCTCTGGAAAATCCATACCGCACACATGCGGTCATTCCGCCATGCGGTACTACCAGCAACCAAAGCACGGTCGTACCGCTCCTTAAGAAAATCAGAGCACCAGAGACACCTTCTCTGGAAAATCGCAACCGCCAACTAAAATACGGTATTACTGCATCGCGGTATTACCGCCACTATCCCTACGGTACTACCGCTCCACTTAAACACTCAAAAGCCTCAGAACAAAGCCCTTTGCCACGTGGTCACTCCAGATCAACTGGGCCATTCGGACCGCGCCTTCAAACCGTTGGATTTGAAGCACTGCTCAAAGTCCGAACATCTCAATCAGTTTGGGCCGTCCGATTTCAATCGGACGCCTCTCAAAGAAATCCAATGCGGCCAAGGACTCGTGGTAGTCCGCTCACTCTCTTGCGGTTAAACCGCCCACCCAGTAGTCTGCTGCCTGGTCTGGTACTACAAAACCCCGACACTTCTTTGAAAACCACAGAATTCAACAAACTTTCAAAGCAATTGCCAATTGTCTCATCACCTAAGATCATGAGCATGTCCTATGACATCCATAATGTCCTCATGACATCCACACAATAGTATACTACCGTCAGTGCTCTGATAGTGCGTTTGAATAAAAATAGAAAAAAAATGCTCTTATATGGTAAAAGACTCTTAAGCATCAGGTAAGTAGAGTTCCACCTTACCGGCATGTCCAAACCGAACTTTCTTGGACGTACACCCATCGCTCTGCAGAAGTTTTTATATTATGCTATTGTCAGTCTTCTCTTAATGTCTGTTTGATGAGTTTTTCCTCATACTTTATTGTTTAGGAAGAAGGGCATTAATTTCGTATCAATTGATGAGACTCGTCCTCTCTCTGAACAAGGCCCATTTGACATTATTTTGCACAAGGTCTGTCACCTGTCTTTCTTGACATGTATTAAATAAAATCTTTGATAATGCAGTCACGGATATTCCATATCTTGTTAAACAACCACTCTACATCTCGTTTTCAAAACTTTTGTCAATATACTGTTGTGCTCCTAAATATTTTCGTTTCTGATTGAGTATTTTGCTTTCTTTTTATCAGCTTACTAACAAGGAGTGGTAGCAAGTTCTAGAGGTAGGCCCTAAATAGTGAACACCAAAGCCAAGATGTAGTGTAATTGTTAAAACAGAATGCAACAAAAGCCAAGATTCCTTTTTATGGATGGTGCTCTAACTAGTGCTCTAACTCTCGCAACTTTAATTATTGGCAAGTCTTATGATTCTTATCTATTGCTTTTTCTAATGGTTGTCTGATGTCTCATTGTAGCTACATGGAGTCTGATCCAGTGAAAGTTGTTGTTGAGGGTGTGGAGAGGTTCAAGAAAAAAATTTGTGATCTCATCATTGTAGATACAAGTGGAAGACACAAACAAGAAGCAACACTCTTTGAAGAAATGCACCAAGTTTCGGAAGCAACGGTAATACACCCAGAATTCTCAAACACTACAGCAATATTTTGAACCTAGTGATTAGTGAATATCTCACCTACATTCTTGTGTTATTCTGCAGAAACTAGACCTGGTAATATTTGTGATGGACAGTAGTATTGGCCAGGCTGCATTAGATCAGGCCCAAGCATTTAAACAACGTGTTTCTGTTGGTGTTGTAATTGTTATGAAAATGGATGGTCATGTGAAAGCGAAAGGAGGTGGCCTTAGCGCGCTAGTATTCTCTTCCTTTTCTTGCACTACCCTCTTGGTGCTGTTTTGAGTGTTTTCCCTTTCCTAGTTTATGAAAGCATATTGTCTTCAAAGAATCTGAAGTTGTAACTTGTAACACCCGATTCGCCTCTGTTGACCATGACACCCCCCTCTCCTTCCCGGCTCTCCTAACTCCTCCCTCTCAAAGACGGGCGGATGGACCATCTTGGGGCGGCCCATCTGTGCCAAGGTAGCAGCCCAAGCACGCAAGACGGATTGTTGTGCAGATCAAGCCTGACCCATGAATAGTTCGAGCCATGCTTGGGCGGACCTCTGATCTTAGTGCCTCGGCCGACTTCGGCGAGCATGGCCCATCTGCCAACTCTACTCGCAACCGATTGGTCAATAGAGATGGCCAGATGGGTCGGGCTAGTTGAAGCACGATAATATTGGCCCGACTCAGGCACGGCATGGTCCACATTGTAGTTGGGTCGGGCTGGCACGGCCTGAGTGCTATGCTTAGGTCTGCGCCTTGGCATGGACCTGGCCCGGCACAGCGACGGAGACACTAAGGAGGAGGCCGGCTGCATGAAGGAGGAGGAGCCGATCGGCACGACGGCCGTGGTAGGGCGAGGCCGATGCGAGGATGAGGAGGAGGAAGTGGCAGGGCGACACTGGCACGGAGGTGGTGGTACGGTTGTGGACGTGCAGGGGGAGAAAAGGGAGGCGGCGGGAGGACTAGATCTGGAGGAGGGAAGAGGTGAAAAAGAAGGAAGGCACGAGCACGCCCGGCAGAAAAGAGAAAATGATGGAAAAGGAAAAGAAGTAAAATGGGGGAAGAAAAGGGGGAAAGATAAAAGAAGGAAAAAATAGATGAGTTTTTGAATTTTGCATATTTTTTTGAATTTTTTGTATTAAAAAAGCTAAATTTTTTTGGGCCGAAACGGGCTACGCGAGCCTACTATGCTCGGCATGGCCCGAGGTGCCAGTGTGCCATGCCTGGGTGGGCACCCCAGCCCACAGGCTGGCACGGCACGACCCAATTAGCTCACGAGCCTATTCATGTCGGGCCAAATCGGGTAGTGCTAGCACGAGCTTGGGTCGTGTCGTGCCAGGCGATCCATCTGGCCATAACTGTTGGTTAGTGATTTGTGCAGAGTATGACAGTGGAGTGACGGTCGGTAGTGAGTTTTTATTTTATTTTCTTTTTTATTCATATTTTGGCCTTTTTTATTCTATTTTAAAAAATTACCATGTCGCAAACTATTTTGAAAAATGAACCTTTTTTAGCGCCAGCACGAATAGCACTGAGATATGACATGTCAGCGTCATATACGTTGGCATGTAGGTTTGGCACCACGTCACCCCCATTGCCAACATGGCATTGTGCTTCCATGTTAGCCATACCTCAACGCCGGAAGATTTGGAGTAGAGGTGTAGAAATTCAGCGCCGTGTTTTTTGGCACTGAGTATGTGTGTACAGAGGGTTTTTGGTGTCTTATATTTTATTTATTACGAATAATATATTGAATTCGTAATTATGTGGACATGTATATGGGTAAATAATTTGTTTTGTTCTTGTTCAGAAAAGGGGATATCGTTAAAATTAAGATGGTAGAGCACGGCGTAAAATTTTGGAACTCCAAGGTAGTTGATGGAACATGAGATAAGTAAGGCATTTACTTTGACATAGTCGGCATGCGGTGTGCGAGAACATGACATTAGTTGGATATAGTTGAACAAGCAAAAAGGGAGTTACATGGCGCGCATGGTGTTCTTAGGTGCATATGTTGCTTGGCTACTACTATGGTACACATTGCAACTAGCACGAAACCCACCACAAGAACTACAACTAGGGGACATGCTCATCTTTTGGTATGAAAATGACATGGTGGATTTAGATCTAACTAGGGTTGTTGACGTACTCCCCTATGGCAAAAATGGAACACCGTAGGGCACCCACATGGAGTGTTGGTTGGGAGGGCGTCACAGATGTCGCTGGTTGTCACAGTAGTGACAGGCGCAAGGGTAGCTCAGGCCAACACAATAGCATGACACAATAGCACATTGGGTGTAGTCACTGCTGAGGTGGACTACCTCCTCGTTGTACCTCACCCTGAGCCTCTTCTTGCGAAGCTTGTCGTTGTTGGCCCTCTCGTACTGGAGTTGATCCTCCAAGTCCTAGATCCTCATCTCCGAGGTGGACCATGTATGTTCGAGATGGTATGGGATACTCCGGGTTGACCCACGAGGTGAAGCGATAATCATGGGTCTGAAAGTATGAGGAGGTTAGTATGAGCGTTGTAGCATTACGCAAAAGGAAGAGCAAAAATGGAAGTAATAACTTGCCTTGAACCGAGAGCACTAGAAGAATCGACATCCTAGGTTCACCCAAGCATCACAAACCTGGACCACTGTGTCTTCTCGATGCGTGCATTGTGGCCAAGGCTCGTAGTTATGTCGGTAGAATGGTTGTTAGGACCGTAATCCTCCCTGGATCGAATAGGAAGATCGGGATGTGGGGGGAGGGAGGCAAGGTTTCTTGGACCGTAGTAGTCCATTCCCTCAAACGAACCGGGGCCTTGTACCCTCCTCCGTCCACGACCTCTCCCTCTACTAGCCATGGTGTGGGATTGTAGTTGTGTTGACTTCCCATGTTGTGGTAATTTGTAGGTCCTCCAGGACCTGAGTGACAAACTTCAGCCGTGTACATGGGGCACAGACATGAGATGGGTTTGTCGTGGTGAGTGGTGCTCTCGCAACCCATTAGCGCATGTGTGTAGTTTTTGCAGCGATGTGTCTTATCGTTCTGGTAAAAGGTTGGCATGCAATGAGTGCAGAGACCGATCAATCCTTAATGTGAAAAGTTTGGCGTGCAATGAGGCCAGTGAGTTGTCATGTCCTC
This sequence comes from Phyllostachys edulis, assembly GCA_036346405.1. Taxonomy (NCBI): domain Eukaryota; kingdom Viridiplantae; phylum Streptophyta; class Magnoliopsida; order Poales; family Poaceae; genus Phyllostachys; species Phyllostachys edulis. Next base: position 22,825,628 of record CM070548.1, on the reverse strand, counting down.
TTGTGCAAAGTTTGGCATCCGATGAGTGTAGTGAGTGATCTTGTCCTTTTGCCCACAGTTTTGCATCCATGCGGGGGGTTGAGTGGTCGTGTCGCTATGGCAAAGTTCAGCCACCAAGGAGTGAAGTTAGCGAAAGAAGGATTATTGTGAAGTTGGAGAGAATAAAACACTTGAACAACGTAAGCGTCATATTAAGTTCAACATCCTAAGTTTTACGAGGAGTTCCACAAGAGTAGTTCAACAACATGGCACATAGGGTGAGGTGAAGTACATATGGTTGTCGCACTAAAGGTACAGTACAATCAAAGCTGTGAGAACATCTCGAACCAAACGATAAATAGCGCCTTTTGGAAAGTAAAAACTCGGTGACAGGGTAATGTTGTGTCTAATGGAGACATCGCATGTAAAAATTTTTGGCATTCTCCTAGGGCCTGTGTTGTCTACCAATCCTGTCTCTCTTCTCTCGCTTTGCCTGCTCCCTTGCATCCCTTTTGGTGAAAGCTTCCGCAGCCCTGTTGTTCATCTTCTCGAGCTCAGTGAAGTACTAAGCCTCAGTGTCTAGTCCGTACAGGGGCACCACCTAGTGTTTTTCTCTCAATGGAAGTCGTACACCTCATTGGGAAGGTATGGAGCGGTCTTGGATGGGCTGTTGAAAACATGGGGTGCCGCATGGCAAAGGTGGCGGCGAAGGAGGACTTGGGAAGCATTGTTGTAGATGCCATGGTCTATTCATGCGCTCGAGTACGTAGGCCCTGGAGTTGAACTCCGGTCCGTCTATCCACTGGTGAAAATTGCATTTAGTCCCCATTTGTGATGGATGAAAACATTTTGTTAGTCCAAAAGCAGAGCACAAATCTCATGGGTGGGGGATCAACAATAACGTTGGCATATCTGCACCGATAGAACTTCCTCCAACTACAAAGTCTTTGGTGGTCCCAACCTTGCATTTGAACCCGCACTTGCACCTTGGGCGAGGACTTGAAAGTGGAACCAACATCGATCTATCATCTATGGTGGGATACATTGGCCTTTTTCTCTTGCTTTGGCACACGAGGACCCAGCATCCACCATCCTCTAGAACCTATGTGTGCATACATGAAGGTTACAACTAATCAAGAAATGTAGCATAAACTATGTAATGGATACAATGCAACCATAGATATTCTTATGAACCTTCACCACCACCAGGTTGAACGACTTGAGTTGGGACACGACGATCACCTCCCTGTATGTGACCCACTCAAGCTCCCACGAAATTAGCAACAACATTAGCGATTGGGGGCCAACACCCACAACATATCTCCCGTACAATAGAACACCTACCCTGTATTTTGTTGTAACATCCCAATTTTCTTGGTTTCAAAACCCTTTTGAGTAGTTTAGTCTCTTGGAAAAATTCGCCAATTTTATTTGAATTAAATAAAGCCTAAATGGGACTTTCAAATGTCAAAACAATTTAATGTGATTAATCTGAACATCAATTAATTCCAAATCTATTTTATTTGAGTTCTTTGTGCTTGGAAATATTTTCTAGATTTTTTTGAAATTTTTTCGAGTTCAATTGCTATTTTTAATTTCCCATTTGGATTTTCTGGTATTTATAATATACAAAACCTATTTAAATTTCAGGAAAATCCTTCGGGCCAATTTCCTCTTTCCCCAGCCCATTTCTCCTCAACGCAACCCAGTTCACCGACCCATGCTGCGTGCAGCCCAGCCTCTCTCTCTCCCGCCTGCTTACCCACGACTAGTCCCACCTGTCGATCGCACGCGTGTCATGCACAATGGCAACTCACCTGAGCCAAAGTCATTGACATGTGGGCCCATGACTGCATCACTGTTCATCGTCCTCATCATGCACATCCTGGCCTCCATCGTCGTGCCGCTTTCAAACACTCCCTTAGCCCTGTCACTATAGGCTATAAAAACCCTCGACGTGCGTGTAAAAACAACCACCTCAACCCTAGCCACCACTCCTCTGAAGCCCAGAGCCCTAGATCGCCGATGTCATGCCGGAATTTCAGATCTAGCCTTAGCATCGCTGTCTCGGTATTTCGTCGATTCCATCACCGCGTGATCCCCTGTCATCATCATCTACATCGTCAGGTTTGCCTTCTCGTGTTCTACCGGTGTGCACCTTCTTGTCGCCAGAGGACCGCCGTAGCACCATAGCACCGTCGAGGTCGCGCCGCTGCCCTGCTCCACCATCGCCGCCGTGTTCCCCTCGCCACCGTTGACCATTGGGTCCTGTGCGCCACCCATTAGCATCGCTAGAGTCTTAGGAACCCAACCCGTGTGTCCAAGACCTTGCCAGAGCACCGTGCCACCGTTTCGTCGTTGATCGAGCCACCTCCTTCGCTCTCGTCACCGTTCAACCCATTGCCGCCCTCCATCATTGCATCGGAGCCGCTAGATGGATTCACCCGAGCACAAGCATGCTAGCGATGACCACCTTTCGCCGCCATTCGCCGTCGCTACCATCGAGCCATGGCAATCGCCGATTTAGTCGATATGGTTGCTTGCGTGTTGCCCCGTCACTACCACATGTGTGTCGTGTCAGCACCTCAGCTGCGTCAGCACCAACCGCACCTAAACCCAAAATCCAGGTCAGCATGGACTTTGTGCATGGTGGACCTAGCCTCTGACATGTGGACCCCACATATCAGGTTCACTGTTCCATGCACCCATGAGCTATAGACCAGTAGACCAGAGCCATGGACCTGGTCCATAGACCATGGGTCCCACCTGTTAACCTCTATTCGCTATTTTCTGGATTTTTTTAATTTCAAAATTCATTGTTGACGTCATGCAGATGCAATATTTTGGAATTTCCTTTAGAAATAAAGTTATGAAAATTCAAAATAATGTTTTCTTTCTCTTTTTCTTAGATTTAAATCTTTCGAGAGCCTGTTCTTCCTCATACGAACTTCGATTGAACTCATTCAAGTTTCTAAATTCATCTAAATTTAAGCCCTACCTTCCTGAGTTTTTATTTAATTTTTGTATTTTTGTGTTGCTCTATTTTGTATTTATTTGGTTTTTCGCTTTCATTTGTGAGTATACGTGGGTATTTCGGGAGCTTTCGAGGAAGGAGAAGTTGACCAAGCTCAAGACCAATACTATGACTTGTTTCAAGGCAAGTTGTATCTTTGACCATATTGAACCTAGTTTTTGAAAAATTACTTTAATTCAAACTATTGCATGTTATTTCAAGTATTTAATTCTTAAATGTTTTGGGATTAGCTATACACATATTTGATTATATCGACCTTGCTCATTGTATTACCATGACCTTTTGTCACCCTAGCTTGGTTAATTATTAGTTGGCATTAACATAGCACCAACATGGGTTGGTTAGACACAAATAGTCTATTTAGGCATTCAACGGGTTGTTGATATTATTTTGAGTTGCAAAACTAAACTTGACTAAATGAATATGGAATACTTTATGAAAAGTTGTGTGCAGTATGTTGTTACTCGTTGATGGCATGTATTGCACTTAACTAAGAGGGTGGAAAAACATTTAGACTGAGGTAAGTGGATGGAATTATGATATGGTGGAGTTGTGTGCGCTTGGGAAAACATGAATGTGATAGTTGGTAGTAATTGGTAGTCTCGTCTTGGTCAATTAAGGATTTAACTTTGTGCGCTATTGAACTGAGTCATAACCGTACAACCACATATCTGGTATGGAACAGGCCTAACTTAATAAGTTATGGAGTCTTGACATTGATTACTTAGGTAGATAGGTTAAGTTGTGTGTTAGGGTGGAGGTGTGATTATGTCTGTGTGATGATTCTAGGTCCAACGGTGTATGACAGGCCAACAACCTGTGTGGGGGTTTGATGCCATCAGTATTGCACAACAAGAGGATCGATTGTTGATATAAAGTTTCAGAAAGGTTTTGTTATGATTGGTGCTAGCTACACTAGTTATATCTTGTGGGTAAAGTGTACAAATATCTGCAGAGTGTTAATCAATCTATTCGAATAGTCGCGTCTGCGGTTATAGACATACTTGGGGATTTCACACAAGGGGTAGATTTTCATAAAAACCATTGGAAAGGGACAGCCGTGTGATTTAAAACTCACGTGGTTGTGTGAAAGAAATTGTTTAGGCTTCGTGTTCTTTGTGAAAATAATTGTTAAACTACTATTGCTTACCTGTTTTAAATTATGTTTTCAATATATTATTTGTATTCAATTGCAAGTGTCGTTTTTGCAAAATAACCATAGAAGTCATTTCCTTTGGAATAAGCAATCATCTATAATTGCATTATGTGGTACAATTTGTTGAGTACTCGGAGTACTCATTCTTGCTACAATTATTCAGCTGAAGTAGATGAGTCTTCGCTTGCCTTCGAGGAGGAGTTTTACGAGGAGGGTGATCGCTAGGTCTTGATTCCAGTCGGTCGCCTATGGCAAGTTGTTGGGATCCAAATATGTAAATATGGACCCTCTGTGTATACTGCACTAGTCCAGGATCATGCTAGTGCACGTAGTGGCAACATCGATGAAATATAATTTCATATACAAAAACGACTAATAAATAGGCAAATAACAATAATTATCAGAGTAACGACCTTAAGGTCAAAGCTTACAATTAATGCCTCAGAAGACGAATAGCTCAATTAAGCTGTAGCAAAAGGTAACAGAATAACTTCAGTGAAGCCCATCCATATGCCCACAGGTAATCGGCTGGGATAGCTCGACCTAGTTCTCCACAATCCTTAAGTAGACCTTGTTGACCGACGATTCCTCCACTTTATCTGAATGATTGCAGCAAGAATGAGTACTCCGAGTACTCAACAATTGTACCACAGAATGCAATTATACATGATGGCTTATTCCAAAAGAAATGGCTTCTGTGTTTATTTTGCAATAAAGCAACATTTGCAATTGAATACAGATAATATATTTAAAGCATAATCTAAAACAAATAAACAATAATAAATTAACAAGTATTTTCACAAAGAACATAAAGCCTAATCAAATTCCTTCACACAACCATATGAGTTTAACCACACAACTGTCCTTTCCCAATTGTTTTATGAAAATCTACCCCTGTGTGAAATCCCTGAGCATGTTCATGACCGCGAATGCGGCTATTTGAATAAATTGTTTAACACTCTACAGATGTTGTACACTTTACCTACAAGATGCAATCAACTGGATCAGAGATGATCACAACAAAACCTTTCTGAAACTTCATCTCAACAATTGACACTTCCGATGTGTATTACCGTCGTACCAACCCAAACATAGTACTTTAGCACAACACACACCGTTGGACCTGAAGATGGCAAACCGCTCATAAATGTGACCTACATAGTAGTTCACACCTCCACCCATCACTGAGCTCCTAACCTACTACCTGAGTAGTCAATGTCGAGATTCTATAAATTACTAAGTTAGGCTCGTCCCATACCAGGCATGTGGCTGTACAGTTGTGGCTCAGTTTAATGGCGCACAAAGTTAAGTCCTTAATTGACCAAGACAAGGCTTCCAATTTCTAACTAAGCCACAAAGATTCATATTTTCCAATCACAAAGCTCCACCATATCACTCAGTTCCACCACTCACCTCAGTCTAAAATCTTTTCTCACTCTGTTGGTTAAGTGCAACACATGCCATCAATGAGTAATAACACACAACACACAATTTTACACAAAGTTCCATAATCAGTTAGTAAAGTTTATATTTGCAACTCAATTGAATGAGTGACTCGTTGGATGGCTAAGCAAACTAATCGTATCTAACCAACCCACGTTGGTGCTATGATAATACCAACTAATAATTAACCAAGTTTGGGTGACAAAAGATCATGATATTACAATAGGCAAGGTGGATATAATCAAATGGTATATAGCTAATCCCAAAACATTTAAATAAATACAAAAGTAAAATGCAATAATTTGAATCAAAGTAATTTTAGAAAAACTGGGTTCAACATGGTCAAAGGTACAACTTGACTTGCTATAGCAATGATAATCTTATTTTATTTTCAATCTTCTACTTCCTTGACCTTCAGCTCCTTCGGACGATTCTGGGACTTCAACGTCTAACGAGAGAAAAGGCACAAAAATACAAAATACAAAAATACAAATCAAATAAACTCCAAATTGAAATTGAATGGTAATGGATGGTAGATAATGAATTTAGAAACTTAAATGGGCTCAATCGGAGTTCGTATGAGAAAGAACGAGCTCTCGGAAGTTCGATCGAAAAGGAAAACGCTAAAAAAAGAAAAGAGAGAGAAACTGACAAGTGGTCCACAGAATATTCTATTTTGGAAATATTGAAAAATGGCTGAGTATATGACAGGTGGGACCTACTGGTATTTATGAATTTCTAGAATTAAAATAATTCTAGAAAAGGTTAAAGGGAATGACAAGTGGGCCATCGGTCCATGGACCATGTCCACAGCAAGAGAGAGGTTCGCCATGAACCTGGTTCATGTGGCTAGGGTTTGACCGAGTTTGACCAAACGTGTGGGGCCCATGAGTAAGTGATTCGGTCCACGGTGAACTAAGTCTTCATGATATGGTTTAGGGTTTGGCAGTGGTTCGCCATGAACCTAGTTCATGTGGCTAGGGTTTGACCGAGTTTGACCAAACGTGTGGGGCCCATGAGTAAGTGATTCGGTCCACGGTGAACCAAGTCTGCATGATATGGTTTAGGGTTTGGACTGTCATGCAAGCAATGACGATGCGACCGCGTCACAGAGGAGATGAGGTGGCAGCTGACGAGGCGCAAGGTGGCAGGTGACACGGGCGATGACGTGGCGCGTGCGACATGGAACAAAGGGATGGTGGCGCTTGGGCTCGGTGGCTCATCGGCGTTGCGGTTTACGGTGGAGGCAACGGAGTAGCAAAATGGAGAGAAGAGATCAAGGTAATCTTGGTGACGTGGGTGCGGCGGCAAGGGACGGTAGTGATCACCGGCGACGAGCCAAGAAGCAGCGGAGGCGGCGGCTTGCATGTCGGTGATGAGTTACGACGACGCTTCGGTTAAGGGAACACGAGCATCAGGTAGAACACGACGCGGGGAGCAAAGGGGTGGGGTCCATGCGTGGAGGAGATCGCTGGAGAAGGTACAATTCGCTGGCAAAGATGGATGGCCGGAGTTGGCAAAGAAGGATCGATTCCGGCCGCATTATGGATGAAACACGGAATTGAAAGCGTAGAAGTGTAGATCGAAAAGTGAGGCACATGGTGACGCGGTTGGTTTTGAGAGAATCTCACCAGGGAAGCAAGGAACATAGCAGAGACGTTTTTGGGCAGCTGCAGACTGAGAAGATGGAGTCTCGTCGGCAATCCCGAGCTCGGGGGCTCAAGAGGGCGGGCGCACTCGGCGGACAAGGAGGAGGCGATCATGATGGTGTACCTGCGGTGGCTCGAGGGTGCTTCGATGACAAAGTGCGAGAGAGGATGGTCGTCGCCGGCTTCGGAGAAGAAGACTGAAGGCGGTGGCGCTAGAGGGCTTCCTGGGCGAAGAGGGTCTTGGGCACAGAGGCGGCAACACGAGGCGAGGCGGATGCGCGCACGGGGCGATGCTTTTATACGGTCTTGGGAGGCGTGCGAGGCGTGGACGCCCAAGCGGCGACGCTATAGTGCAGCGCAGCGTCTTTGTAATGGCGTGATGGTGCCATCTACGCCCAGGCGCACTAGGGTTTCTTATAAGACTGGTCAAGGGTTAAGGTGTCGGGCCAAGGGAAAATGGGCCGAAGTTTAGGTGGGCCAGAGAGAGAAAACGAGGAATGGGCCGGAGCATGTTCGGCCCACGAGAGAAAAGAGTTTTCAGATGAATTTTGGAATTTAGAAAAAGGCTAAAAATCCAAAAGAGGCAAAATAAATAGCAAACAAACTTGAAAAAATCCAAGAAAATACCAAAAAATTTCTTGGAACACAAGGAAGCCAAATTACACTGGTTTTGATTTAATTGATGCTTAGATTAGTCAAATTAAATATTTTGAATTTAGGAAATTCCTAATTAAGCTTTATTAATTCAAATAAAATTGGTGAAATTTTTCAAGGACCTAAAGTACTCAAAAGATTTTTGAAAAGCCAAATTTTGAGACGTTACACAAGTCGATGAGTTCCCGCTGGAGTTGTTTCCATTCCGCTGCCGTCTCTTTATTTAGTGTTAGCCCTGCGTGACTTAATAAATGTAAACTCGACCATAAGGTCATAACCATTATTTATTAATTAAATTAATCGTTTATTCTTATATTCGTCTTTGTGTGGAATGATATTAATCTATGTTAACATTGTGTGCACTAGCGTGATCCTAGATTAGTGCATTATACACAGAGGGATCCAGATTTGCATATTTGGGTCCCGACATCCGTCCACCCCAACTTCCCGTTCACACTTTCTACTAACTCATAGAATGAGGGTCGTACGATGTACACCCACATGCTTAATGCCATGCCCACCAACTCGGCGTCATTGTCATTGTACGTCACCGTGCCACCTTGATGCGCGCGCACACACACACACACACGATTCTATCTATCTAAAATGGACACATGGAACAACCATACATGAAACAAACATCAATCCTTTGCCCAAACAACAAAACAAAATGAACTACTAGCCACATGGACCGATTAATTGTTTCAGCCCATCAAGCACTATGCATTACAACTAACATCTCCTAACCAACATGAACAAAATGGAACAAGAAATACTAGCACATGACCACATATGCAATATACATACACTACATTGACACGAACCAGGCTGAGTTTCTACGATTTTCAAATGAACAATACCGATTCCTCCCTCATCCATACCGGTTCCATCCAACCAAACCAAGCATCCACAACTAAAATAACGAAATGTAGCCCACAATCCGAGTGCTAACCATTGCTAACCATCCAAGAACCCCAAATCCCAACCAAAATCATCTAATCAAGAGGTCAATTTTCGGGATTTTGTGCTTACCTATCATCTAGGGTTTCCTCAAAATGTCACTAAATAAATCAAATCCAAGAGGTAAAACGATAGAGAAAGGGGAGGGTTCACCTTCAAACTCAAAATCCCATGAGAAAACGATCGATTTGGGCACATATGGGGTGGGTGGGAGAGAGAGGCAACGCGGGCTGGCTCCTCTTTTCGTCCTATGCTGGGAACTGCTAGTGGAAGGCCCACTTGCAGCCTACGCGTGGTCTTACATGCCAAGGCCCATCACCAGACACGATGGCAATAACCTCAGCGTTAATGAGGCTGGCGCTGAGGTTGCGTGCCTTAGCGCCAGCACTGATTCTTCTCGAGAGGCGGTCCACGCTTGGACCCCGAAATAATGGCTAAGTTTTGGATTAGGACCTCAGTGCCAACCTATTTGGTGTTGAGCTATGCCATGTAGGCCTCACTTGCTAGCGTGGCCCTATTCTCAACACCACAATGTGTCGCGTGGAGGTGTTAACCCTCGACGCCATCTGTCATGGTGCTGACAAAAGGGGCCATTTGTAGAAATAGTTTCTGAGGGGGCATTTTTGGAAATATAATTAAAAGAGCCAAAAAAATACTGGCATTGTCGGTGCTTGCATTCTTTGTCATCATCAGTTTTTAATAGAAAAATCCTCTTATTTATATTAATAATTCAATGAACAAGTATATAAGTACCCTCAAGTTTTACATTAAAGATTGTAGACGAACATGTCACAATCAAGTCCTTAGGTCGATGAACATGCTGGACTTTTTTTATATTCCTCGCTATCGACTCCGTATCTTGCAACCTTGTCTTGATTGCTAACAAACGCAAACAATGAGAAGTAGATTGTCGATGATCTCCATTGATGTGTAGGACCTATGCACCTACTACTCTATGAGTATGTATGCGTAATTTTTGTTGAAGATGGTAAATATTTGTGGAATGAAAGATGCCAAGTATTTGAATTTTTACATGAAAGATGCTGAATATTTTTGGGGAAAAAGCAAGCGCTTTTATTTTTGTGAAATTTGGCTAGGAGCTCTAGCATTCACTTAAGAGGGAAGGAAGACATCCGGGATCGAGCCCGGGTGAGTGGGGCGTTCTACGACACCCTCCACCAATCGAGCAATAGCGCTCGTTTCCTAAAAGCAAGCGGGTTAGAAAAAAAAGAGATGTGAGCGAAGAACAAAAGACTCATTATGAATACGAGAGAGTTTTGCTGGTGGCTAAGACTTATTTTTCTTCAAGATCATCTGATTTACTATATTAAGAACACAAAGTTAAAGTATACAAGTGTCCAACTTTTACATTTTAGATTATCGGTGAAAAAGAAAATTTGTTACAAAACTATTGAGTAATCATCGCTGGCGAGTCCAGTCCAATCGTTCACCTTGTAGACCAGCGTAGAATCGCTTAGAACAATGCAAGAACAAATAGTAGATTGAACACACAGAGAGACAAAGGTGTAGGGGATATTCTTCTTCCTTTATTCTTTCATCAAGCGATCAGCCTTTTACAATGACTAGCACCCCCTATTTATAGTTTAGAGACCCTGCTAGGGTTTGGATGGAGCGCCTACCTATGGGCTAGCTGCTGGGCTAGGCCCATGGTTTTCCAACTCTCCCCCTTGGGCATCCATCCTCATATGTTCATACCTCGTTAAAACTCCATAAAAATCTAGTGGAAAAAATTTAGAGAAAGAGTACATGATACACGTTTTGCTGCGTTGCACGAATTGCCTCATTAAAAACATTAGCCGAGAAACTTCAAGAAAACTCGTCAAGGGAAAAAGAGCATAATCCACCCAATTTCACTTCATCTCCAGGATTTACTCTTTGGGTACTCGATCTTCGTGATTAAGTTTCAATAATGAGTTCGTGAAGATTTTCCCCTGAATTCTGCACATCTCTAAGTCTCATCATTCCAATTCCATGTATGCGTCTTTCAAAACTAGACGTTGAAAGTGACTTAGTAAATAAATGTGCAAGATTTTCACAAGACTTAGTATGCAGTACTTTAATTTCGTCTATCTTTTGCAATTCATGAGCATAGAAGAACTTGGGGTTGATATGCTTTGTGAGATGACTCTTCACATAACCCATCTGCACTTGTGCAATACAAGCTGCATTATCTTCATAGATAATAATGGGGGTATGCGCGGTATTCAATCCACACGATTGCTGAATATGGTGAATCATCTGCCGAAGCCAAGCACATTCTCGTGAGGCCTCGTATAGTACTATGATTTCTGAGTGGTTTGTCAAAGTTGATAAAAGACTTTGCTTAGACGATTTCCATGAAATTACAGTTCCACTACATAGGAATACATAGCCTATTTGCGACTTGGCTATATGCGGGTCCGACAGGTACCCGACATCTGTATTGCCATTCATAGTTATGTCATGGTTCTTTCTGTAGAACAGACCAAGTTCTTTGCTTCCTTGGAGGTATCAGAAGATGTCCTTTATTCCCTGCCAATGCCTTTGGTAGGTTCTGCACTATACCTTGCTAGTAGGTTTACGACAAATGTAATGCCCGGTCTAGTACAGTTTACTAAATACATGAGTGCTCCTATTGTACTTAAGTACGAAAATTTTGGTCCTAGGACTTCCTCTCCCTCTTCTTTAGGTCTGTATGGATCCTTGTCTTGCTGCAAAGATCTCCCAACTATTGGTACTTTCGAAGGGTATGCCTTTTCCAAGCCGAAGCTTTCTAACACCCTTTGAGTATAGATTGATTGATGCAGTAATATCCCTTCAGGGGCATGCTCAAGCTGCAAGCCTAGGCAATATTTGGTTTTACCCAAATCTTTCATTTCGAACTCCGATTCCAGGTAAGAGCTTGCTTTCTTAATACCTTCCAGGGTTCCGGTGATATTCAGATCATCTTCATACTCTGAGATTATACAAAATCCATCCTAGGATCATCGTATAAATACACAGTAATAATTCTCATCGTTCGTGTAGCCTTTCTTGTATAGAAAGTTATTTCAAACGATTAAACCACATCATGCATGATTGCTTAAGTCAGTACAGTGACTTTCTGAGTTTCACACTGTACAGATTTCTATTTGCTCTGTCTTGGTTCAGGACAGGAATACTGTTGGACCGAAAAGGCGACTAGAGGGGGGGGGGTGAATAGGAGCACGATCACTTTTTCACCTTGATCGAATTCAATACTAATTTCACTCCAATAGCTATGAAAGCTATGAAGATCAATAAACAAGCATAGCGAAAGACTTGTATTGAATCCAAACAACACCTCGAAGCAAAAGACCTAACTCACAAAAACTCAAACCCTAATTGAGCTGGGCGGTCTGACCAGCGTGCATTTGGTGGTCTGACCGCTCGGCGGTCTGACCAGCATTGAAAGTGCGGTCTGACCGCTCCTGACGATGAACAGGGAAAACAGCTCGAGTTCAAGATCACAAAATGATCTAACTTTTGATCTACAAGGCCAAACTCCACGAATCTTGAAACACACCTTCTCAAGGATGTCAGGAACCTATACCAAGCAACAATCATGAAGGTCTTTGCCAAAGTTCTGAACTTTTTCCATTTGAGTGAAAGTTGTTCAAAAAACGAGTCAAAACGAAAACATAATCTAGAAACTTGCTCGTGGGTAAGAGATGATCAAGATGATCCTAGATGGATTCCCACATGTCACAGTAAGTAAGATCAGGGGCAGAAACCAAGAGAAAACTCGCGGATCGAAGAAAGACAAAAAATCACGAAATAGAGAGTAAGAACACAAAAGAACTCATCTTGTGAAATCTTTCCTTGGATTGATTTCATATGATGTTGGTTTACAACCACTCCATCAAGGAGGACAAAGACTCAACACATGAGCACGAAATCAAATCCAACTCTCTAGAACCCTAAGCTTCTACTTTCCTCTCTAAGCCCTAAATACAAACTAGGGTTTCACTTAGCCAAAGGGTTGAGGGGGTGCAGCCAGCACCCTCCTCAATTTATAGTGGAGGCTAAACCTTCTAGAAGAGTATTCCTATTGGGCACCCGTTAAGCCCACACACAAACGAGTTTAACTCACGCACGTATTTTAAAGCATCGTCTTCATCTCCTCTTGACCTAACCCGCTTCTCCTTGCGCGGTCTTGCGCCGCGGGTTGGCAAAAGGTCACCAAGGCGGTATTTAGGTGAAATACCAAAATACCCCTTCTCGATCTTTTTCCAAAGACCGAGTCCAATCTGCGTGAAGCATCTCCATGCTTCGTCACGTGTAGGTTGATCAACGGCTCTCATCATGTCGGCAAGTCTCTCCCATCTGGCTCCCACTGAAACCACCATAGCACTTGCACCGACCCCCGCGCCGCTTGATCCAACCCATCGCACTGAACTGCCCGTTCGGTCATTCTTGTCCAATTTGTGTCATGCTTGAATCCATTGACCTCGCCCGACATCCTCGATCGTTCTGGACCTCAGCTCTCCAAGCCTAGTCCTGATCATCCTCGTCGTTGACCGTCGTTGACCGTCGTTGACCTCGAAGCAACCTGCACAACAATAGATAAAGAGATCGATTCCGGGAACAAGTTCTTCGCAACTTGACCCACGTTAGTCAAAACATGCATCATGCAACGCATATGCACTGAAACCCATGAATATGACCTAACCAAACAATCATCGCCACCGAGTTGGCCGATGAACAAGTCAAAATCGGTTTGACCGCCACCTGGCCAGTCTGATCGCCACCTGTTGGCCGGTCTGACCACCCAGCTGGGACTTAGCCAATTTTCCTCCCCGGAAATCCGAAACCTTTTGGAAATTTCAAACAAATAGAACTTTTGACTCGAAGCTCTAAAAATTATGAGACCAAGTGTAGGAGAATTCCCTCTCTTGCCTACACCCTCTATTTTTGGGCTAGCTCCAAAATCAAAAATATATTTTGACCGGTCAGACAGCCACTTAGCCTGAGCCTGAGTTGAGGCTTAGCCGGTCTGACCACCAATGTGGCTGGTCTGACCGCCACATAGGTCGGTCTGACCGCCACACAATGGCCGATTTGACCACCTGAGACCTGACAGCATTTTGAACTTCGCCGAAAACGCGTGTTTCGACAAACCTTCAACACCATTGCCAATTGTATCATCATCCTAAGATCGTGAGCATATCCCTATGATATCCACAGATACATTTAGGTACCTTCATATAAATGTCCAAATCTAATTTTCTATAAAGGTATGCAGTTAACACATCCATCAATTTTATTTCTAAATTCAAGTTCATTGCCATTGAGATTACATATCTAAAGGTAAATTCGTCCATGACCAGGGAATAGATTTCTTCACAATCAACTCCTGGACGTTGAGTGAAACCTTGTGCAACGAGCCTTGCTTATTTTCATTTCTCTTTTGAACAAATACCCACTTATGCCCTACGGGGTGCATATAGGGAGGCGTGCGGCTTACAGGCCCAAACACCTCTTTTTATATTCAAAGACAATAATTCCATTTCTATTGCCTTCTTCCAATCTTCTCAATCTAATCTTTTCTTACATTCAGCGAGCGATGCAGGCTCTAGATCAAGATCGATGATTGTGACAATTTTCTTTACAAAATAAATATCGACATTGGCTGTTGTCTTATTCATAGATTCTCCCATAGTCACCAAGTTTATAGCTATTTCTTCATGGAGTGATTCTTCTAATGCTTCTACTTGCCCACCATTGCTTCCAATTACGGGGGCAAGTTCCTTTAGTTTTTTAGCTCCGATGTGTGCGCGCACATTCATGCTAATATCTCTCTTCGTGGGAACATTCAAATCCAGTATGCCTTTTCTGAAGGTTCCATACTGGTGCCAGGTCTCAACTGGCCCCCCTTCTGGTTCTGGGAAACTTCGGTGATTGGTTGTGTCAAGTCCTTCTTATCCTTTTTTACCAGACGTCCCCGGTTACTTGGGATTCGAGGGGCCGGAGTTCTCATCCTTTTTTGAGGCCTTAGGACGGGATTAGGGATACCTTCATCAGTATTTCAACTCTTTCTAGTGCATTGCGTGCAGGCACATATGACTTGGTCACGCTCTTCAAATCACTAAAGTGGGCAGACAGTTGATTCGCTAATGCTTGCAAATCAATTATCTTCTGGACTTCAATTATCAATTATCTTCTAGACTTCTCTTGTCTTCTGGACTTCAATTGCCTTCTGGACTGCTCTATTTGCTTCACTAGTACACGGGTCATATGCATGGATTCCCGTGGCTTGCCACGTTATTTCTCGATATTTTTCATCAAGGGGTTGATTTCCTCCCCCTAATGACGGAAAACTATCCTCATCTAATATATTATCAGCGAAGCGGGTGGTATGCAAATTTCTAGTCTTAGGATCCAAATACCCGATTATGGATGTTGTCTCATAACCAACGTATATCCCATACTTTCAGAGAGGGCCCATTGCAGCTCGCTGCGATGGTGGTATAGGTACATAAACCTTGCAACCAAATCTGCGAAGATGAGAAATTTTCGGTGCTGACCCTTGCGCTAGTTGCATAGGTGAATTGATGTTATATGCTGACAGTCTAAAATCGATGAGAGTTGCTGCGTGCAGGACTGCGTGTCCCCAACATGTAGTTGGTAAATTACAATTCTACAAAAATATGATAGTCCATTCTGGGTGTGGGTATGCGATGTGGAATGCTCATCGTTAATTCCCATTGCCATGCAATAATCATCAAATGTGTTCAAAATAAATTCTTTGGGGTTGTCCATTCAGATAGACTTCACATGATAATCAAGGAAATTAATTTTAATTTTAATTATCTGTGAGATTAGCTTTGCAAAAGCATGGTTTCTCGTAGACAATAAACATACGTGTGACCATTTCGGGAAAGCATCAATGAGCACCATAAAATACCTAAATGGCCCTGACAGGGGCTGTATAGGACCACAAAAGTCTCCCTAGATATGGTCCAGGAATGTAGGGATTTCATCCTTCACTTTCAGAGCAGAAGGTCTAGTAATTAATTACCTGGTGGCATTGCGGGGCACACAAAATCTTTCTAATTCGGCAAATTCTTTACATCGATATTATATCCCTGTGAATTATTAATTATCTTTCTCATCATCCTAAGACCTGTGTGGCATAATCTATCATGCCAGAGATAGAAAAGTTTAGAGCTTCTAAATATAGTTTTTAGGACAGTATATGTTGTAGGTGCCTTAATATTAGTGTAGTATAGCCCAATTTTATATGAAGGAAGTTATTCTAATACCATTTCTTCACTTTCTTCGTGCTTTGTAATGAGCAGGTATTCCTTACCATACTCTTATTCAGTCTCTACGTGGAAACCGTTAGCACGAATATCCTTGAGAGTTCTAGTCAATTCTGGGTACAATAAGGCTTCTTTAATGATCAAAGTTGTGCCCATCGGGAGTATAATTGTGGCCCTTTCTGAGCCTATTATACAAGCATCGCCGCCAGCGATTGTCGTAAGACTACCAGCATTCTTGCTGATCGACTGATAGGATTTTGTCTCTCTCAAGATGGTATTCTTCCTCCATAGGGCGCCACACGCGTTCTAATACTTCCAATATCATGACATAACTTGTTATTATAAATACGGAAAAATAAGCCTTGCAGGACTCATCATAAGAATTTAATGCTTTGCTCTCCTAAAGCTTACAACCATTATTCAAAATTACATCACAAACACAAACTGCAAGTGACTGTAAAAAGATCTAAGTGCAATGCGTGCACAAGATCGAATCAGTGAAGTATGTAGAAACTTCTGCATGTATCTACTCCATGGCGATCTTCTCCTCTTAGGTAACTACGGCTGCGGCCGCTACGATGTCCAAAGGAGGGGTGATGGGGGCAGCTACTAGGTTGTCCACATCCATGAGTGCAACTAATGGCTATGGGTTCTCTGTGCCTGCAATGGCGAGGTGTGACTCAAGCAGTTCTTTGCCCTTCTTCTTAGACTAGAAAGCATCAATAACATGCTACGACCCACGACCTTACTTGTCTTGCCCCTCTCCTTCGTGAGAGGCTTCCTCAGCTTGTAGCCGCTAGTATTGGCTTCATGGCCAACATTGCTACTAGACGGCTGTGAGATTTAGTTCTTCCTTAGAATATCATCTTGAGCTTCCGCAACTTGTATGACGTCAATTAATTTGACATACTCCTTGTATCCATCTTGACGATAGTTGCGAGTGGATTGCACCGCATTCGGTGAAAGGTAGAGAGTGTCTTCTCAATCTTCTGCTCATCCGTGATTACCTTACCACAGAGTTGAAGATTGATATAAATTATGTACAAATTTTGGCCATGCTGGGCTAGCTCTTCGAACTCCCAGTTTGTGATGCCAGTCATCTATATATTCATGCAAAGATTTCATAATATTACTGCTAGTAATTTGCATAAAATGGTTTCAAAATTCTCATGATATTCTTCGAACTCCTGGTTCGTGATCCCTTATTTTTTATGCATTTTTCATGATTCACTTCTATTTCAATGATTAAAAGTAATATAGACAATCACAGATAATCAAAACAGTAAATACAGTACATAAATTGCATAGAAATAATAATAATAAAGTTAAACATGCTTCAAATGTTCAAAAGGATTCAAAAATTGAATTCCCGAGGCCCTTTTCTACTGGAATATGAATTTTTAGAAAACTCTGCACTTTCTAGGGGCTAAAACGCTAATTTTTAGTTCTGAGAAAATTTTGTGCACTATTTTAGACAATCTAGGGGCCTTTTTGCAAAATTTTGGGATTTTTTGTTTTTCTTTTCTTTCCTGAATTTCTCGGTTGCCACCCTCTTGCCCGTTTTTGGTTTCGGGCCTTGCCCCGATGGCCCATTTGGCCCACTCAAAAGGCGGTGAGGGGTTTAGGGTTTCCCCTTACCCCTATTCTCAAAGGAGGCGGCGGCCACTGGTCGCGCCCGGTGAGCGGCCGAGCGCGGCACGTGGCATGGCTTGGCTCGGCGGCGCGACGTCGTGATTAGCGCGAGTCGCGGCTCTAAAGTCGGTAGCGTGGGGACGACCGCGCGGCGATGCGTGGGCTTCGCAAGAAGAGCCGATAACGCTGCAGTATGGCCCGTCTCGGCGGCATGAGTGCGCCGTTGCTTTCGCGCTGCAATGTGCGTGGTGGGCGAGTGGGCATGCGGCGGGCGACGCTGCGTGCGGGCTGCCCAGAGGTGCGGCGCTACGACGCGAGGGTGCGGCGCCACGGCGCTGCAGCAGTCGCATGCGCAAGCGCGTGCAGCGGGAGGTGGGAATGCAGCGATTCGCGCGAGATCCGCCGACGCATCTGCCGATAGTGGCTTTGAGGTGGGTTCATCAATCGGCGTGTGGTGCTTGCCACGTGCTAGTAGTGTGGCTCTGTCGTTGCCTCCGTAGCAATGCGTGGTGGCGGACTAACCGACCAGTAGCGTATCGCGGAGGTGGTGACGGCCGCTTGCAGGCGGTGCCATGTACATGGTGCATTTCGTGCCATTGCCTTTACTTTTTCCATGCATCTAGCTTGACCTATCGACATTGTGTGGGCAACCACATGTCCGCATGGTGGCTAGATGGGGTTTTCTTTTCTTTGTGCAGCAATGAACAGTGCAATCAACAATCCCTCTTTTCAACCAATCGTTCGATCGGCATTGTGCTGGCGACTACAAGTCGGCTCGTGGAGATTAGAGAAAAATTTACAATCTACAATCCACAGTGCAATCGACATCTGCTTCTTCTTGCAACCTACCGATTAGCATTATGCTGGCGACTTCAAGTTGGCTCGCGGTAGATTAGAGCGGATTTGCACTGTAGGAAATAATCTAGAAAGCCAAATTTGCGGAATGGAAAGCGATCTAGAAAATGCGATTCGATCTACAAGCGTTGTGCTACTACGATTACCTTTCGATCTGAGTAGAGTAGGCCTAGAGGTAGGCTGGAGTCGATCGTGCTGATAACGTGTTGAGAAACCATCGCTGGCGAGTCCAGTCCGATCGTTCACCTCGTAGACAAGCATAGAATCGCTTAGAACAATGCAAAAACAAACAGTAGATTGAACACACAGAGAGACAAAGGTGTAGGGGTATTCTTCTTCCTTTATTCCTTCATCAAGCTTTTACAATGACTAGCACCCCCTATTTATAGTCTAGAGACACTGCTAGGGTTTGGATGGAGCGCCCACCTATGGATCGACTGCTAGGCCAGACCCATGGTTTTCCAACAAAAACGAGTCCTTGAGCGGCTCAATGAAGGACTTTTCGTCTTCCTCGCTAAAGGCTTCGGATAAAGGGACGAAAACATGATCGGTGACAATCAGGTTTGCGAGAAGTAGATTATCCAGGATCAATATGGATATGCGAACCTAACCTAAGTAGCCATGTTGTTTCTCATAAGTAAACCAGAGTAGTTTGTATGTCACTCAGCCCCGTCTCTAGCGAAGACATCGCCATAAAGGAACTTTTTTTTATTAATTAACTCTTTTTAAAATTTTATTTTAAAGTTAACCCCCGGTGAACTTTATTTCCAATTCTAACCCCTTTGGTCACGCCACCACCCGTGGTGTGACAAAATAACATTGTCACGCCATAGGATAGGTTCGCTAAATAACACTTTTTATCACGCCACTGGTCGTAGCATGATCAAACAACATTGTCACGTTACTGGTCATGGCATGGCAAGAGCTTGCCCAGACACGGGCTGGCGTGACAGTGTTGTTTTGTTACATCACGGATGATGACGTAACCAAAGATGTCAGAATTGGAAATAAAGCCAACATGACAACGCCATCTCCAGCCCAATTAAGGAGGAACCAATGCGAGCCCAACATACAACAACGTCGTAATACGCAAACCTCAGAGTGGACCCAGTTGGCACAAGGCCTCAGCCTTCAGGGCCCAAGCCCAGAATAAACCTAAGTTGTAAGCATTTTTCACTGCGACACTGAATAGCCCAAGGCTATCTTAGTAATCTTGTCTGGCCTAGTACGAAAAGACATGTTACCGAACAGGATCATCAATCGTTTTTAGTTTTAGGTACATTTGGTATTGTTAACGTTCTAAATAGCAAAAATCATATTATCTTTATGTCCAAATAAAAATAACAAGACGTGCATCAGATGACCAGAGCCTCCATACGTACGGACGATGCGTCATCGAGTCCGGACCCGGAGGTACGGAATACGTTCGGTGAGGACGCTAGCTACTCCGTATGTTGTATCACTATTTAATTTATTATGCATGCAAGGTTTCATCCTAAAGAGGAAAGGTTACTGTTGTATTCGGTCCACCGAAAATCTAGAGCTCCCAACCGGTGCGGTATCCGCGTCCTATGGCTAAATGTCATCGTTCAAGTCCTGCTAACTACGCGTTAAGTGGATTTATTTATGGATTATCGGTTTGGTTTGGTCCTTTGATGTCTTGGTTACTGTGCTATTCCCATCCCGTACGGGTGGAGTATACTGTACACCCTAGCCCTGATTAGTGGTTTTGATAAGCAAGATCTATTTGCTACAGGGTGGCAAAGGACTCGGCCTACCTTACCTCAAATCTTGTACCTCGACAATTATTACACCGGAGCATTGCGCTGAGTAATATATCTCTGCAGATGCGTTGGCTCATCTAAACAAACTAAATTGTTTAGCCTTGATCATTAGTACGTACGGAGTATTTTTCTTCTACTCTTCGCGTGCTTTGAGATCTGTACATTTTTTAATAATAGAAATATAACTTTCGGCCTCTGTAACAATTAGGGATACATACAGTCATTACATCACCGTCAACTAAAAACTTAAAATAAAAAAGGGCCAAAAGCCAACAATAACAAACAAATTATCATACAAAGGTTAGCCAAAAAAAGCCACCTAGCCCCATCTCCAAGACCAATCAGGAGATCGTCCACACGCGAACAGCAGCTGCGCAACAAAAAGGTGATAATGGGTCAGTTTCCGTAGCGACGCCTCTAAGGAGGGAAACTACTCACGTCGTCGTCGCCGGATCCAACCAGCGAAGGTCAGATCAGGAGTTTTCACTCCGGAGCTCAGGTACCGGTTCTCCAAAACAACGCCTTCAAGAAGAAATGCCGCTTAGGTCGACGTCGTTGCCGTATCCAACCAGCGAAGGCTAGATCAAGAGTTTTCACCCTGGATCGAAAGTACCAATGCTCCAAGACCACGCCACAGTACGACCTCATCGCTGGATCCAACCAATAAAGGCCAGATCGCCAAGACGACGTCTGCAACATCCCCAACGGCCAACCGCCGCTAGCACCAAAGGGAGGCGACGTCCATCGCATCCCATACGTTGGCCGGTTAACAACCGTCCATCGGGGAGGAGTCGAGCGCCACACAAGCCACCGCCACTGAGCCGTCGCAATCTCTACCAAATACGCCAAATCTAGATCTACACCGCGCCACCTCCGTCGTCATGCCATCGACGAAGCCGTGCTGCTGAAAAAAGCCGGCCGAGGAGGGCCCCAGATAGCCATGCCTGAAGATAAGCCAGCGAAGAAGGGCTCTAGATCCAACCCCGACGAAAGTCCACACAGTTGGAAATCGGAGGACAGACGTCAGGCGCTGAGCGATACAGATCAGGCGCCACCACCGAGAAGAAACCCCGCCGCCACCGCTGGCCGGCCAGCGACCGCTAAGGGCGGCGGCGAGGAAGAAGGGAGAAGGAGAGGGGGCTTATTTGGTGGTGGCTAGGGTTTTTAGGAGGCAACAAGGTTGTCTAATTTCTTGCGAAAAGCCTTATTAGGTATGTTTAGAACGTATGTATTTCAGATGAAACGGTTCAATTCATGCATGATTCTACGACACTTCTCGAGTTCATAGGAATCTCACGTGAAACAAATATAATTCCCGGCAAAAAAAACATGTAAAATTCCCAAGCTCCACACAGGAGGATAGGTTTAGCTAGCTTAGGGTGAGGAGGTCCATCGATGAAGCACGAATCCCAAAATAGATCAAGTGGTCAAAATAAATAGTTCACTCAAAAGAAACGATGCAAAAGCACCACTCAGATTTGCTCGAATTGGATTATATTTCCTTCAGGGCAGGGCAAATTGAAAATGGCGCATGCAGCAGTATTCCTTTTCCACCCCGAGAAGGAAACAATAAATTGCCAGGCATCGGATACGGTACGCGTAGCTAGCTAGCTGAAAATGAGGTCAGCTAGCCACGAGATGGAACTGGAAGGATCGATCGAATACAGTTATACAGTGTGCAGTGTTGCCAACTTGCATACGATCGATATATTCATCGCTGGGCGGTAGCTTTATTCACCGAAAGCACGTAACCACTTTCTGTTTTCCTTTGATTGATTCAGCAATTACCTTCTAACCACCCACCACATTATCTATCTTCACGTACCAATTAAACATAGAGATCTCCGCCTATATATATACAGTACAGCTAGCCATCGATCAATCTATCACACCACATTACAGATTCACAGATATAGCTGCAAAGAACAACATAAATTAAGCACTAAGGATCGATCGATCATACAGAGCCAAACAGTTAGGGCAGCCTAGGTATAGTTGTATACAGTGTCGATCATACACACACGATGAGCTCGCTCCAATCGAAGCTCTTAGCTCTCGTTCTGGCCATGGTCATGGCTGCGACGGGCCTAGACTTCTTGGCGTGTGCAGAAGAGAGGCTAGTACTTCATGGCGCCATGCGGTCGTCCTCAAGGTCGACGGCACAGGGAGATCAGGACGGCGCCGCCGTCGAGTTGCCGTGGCGCCGTGTGCTCCGCCATCGAGCGAAGAGGGCGCACGGCGGCGGCGCCGACCTCGCCTGGCGGTGGCGCATCCCGCCGTCCGGGCCGAGCAGCCGGGGCCACGTCGTCGTCGCCGTCGCACCGGAGGAGGAGGAGAAGAAGGAGGGAGGCGCCGGGAGCAGAACCAAACTTGATCCATCTGCAGTTCCATGAACAACGTACGTATGATCCATATCCATATATATGGTATGGTGTGCGTTCAAGTAAAGATCCATGAGCTCTAGTATATATGTATTGTTTGTACGTACGTTCGTAATGTAATGTGATGTATTCTAGATCGAGCACTTATTAGCTCGTGGTACTACTACCAATGTTGTACTAGTATTTTGTGGAATCAAGCTCCTTTACTTAATCCGATGAATTTGCCGATCTGATCGAGTTACACTTTCATATATGTTTAATTTGTGCAGTCCGACTCGAATAGTTTTGTTGATTTGCGCCTCTACTACTTATAATTAGTTGTATAACGTTGTTATAATATGTTTATAAAACGTAAACAAAATCATATTTTCTTTTGAAAGCGCTTCCCGAGAAAATTCTACACGTGCTATTTTCGTATGTTCAATCTAGATATTTATAGGAACATAAATAACCAAAGTTGGCAAAGTATGACTGCACACATCCTAAGACAACACTCTTTTGTGATTGAAGAGAGTAAATCGGAGTGTAATAACACCAGATAGTATAAAGGCTCATATCAATAAGAGTGGACCAAAAGGAGCTGATCAAATCAGCAGAAAATACTCTAAAAGGAGCTCTTGATTGCACAAAATAAAATCAAATAATAAAGGGCCAATGTGTATTCTCATTTTGCACATACAAATATTAGAGCGATCCTATATTTAGTCTTTTACTTAAAAAAGCAGTTAATTCATCTGCAGAATTCTGGTGGACACACGTTTATACATGTAACGTGTGCGAGCCATGTTTATAAGATAAGTAATCCAATCGCTTAAAGTGAAGAACATTGAAGATTCGGATGGCGAACTTAGGGAGGAGAAGCTAAGCCAAGAACATTGAAGATTCGGATGCAAGTTTAGACTAGCAACAGTAGGTAGTGATCGATGCGCAAGATCAGAAGGAGCATGCATTTCCTTTGGCAAGATCGATTACATTCCAAGACGGGCTATAGCCAGCTTTCGGGGCTAATGTATCGCAGCGCTAGCTAACCACTCCTTGACTGCACTAGGAACAGTATAATTTCCATGCTTAATTTCAACAACCTGGAAGGAGTTAAAGTAGTCCTTTCGTACTACGCATTTCTTCATTCCTTTTCTTCAATTTCGTCGGATCAGATCCGGGAGAGGAATAAAACACGAAGAGCGTACATATACTAAATTGCATATAGATCTCTTAAGGCGCGCAAAAGTACTGTTTCTTTAATCGCACAGGCAAAAGCTTTGCCAGTCGGATTAATTAAGAAGAATGGAATCAAAAGACAGTTTACGAGCCGTTCATGAGCCATTGCAGGAAATGGAAATTACATTCGGAAAAATTAAGCTCCCGGGGTGATGTCGTGATGTCCCCGCAAGGCATCAAGCTCTCATCTCTTCTTTGATTTTCAATAGGATTGTTTGCGATGTTTTGCTTCTGTCTTGGAACACACTCTCGTTACTTTCCTTCCATATTTCCCAAGTAACAAGGATAGTCAGACTTGGTATCGCCTTTGTTTGCACCCCCCGCCCACTGAGAATTGAGGCCCACCATCCATGCATTGTAGAAGTCCTCAGCCACTCTGGGACAGTAGGAGACTCATCCAGCATCCAGCCTAGCCAGTTTGAGATCATAGTCCATATTCACGCCGAGTGCCTACATGTAGAGAAGATGTGTAGCACCGTTTCCGGATGGTGTCGGTAGAGGACGCATTGGCCACTATTGGGCCATTTGCTTTGTTGAAGGCGGTCCGATATCCAAAGTCTATTTTTGATTGCAAACCACGCAAAGAACTTGCACTTTGGAGGTGCCCAAGCCTTCCACATCTTAAAAAGGTGATTTGTTCTTATTGAGCCCACGAATTGGGCCTTGTAGGTCGAGGCCGCCATGTAGGCATCATTCGCCGATAACTTCCAAGTTATTTGGTCCTCAGTTTGGGGATCAAGAAATAACATATGGAGTTGTTCTCAGAGAGATATGAAATCTTACAGGTGGTGTACCGTTATTTGAGCTTGGAGGTCGGTGTCTTTCATCCCGTTTTCATCTTGAAGAGCTTTATGGACAAAGTTACTTTTCCGCCAAGAGATGTCATATATGGTGGGTGCAATATCATGGGGCCTCTTCCCTTGAGGCCAAGCCACATTCTAGAAGCTAGTTTTGCAGCCATTCACTATCGTGATCCGAGTGCAAACATTGAAAAGGGCTAGGTCTTTTTCGTCGCATGGTTTTTCCATGCCTACCCTAGTGGCAGAGCCAGGATTTCGCCTATGGGGGTGCAAACATTTTTTTTTGCGATCACAAGGAAGACACATATGCACACACTCCACCACGCACACGCGTGAGTACGCCTCATATCACATGTCTAGAAAGACGAAGGACATGAATAAATCTGTGACCTTACAAAATATCTACTGAAAGCGCACTCGTGTGTGCATAAAGATGCGAACTTAAATGACATATTTCAACATAAAAGTTTAAATGACAAAGTAAAGGTTCAAGTGGAACAAATTACATACTTCTAGTACAACCGGCATCACAAAATATTGCTTGTGTTGATAGGCTGCTGACTATTGATTGCTGAGAATAACTTAATATAATTCATTGTATAGTCTGTGTATTATACTAGGTATACATACTGTATAAAGAGTCTCTCTCGCAAAAATTTTGGGGGTGCAACTACACCCCCATGCTCTAGTGTGGCTCCGCCACTACCTACCTAGGGTTTTTTTTTCGACGTTGTCCATTGTGCCCAAAGCCATCGTAGTTGGAGTGCCTGTGCAAACTTTTCTAGGTGGAGGATCCCTAGGCCTCCCAAGTCCCTTGG
Organism: Phyllostachys edulis; assembly: GCA_036346405.1. NCBI lineage: Eukaryota > Viridiplantae > Streptophyta > Magnoliopsida > Poales > Poaceae > Phyllostachys > Phyllostachys edulis. The sequence goes on along the minus strand of CM070548.1, from coordinate 22,799,982 downwards.
TCTACATGTTTGGTCCCAGTTTACTTTGCAGCTTTGACGAGGATCTAATAACCCACAATTATTTATTTATCTGTAATTCTTATTATAGATAACAGTATCGTTATACTGCTCTTAAGCATACCCCTTAATGACCACAAGGGAGAAACTAACATGGGTGGTCGTAAGCCTTTGTACGACCATCACATGGTCGTAAGTCTTTCTACGACCATATCATGGTCGTAAGCTTTTCTACGACCACCTTGTGGCTGCAGGACTTTCCTCGACCAGGTCAGCTGCGACCACCCCTTAATTGATAAAGCCTGCAGACATGTGGGCCAAATTAATCGTGGAATCTCATGTGCTATGATTAAAACATAGAGCAGTTAGTATACACTGTTATTCTCCGAATGACTGCATTACACCCTTGTCTTTGATGGTAACTGCCAGGTGACGTGGTGGTATCATAACCCATAGTAACTACCATCAACGTGCATGGTACATCAAACGACGAGACGCCTCTTCGTTTGGAAAAACTGCCGCTACTATATGCACTATATAAGGGCTAAAGTCAGCAGACAAAGGAGGGAGGAGGAAGAGGAGAAGACATTATGCATAATTCTGCTTCTTCTTTGTAATCCAGATAGTCAATATAAGAACACAGGAGTAGGGTTGTTATTCTCTCCGGAGAAGGCATGAACCTGTCTAAAATCCCTGTGTCATTCTCTGTGTGCTTATATTTCTAGGAGACCCCTAAATATTTTCATACGTAAGATCGATACCAGATCATCGACAGTTGAAGCCATCCGTGGGGACTTTTCGGTGAATCATTTTCAGCAAGTTATCTTGATTTTCTTTCAACTATGATGCTTCCTTAGCAGGAGATTGGAACGAGGAGAACTGGTTCGATTTGGCCGACTATGCAGAACTTGACATGGATGCCTACTATGAGCAGAGCATTATTTCGTCCGACGGCTATGCCACCTCCAGGGATCTTTCACCAGATCTAGGAGACCATACCGCAGACAGAGTTGATGAGGGATCTCTATCCCCCATAACATTACGTCCAGATGAGGGACCTGATTCCTCAGAAGGCAAGGGTCCAACCGACCATATTCAAGACTGCACCAAGATAAGTGCAGAGCATAGAGAGGGTTCCCCCTCCAAATATTCAAGTTCGTTTGAGGCAGTCCGACTTGGCGCAACAAATCCTGGAATCCATAATTCCGGGACTCAACCAACATCTGGTGATCGTCACCCTTCGGTTACCCCAATGAGGTGTGTGGTCGAGGCCTCTTTTCCTACGGATTCAACCATATCACCGCAGGGCTCACCTTTGGTTGAAGACAGTTATAATCCAATATCCCCCTTCCTGGAGGGGATTGCTCCAAGTCGCGAGGCGTTATCGTTTGACTACTCCTTAAGCTAGGAGGACTTAGGCACAAGTGGAAGTTGTATCTAGGAGGTCTTTGTCCTCCCCTCAGATCCTAATCTCTCTTCGAGAAGGAGAACTGGGGGGTTGCTACTGCGCCCGAGGGGTCCCTGCCCCCTCCCGCCATGCCCGCGATTTCGTCGAGCTCCTCTGACGCATCGGACAAGTGTGCTGCGGAGAGGGAGTAGAGGTTTATGGCTATTGGGCCATCTGACGAGGAGCTTCTTGCATGGGTGTTGCGCGAAGAACCCTGGGATTTCGCACCGTAGAAGCCTGATGTGGCCCGATCATAGCTCCTATTGCGGTTCTGTAACGCGTTTCAATTGTACTTGTAATGTATTTGAATTGTAGGGGTCGCGCTGTCTGGCCCTTGCATGCCGTGTGTATTTGAGCTTGTGAAGAATAATGCAATTGTTGCTCACCTTGTATCCTCGTCTGTGTTTTTTTGTTGTGAGGGAAGGGGGGCGAAGCCTCGCACTGCCCCCATACTCCTTTAGATAGGTCTCCGGGTGTGCGCGGAGACAGTGGTGGTGGCGCCCAAGAAGCGGCGCGGTGCGCTTGTTGGCTAGTTAGGGTTTTGGTGCGTTTCTCGCTCTGTTCTGGGTGGGCGCTGGACCGCTTGTAGTGCCTATTGGGTTGTTTCCTTGTTACCTGGTATAGTCTCGGGCCACAAGGACAAAAGCAGTCTGCTCCGGGGAGCCCATCTCATTTTTTTGAGGGGGGGGGGCGAAGCCATGCGCCGTCTCCCATACTTTTTTAGGCAGGGCTTCGAGGAGCCCTGACCTCGTTTTTTTTTGCAAGGGGGAGGCGAAGCCTAGCGCCGTCCCCCATACTTTTTTAGGCAGGGCTCCGGGGAGCCATGACCTTATTTTTTTTGCGAGGGGGAGGCGAAGCCTCGTGCCGTCTCCCATACTTTTTTAGGCAGGGCTCTGGGGAGCCCTGACCTCGTTTTTTTGCGAGGGGAAGGCGAAGCCTCGCGCCCCCCCCCCAATATTTTTTTAGGTAGGGCTCCTTTTTGCGAGGGGGAGGCGAAGCCTGGCGCCGTCCCCTATACTTTTTTAGGCAGGGCTCCGAGGAGCCCTGACCTCGTTTTTTTCGAGGGGGAGGTGAAGCCTCACGCCGTTCCCCATACTTTTTTTAGGTAGGGCTCCGAGGAGCCCTGACCTCTTTTTTTTTTGCAAGGGGGAGGCAAAGCCTTGCGCCGTCCCCTATACTTTTTTAGGCAGGGCTTCGAGGATCCCTGACCTCGTTTTTTTTTGCGAGGAGGAGGCGAAGCCTCGCGTCGTCCCCCCATACTTTTTTAGGCAAGGCTCTGGGGAGCCCTGACCTCGCTTTTTTTATGAGGGGGAGGTGAAGCCTCGCGCCATCCCCCATACTTTTTTAGGCAGGTCTCCGGGGAGCCCTGACCTCATTTTTTTTATGAGGGGGGGGGAGCCTCGTGCTGTCCCCCATACTTTTTTTAGCGGGGCTCTAGAGAGCCCTAACCTCGTTTTTTTTGTGAGGTGGAGGCGAAGCCTTGCGCCGTCCCCTATACTTTTTTAGGCAGGCTCCGGGGAGCCCTGACCTTATTTTTGTTTTGCGAGGGGGAGGTGAAGCCTTACGCCGTCCCCCATACTTTTTTAGGCAGGGCTCTAGGGAGTCTAGACCTCATTTTTTTGCGAGGAGGAGGTGAGGATGACGCTGTCCCCCCTGGTGGGCCCTGGCATTGGGCTAGGTGTCGTGCCGGGGTTAGCATTGTGCGGCGTCTTCGTCTATTCGTCGTTCCTAGGAGGGCACTGGTATGCGCCAGGGCTGAAGGCCATACGCTGTGTATTAGGTTATACACTCATGCTTGTGGAGGGCATCGTTGTACCAGGGCCGAAGGCTATGCGCGGTGTCTGTTTATACACTCATGCCTACGGAGGACATTGGTATGCACTGGGGCCGAAGGCTATGCGCGGTGTCTTTGTTTATACACTCATGCCTGCGGAGAGCATCGGTATGCACAGGGGCCGAAGGCCATGCGCGGTGTCTTTGTTTATATACTCATGCCTGCGGAGGGCATCGGTGTGCACCAAGGCCAAAGGCCATGAACGATGTCTTTGTTTATACACTCATGTCTGCGGAGGGCAACGGTGTGCATCGGGGCCGAAGGCCATGCACGGTGTTTTTGTCAATACACTCATGCCTGCGGAGGGCATCGGTGTGCACCGGGGCCGAAGGCCATACGCGGTGTCTTTGTTTATACACCCATGGCCTTGCTGGTTGTTTAATACATGGGGCAAAATGCCACAGGGTACATATTTTAGTACATGCCCTTGTCGTACAAAGGCGACGGGTCGATTCCCCAGGCACAACCGGTTTTTACAGGGTTACTTTTACAGGGGCGCTAAGGTTAGAACTTTCGAAGGTTCTTCACGTTCCAGGTGTGGCCCAATTGCTGTCCTTCCAGTGTCGTGATGTAGAAGGAGCCAACCCGAGTTCCGCGGGTAATGATGTACGACCCTTCCCATTTGGACTCTAGTTTTCCCACAGTTGTGGGATTAGCATCTCGCTTCAAAACCATGTCGCCCGGGGCTAGGGGGCGAATCTTTACATTTTGGTTGTATGCTCGTGCGACGCCTTCATTGTATTTAGACATGGTTGCTATGGCCTGCACACGGTGCTCTTCGAGGATGTCGAGGGATGTCTCCCGCTCTTCTGGGCCTGCTTCGGATATGGCTCGAAGAGACTTGGTCGTGAATTCCCCCAGGGTCATGGCTTCGTCGCCAAAGAGGAGCTTGAACGGAGAGAAGCCTAAACGGGGAGAAGCCTGTGGCCCTCGTTGGCGATGTGCGGAGTGCCCACAGGGCTTTGTGGAGCTCCTTAGGCCAGAATCCCTTGGAAGTCCCAGAAGGCGCTTCCTCATTCCTCCTAGTAGGTTGCCGTTGGCCTGCTCGACTGCTCCATTGGACTCGGGGTGTTTGACGGATGCGAAGCATACTGTGATGCCCAAGTTTTGGCAAAATGCTCGGAACACTGCCGAGTCGAATTGGGTGCCGTTGTTAGTGACAATGTCGCGTGGTACCCCATATCGGCAAATTATGTTCTTCCACACAAATCGTTGTGCTACTGCGGCCGTGATTTGGGCGACCGACTCGGCTTTGACCCATCTGGAGAAATATTCGATGGCGACGAACACGAAGCGGAGGCCGCCCTTGGCTGTTGGGTATGGTCTGATGACGTTGAGCCCCCATCGTGCAAAGGGTCAGATGGGAGGCAGGGGTTGCAGCGGGACCGGGGGTTCTTTTGTGTGTCGGCTGGCCCACTAGCACCCCTAGCAGCGTTGAACGAGGTCTTATGCATCTCAGAGTGCGGTTGGCCAATAGAAGCTTTGGCGGAAGGCTTTCCCCACGAGGCCCCGGGACGCTTGGTGCGCACCGCAGAGGCCCTCATGGGTGTCCTTCAGGAGGGATTGTCCCTCTTCTCGGGATAGGCACCGGAGGAAGGGGGCGCAGACACCCCCCTTGTAGAGTTCCCCACTAATGACGTGGTAGTTTCTGGCCCTATGCCTCAGGCGCCTTGCTTCAGTGGCATCTTTGGGCTCGATGCCTGCGAGGTATCTGACGATGACGTCTCGCCAGTCAGGCTCGAAAATGAGTAGCACTGGGCGCGCAACCCCTTGTGCTTCGGGTGTAGCCCCTTGCGCAGCCGAGGGTGCGGGTAGTATCTCGCAGAAGACATTTGGTGGGGGGTTCTCGCCTGAACTGGCCATTTTGGCCAGTTTGTCTACCACTTCATTGTTGCTCCAAGGTATTTGCTTGGACGGTGATGCCAAGGAAGTGTGCTGATGCTGCCCGTACCGCGGCTAGTTAATTGGCCATTTCAGGGTCTCTTGCCATGAATGATTTGTCGAAGTGGCCCGCCACAAGGCGAGAGTCGCTTTTGATAACTATCCTCTTTGCTCCTAGAGCTCTTGCTTTGCGGAGGCCTAATAACAGTGCCTCATACTCAGAGGTATTATTTGTTGTTGGGAAGTCGACGTGGGCGGCGTGGGACACACTGCGTCCGTCCAGGACGACCAAGATAGCCGCTACGCCGGCTCCAGCTGCGGACCAAGATTCGTCGGTGTACATCGTCCATGGCGTATCGACTTTGGCTAGCTGCTGGCCTTCGGTGTGCAGCATCCACTCAGCTACGAAGTCTGCTAGGGCTTGCGATTTGATGGCTGTGCGCACCATGAACGTGATGTCGAAGGGCGCAACCTCAGCTGCCTATTTCTCTATTCGGCCCGAAGCGTCTTTGTTCTGCAGCAGCAATGCCAGCGGGTAAGACGTTGGGACAATGATGGAGTGCACCAAGAAGTAGTGCCGGAGCTTGCGCGAGGCCATGAGCAGGGCATAAGTCAGCTTTTTGAGTTCTGTGTATCTGATTTTGGCCCCCTGCAGGGTTTCCAAGACATAATATATTGGGTGTTGGCCATTGCTTTCTTGGACGAGGACTGCGCTCACTACTGAGGAAGAGGCGACGAGGTACAGTAGGAGGTCTACTCCTTGCTTTGGGCTGGTGAGGCTTGGTAGTTAGGTGAGATATTGCTTGAGGTCTAGGAATGCCTTTTGGCAGTCGTTCGTCCATCGGAACGGTTCCGCCCCTCGGTGCGTCTTGAAGAAGGCAGGGCCTTTTTCGCCCAATGGGACAGAAATCGGCTGAGGGCCGTGAGGCATCCGGTCAGCTTTTGTACCTCTCATGCGCTGTGAGGGGGCTTCATTTCCTGGATGGCTCTAATCTTTTCGGGGTTGGCCTCGATACCCCTCTCGGATACGAGGAACCCTAGGAGTTTGCCTGCCTTGATGCTGAAGGCACACTTCTCGGGGTTGAGCTTGACTCCCTCCGTCCGCAAGCTTGCGAAGGTTTCTTGTAGGTCCTTCGTGTGGGTGCCAGCGAACCTGCTCTTGACCACTATGTCATCCACGTATGCTTCTACGTTGCGGCCGAGTTGGCCTGCTAGAACCTTCGCGATGAGGCGGGTGAAGGTCGCACCCGTATTCTTGAGACCGAATGGCATGCAAGTGTAGCAATATGTGCCTATGGGGGGTGATGAACGCGGTCTTTGGTTCGTCTTCCTTGACCATGAGTATTTTGTGGTATTCGGAGTAGGCATCTAGGAAGATCATCAGCTCGCAGCCCGAAGTGGCGTCCACTAGTTGATCAATGCAGGGTAGTAGGAAATCGTCCTTGGGGCATGCCTTGTTGAGGTCGGTGAGATCGACACACATGCGCCATTTGCCTGTTTCTTTTTGCACGAGGACGGGATTGGCCAGCCACTCTGTATGTTTAATCTCATGAATGGCCCTCGTCTTCAGCAGCTTGGTAATTTCTTTCTTCGCTGCATGCAACCGTTCCACCGACATGCGCCGTAATTTCTGCTTCTTGGGTGATGCGTCGCTTCGGATGGACAGGCGGTGCTCGATTGTTCGCCGTGCCACCCTGGGGATGTCCTCTGGTCCCCAAGCGAAGACGTCCGTATTGTTGTGGAGCACCGCGAGGATGGCATCATGCTCCTCCACCGGGAGCTCCGCCCCAAGGGCCACTATCCTATCCGGAGAGTCACAACTTAGGGGGGCTCTCCAGAGCTATCCTTGTGGCTTTCGCTGATGGCGGGCTTGTTTGGTCCTTCTGGTCCGGCCTCACGGTATGGACGCGTCGGGCTGGCGAGAGGGCTTCTAGCTCGATGTGTCTTGCGAGGTCCTGGTCCACTCACACCGTGACTATGCCCTCCAGCGCGGGGATCTTCATGCACAAGTAATTATGGTGGGCTATGGCGCCGAAGGTGTTGAGCGTGGCCCGACCGAGAATGGCATTGTACTGGTAGCGCATTTGAACAACGTCAAATGTGATGATCTCGGTCCACGATGTGAAATCATCACTGAATGTGACGGCTAGGTCGATCTAACCCAAGGCCATCACGGGGCTTCCCCCGAAGCCTATTAGGGGTATGCCGGGGGGTGAAAGGCGATCTGGAGGGATCATCATCGTCTCAAAAGCGTCTCTCATGAACAAAATGGAAGATCTCATGAAGCGTCAAGCTCATCTTCAAATACGAAGGACCACAAGATTCTAAGGTGCTACAATTGTCAAAAATTGGGACACATTGCTTCAAAGTGTCTTTATGATGGGGAAGATGAAGAAGAGCTCAAATCATCATTAAGAAAGAAGAAGGATGACAAAACAAGACATTTTGTCGGGCTAGCCATAAAGGAAGATCCATCAAACATCTCAAATGCAAATGAGGCTCCATCACTATTTAACATGTCTACATGCTTCATGGCAAAAGGTAATAATGAGGTAAATGATGATGATGAGCCTTCATATGATGATTTGATGGACATGCCAGAGGACTTAAATGAATACTTTGGCAAGGAGATGTCAAAATTCAAAGTTTTGAAGAAAGAGCATATCTCTCTTCAAAATAATTATAATGTGTTAAAGGATGAGCACAAGTCTCTCCTTCTCAAGGAGTTCACTAAGTCCAAAGTGGATAGAGGCATTACATGTGATTTATTAGATGATATGCTATGTGTAATCGCTAGCCCTTTGCATTGCATCTAAGGTTAGCGTATCCACTTCTTGTGATGATTTGCTTGATATGCCTTGTAGCTCAAAATTAGATGCTTCTATTTCCTCTATGTCTTGTGATACCAACCTTGTAGAGGAAAATAAAGAGCTAAAGGACCAAGTCACCAAGTTGACAAATGACTTGGAGAAGTGCTACAAAGAGAAGACCTCTCTTGATGATATCTTGAGCAAGCAACGAAGCTTGAATGACAAGAGAGGGATTGGCTTTGTCTCCAAGAAGGAGAATAGCAAGATAAGGCACAATGCAAGACACATGAAGAATGTCAAGTGCCTTGGTTGCAACAAGAATGGTCACCTTGCCTCGGTGCGCCCAAACAAGATGGATGATAAGACAATGTCATCAAAGAAGAGGCAAACCGGATATGAACAAGATAAGAAGACAAGAAAAGGAAGCAAAAGCCCAACTTGCTATATTTGCCAGAAAAAGGGACACATTGGTAAACAGTATCCCAAAAGTATCACTCCTAAGCCTCTTATCTATAATGATCATTATTTGCTTAGGAATTATTAGTTCACCTAAGACTATTGTTAGGGCTATTTGGGTGCCCAAATATATTGTGACTAATATTCATGGACCCAACCGAGTTTGGATACCACAAAGTACTTAAATGATAAATAGGTACTCGGAGAGGCATTGGAGGTTTGGCTCACACATGAAGAGGTGGATTCCACCATATGCAAAATTGGAGTCAAGCTTGAGGATGATCATGTCATATCATAAGCCAATGCGATTTCGGTAATAAGTATTTACATTGAAGTATCTAGCCCTTTGCCGTGTGTAGGTTACATTTCATGAAAATATTAAAAAGGGTGTTCTTACTCTTGTTCATAATCTTCATTATTAAAACCTTGAGCAAGATAGTTGTGGCACATTAAGAGGGAGTGCTAAATCATTATCATATATATCGTATCCCTAAATGTGCCCAAATAAATTAAGTGCTAGCAATGTTTTTCAAAATTGAGCCCTTTAACCAAAAGTCAAAAATTTCATAACTATTAGTAAATCTTTAAAAAAACTAGTTGCAAAATGTATACAAATACTTTCCAAATGTTTCTCAAAGGTTTTGGCTCAAGAAAAATCTATTTCAAGTGAAAATGAGTTTCTAGCCAAAATTCTAGATAATAGTATCTTGTTTTTGACATAAACTAGATTTTTGTGTAAAATCTAGTCTAAAAGAAATTTAAAAAATGTCCCAAAAGGAATAATTAATAGTTGGCTATTCTAAACCTTTTTAGTATTCAAAGGATTTCCAAAAGGCCAACCCAACAAAAGTTATTTGATTTTGAAACTCGTCTAAAAATACTAGTTTGACCTAAGAGGTAGTTTTGCCATATGAGCCCAATTTTTTCGCATAAATAGGTCCACAATGCTATTCATGACTCATACACGAAATTGGATGCTCTAAGTTTCATCATTTGCTCAATTTGGCTCTTTTGAAGAAGTTTCATCAAAATAAGTTTCATTTGAAAAAACAAAAGACTAATTCATAAAAAAAACTATATCCATTGAAGTTTCTATCTTCTATCTCATGCATAATGATCCTAGAAATATTTATTTGAGTGCAAAACTAGGGATCATTTGCATATTTCTCCATTTCTATATATATCCCTGAAGTTCTAGAAAAATCGAAACTACCAGCGTTATTCCAGAGGTACTACCGCTTGGCGGTACTACCAGCCTTTAAACGACGGTACTTTCACATCTCGGTACTACCGTCCATTTAACTGCGGTACTACCAATTTCTTTGACAAGACTGTCATTCCATTCCTTTCAAATTTTAAATCTACTTTGGCTGCTTCCTTTGGTCAAGTTAATCTTTGTTATATTCGCTAGCTACCATCAAGTACTTTCTTGACTCCATATGCCATTTTGATCGTATTACAATGTTTTATCATAAAAATGGTATTCTCTCTAAAAGTGGTAGCTTCTCTTGATCATCTTGACCTCGGCATAAGATTTATCTTTTCACATGATATCATATTATCCCTTCAAATAATATCTAATTTCATTCCTTGCCAATCATACTTCTTTTGACCAAGCTCAAGTACTATCCGTGTACGAGTGGATTCTCTCATTCTCTCTTCTCTTTGGATGCCTTCTTTGAAGATCTTTGCAAGAGAAGTTTCAAGCACTTTGCAAATTTCAAGTCTTGCCGACACGTGGTATCCACAAGTGATGTTTAAAGACTATCTTCTGAGTGTGATCCACATATAGACATTTTTGGTGCTTAATGTCAAAGAAGAAGAATTTGGTTGCAAATAATGGTCAAATGAGAAAGTTTGAAGTCATCATGAGTTTTATATGGATCTATTTCAAAGAGATGACAAAGAGGGAGATATTGATTGGATGAAGAAAGCCTTTGTGTGTCAAAGGAGTACAACCTTTGTGTAAGGGGGAGTTTTTCTTAGCGCAAATGATAAACGTTTTGGGTAATCTATTATATGGGAAACCTAATTTGCAAAGACTCCTTTTGGCTTCGCTTTATTTTGTATTTTTGGTGCTTAATGCCAAAAGGGGGAGAATGTTTGGGAGAATATTTGGATGTTTTCACCTTATTTCATGGATGAATATATAGTTCAGTAGCTTCAATTATTATCTTATGTTGATTCATATCCAAATGTTGCTATTGATAAAAGATTTTTCATCAATCATCAAAAGGGGGAGATTGAAGAATATAGACCTATCATTATAAGTTAATGGGGGTATTTAGTGATTAATGACAAATCTATATGTGAGAATAACTTTCTTGTTTAGTGTTATATTATTTAGTCTCAGTTGGATAAAAAGGTGAAAATCAAAGAGGTATGCATTCGACATCATATCCCTATATCTTGTTGCATTCCTCAGATCCAAAATATAGGTTGAACTCCACCAAAAGTCTAACTTAAATATGTGCATATGTTCTTATTACACATTTGTGTATGCACACATTTAGGGGGAGTTCACTCTATGTTTTATGGTTTCATTAGTATTGATCCATATTCCTTTATCCACATATATTAAGGATCTTTACTTTGAAACATATCATATGAGTATACAAAACTTGTGTAGTTTATATATACTCATTTAACTTAATATTCAATTATTTGCAATTGTAATGGTTGTCACAAATTACCAAAGCGGGAAAGATTGGAGTATCTTGTTCCACCATTATGAGTTAATGATATGTTGTGGTTATTAATGACAATCACATTGTGGAAATAACTTTTTCCATAAGTTAGATGAATAGGTTATGATTCATGAGGTTAGAGACTTTGGATGACATCATAAGTTGATCGTCATCAAGTCAAGACTCGGGATGAAGAAAATCATCATGTGTTGATGATGTTCAAGTTAAGATCCCGAAGTAAAGAAGATCATCATGTGTTGATAATATTCAAGTCAAGAACTTGAAGTAATGGATATCGTCATGTGTTGATGATTATCAAGTCAATAACCCGGTCTTCAAGTGAAGATGTGCATCATCAAGCTTCAAGAGGATGCTCAAGGCAAAGGTATGACTAGCTAGGGCTAAGAATGTGTTCCTAGTCTTTTATCGGTCTTGGTGCTTGGTTGGAAGACCAGATTGCTAGTATAGGTTGCTGTACTATTAAGAGGGGTCTTGACTAGTAGCTTGAGTTTGTCATGTGTTGATAGCTCGCTGTGCTTGCTCTAGCTCTCGTTAGCAAGTTGCCAATATTTACGAATGTGTTTTACAAATAGTCGAAACTCATGCATAATCCTTGTAGCATGTGACTTTAGTTTGTGAATGTGTTTTGCAAATGGTTTAAGTCCATGTACCTTATTCCTTGTGGCATTGATTCTAAAAGTTGACAAATGTATTTTGCAACTTGTTGACAATCTTGCCTTTAACTTTTGTTTGCATCGCGCATCAATTTGGCAAATGTGTTTTGCAAATTGAGTTGAAGTGAAAGCCAACTACTGCTTTTCTCAGAAAGGACGGTAGTACCGGCGTTATGTTGGCGGTACTACCGCATAGCGGTATGACCACATTTGGTAAGCGGTACTACCTTTAAGCGGTAGTTCCGGAGTTCCTTTGGCGGAACTACTGGTGAACGTTCGGATCGTCCGAACGTATCATCGATCGTGCGGTCATGTCGAGTGGTCCGAACGTTCCATCGCACATGAGCCATCCATGTGGACAGCCTGATCAAGTGAGCTAGTCCGGTCACACTTGAGAAAGCGGTAGTACCGGAGGTTTCTTGGCAGAACTATCGCGTCACGGTAGTACCGCATTTTCTTGGCGGAACTACCGCATCCTGGTTAGTTCGAAAAATAGCAATGGTACGTTATTTCCAGTGAGTTCCTATTTTGGACCTCAAGGAAGAGCGGTAGTACCGCCCTTATGTTTCGGTATGACCGGAGAGCGGAACTACCGCGTATTACTTGGCGGTAGTACCATGCCGCATTTCCAACGACTATTTCAGAGGCATTGTTATAGCCGTTACTATGTGCAGTGGAGCTGCGGTAGTACCAGTCGATGAACGGCGGTACTACCGCTCGTGCTGATTTTTTTAGTATCTTTTCCTCCAACGGCTAGTTTTTATGTGTGGGCTATATATATCCACCTTGTGCCGGTTGTGAGGTATGTGGCTGGTGATATACACATCCTTTTAAGCAAAGAGCAAGCACTCTCATATCTTTTGTGCATGTGTTGCACTTAGTGAGCTAAGAGAGCAAACCCTAAGTGCATGTGTTGCATTAGGTAGTGGATTGTGTATCTACTGGAGCTTAGACACTTGATTCGTTCAAGTGAGAGCCTTCGACTTGTTTCTCTTGGTGTTTGCCAACACCTAGATGGCGTGGAGGCGTCGTGGTCCGATGATCTTCTCAAGAAGCTTGTGAGAAGGCCCAGCGTTTGTGAGTGGCTTGGTGCTCGCCATCTTCGGAGTGGAGCAAGAGCAACCCTGAGTGAATCGAGGTGTTGGTTCATGTTGGAGCCGGTCCAAGTGGTTGGACTTACCTCGGAGGTGTTTGGCTTAATTTGTGGAGCCGGTCCAATTAGTTTGGGCTTACCTCAACGTGGATTAGAGGAGACCGGCAAGTCTCCGAACAGCACGGTAAAACATCATTGTGTCATTATGGTTTATTCTCTTGTGTTTTACTTTGTGCAATTTACATTCATAGAATTAAATTGCTTACTTGTCTTTGTATGTTTGCAATCATTATCAATAGTCTTATATTGTTGATGCACTTAGAAAAGACTAGTTGATTTAGGTTTTTAATTGTGCAAAACCGAATTGATTTATAATTCCGCATAAAACTTGGTTTTAGCCAAAAGGTTTTAAAAACCGCCTATTCACCCCCTCTAGTCGGTCTCCTTGATCTTACAGCGGTCCCTTAGTCCTCAATCCTCATCTACCCCTCCCCCCACCCGCGCCCTCCCCCTCCGCCTCCCTCCTCCCTCGCCGTCGCAGCAACCAGATCCCTCCTTCCTCGTAGCCGCCGCCTCCACCTCCCTCCTCATCTCTGCCTCCCCCCACCTGCGCCCTCCTCCACTGTGTCCCTCCTCCTTCGCCGCTGCCGCTGCCTGCCTCCTCCCTCACCGCCGCAGACACCGCCTGTCTCCTCCCTGGCCGCAAGTCCTCCGTCGCGTCTGGGCGTCGAGTTGAAGCAGAAAGGAGGCGACCTGGTGGCTCGAAGTGGTGACCTCCACAGCTTCCACCGGAGACATCAGCGTCCTCACCTTCCTTCTCTCGTCGAGGTTAGCGGTCGTCGCCCTAACCCTACTTTGTCGATCGGCTCCTTGCACCGGCCTTCTCCCCGTGCCCCCTCACCGGTCCCTGCGGTGACCATGGAGAGCTCTCCCGTCGGCGGCGGCTCGGCGGAGCGGTGGCTGCTCGGGCGTTCTAGCACTACCTAGACCGGGCAGCGCCACACACGGCTGGGTCGTGGGTGGGCACGCTCGTGGGCACGACGGTGTACGTGCTGCTGGTCTACTACGTGAAGGGCTTCTACGTGGTCACCTATGGGATGGGCATCTACCTTCTCAACCTCCTCATCAGATTCCTCTCCCCCATGGTCAACCCAGAGCTCGACGCGCTCGACGTCGACCCCGCGCTCCCCACCCGTGGCTCCGACGAGTTCAACCCCTTCATCTGCCGCTTCCCTGAGTTCAAGTTCTGGTATACAATTTCTGCTCTATCCTAATTTCTAGCCTCGTTTCACACCAGTCCAACTATATTTGTACATCGTTTAATTATGTGAAATTAATGTTTTATTTGTAAATTGGAGATGCAATCTACACAAGGCAGCCATCGAAATAAACTCTTCTAGAGTCAAATTTTTGTCATCTGTAGTAGGTGGAGGAACTTTTACGACGAAAACTTGCTAAAGAGGCAACTGAGAAGGAACTGGAAGAATTTGTCCAGTTGCTTAAGTCCGCCAAAGGATTGCCTCTAGACTTCCTAAAAATTCACGGTTGATGGAAGAGAAAGTCAGTCAAAAAATTGAGACTCTTTAGGCATACACAGTTGATGCATGTGACGATGAACAAAGAAGAGTTGCAGGAAATGTAATATATCCAGTTCCACTAACATTATTTTGTCTTGCGTAATCATCATATATAAGTTTTTGTGGTTTGTTTACATTAGTGTTGTTCTGTTGGATATCCAAAATCCTTGTGATTATCATCTTGTTAGCTTATTAAGCATAGGTTTTTTTTATAAAAAAAACGGCTCAAAATTGTCTTTTTATATCTAATATCATTCTTTACTGTAGGAAATATTTGAGTTTTCCTTTCTTGTTGATATTTGCCAACATGGTTGTTAATGTAATGGCAGATTCTCAAGGCTATGGGGTTCTCAAGGACGTCGTCAACTGCCCTAAAACTCCTTATAAATGTTGGATACTTGCATGTGCATGTCAATCTTGATCTTTACAGGTATGATGTTTGCACCAGGTATACTGGGGAAGTTTTGTCACCATCGAGGAACTTTCGCGAAACGCGCCTGATTCAGATAAGGTATATTTAGTTATCGCTCATGCTTTTCATATATGTATATCATTCAAGATTCAACATCTCTGGCATTCTCTTTTCCTGATTGCATTTTCTTTTCAGCATATCAAGAAGGATCTTTCAACTTTGAAAGTGTATGCCATTGATGTAGACGAGGTTGATGAAGTATGTTTCTATTTCTTCTACCCTTGCATCTCTAGCAAGAGATTGGATAATATAATTTAGCAATAGTGCCCACATATAAATCCAATAAACATTGGGATTTTTTTGGTAACCCAGCTTGATGATGCACTAAGTGCAACAAGACTACTTGATGGTAGGATAAAGGTCTCGATACATGTTGCTGACCCAACGTGCTTGGTTCAACCCCGGAGCATCATTGACAGGTTACTGTTGCATCTTCTGTTCTAGCCTTTCTCTTAGTAGTATCTTATTTTTTTTAGATAATGGAAGAGAAAACCTCTCCCGGCCTCTCTATTCGAGGATACACACAGCCCATTTTTTTTTACAAATACTGAAGTGTTTTCTTAAGCACTCACCATTTGGACATCAGTAGTATCTTATATTTGGAAGATAACTTTTTTTCCCCAGGGAAGCAATGCACCAACCGCTACCATCCCAATGTTCCCAGAGAGACTTGCTATGAATGATATGAGCTTGCAACAAGGTAAAGATTGTAAATCTGTAAGCGTATCTGTGATTTTGCAGTAAGATGGAAGGTAACCTTCCACTATTTTGAGAGGGACTTTGTTTTTCTTTTATAATAAGAGCATAACAAAATTGTTAACATTTTATTTGTGTTGTGCATAGTATTGCAGAATATACTATAGAGAATTCAGTCATCGAACCTACCTACATGTTAACATATGAGAGTGCAACCGAATTGCTGTACATGAACCTGGAAGAAGAGGAAGAACTGAGGATTCTTCAAGAAGCCGCTTCAATTCGTGCACAATGGCGTCGTAGCCAGGTAAGTACTAAACATGCCTCTGTTATTTACTGGTCTATGTTTCATCCATTCACGAGTCATTCGAGGTTAGCAAATGAAAGCACAACACACCATAATTGTAATTTTCTTAGAATGAGAAAAAAAATATCAACACGACATCAGTGGCTGATTAATATTCATATTGTTATACTGTGGTCCATTTTTGTTGCAAATAATTCTTTCCTCAATTTGAATGAACATTTTCCATGGCTTTTCCCTAAAAAGAACTTTTTTTCCCTTTCCAGATTTCATTCATAGGCAATAAGATAGGTTACAAAATAAATGCCTGACAGTTGACTGGACATTGTGCATCAGTCCCTATGCCACTGAGCAAAAGCCGATATTTTTTGGAGACTTTCTGAAGTTTTATGTCTACCTAACCAACTGAATGTTGTAGATGCATTTGTTACTTGACAATGCTGACACTCTTAAGTCCGCAGGGTTCAATCAACACTTCTATGATAGAACCACGTATCAAGGTGTCAAATCCTGATGACCTTGAGCTAAACATTAATCTCTATGTTGAAGGTGTGAGAGTTGTGAACTTATGACCTGCTACTTGGTAGTTTGCAGTTACTACTTGCTTACCTAGCCTCTGTCATGTACTTGCTACTTGCACTACAATAGGACTGACTTTATACAACACATTGTCTGCAACACATGGGCTATGTGTTGTAGTTGCAATGTTTTTGCATCACATACTATATGTTGTTGAGGCTCTTTGCAACATATTGTTCACTCATTACGGAAAAGTGTGTTGAAGAGTCTCATGGCATCATATAATATGTGTTGCTCACATATATATTGGAAATGCAATGTGTACAGTGTGGAAATAGAATATTTTTTATTGCCGTCAATGAAAAAAAGAGGAGCCCCCCAACAGGGCTCGAACCCACAACCAACCCAAATTGTGCACAACGCTAGCCCTTATAACTAGGGATGCAAACAGAACGGATAATTCCCGACTGACCGACCGAATAAACACTACAAGAAATCTGCTAAACTATGAGAAAATTTCTATAACAACTAGGTAAATCGTCATTATCTACCCATATTCTATGACATTTTTCGGCAGCAGCGTTATAAAGAGCATCCCGGGGCTGGGATCCTACTTGTAGTGACGAAAAATATCAAAATCGTCACTAACTCCCAAACCTCAAATTGTTATAAACCGTAGAGAATGTATTTTTCGTTTTTGTCTCCAGATTTTTTTCTTGCCCCGCCATTTTTTTTGGCTAGACGCGCTTTTTTTCAGGCCGCGCCAATTTGTTTTGGCCGCTATATAATTGCCTTCGACCCAAATTCCCCAAATCCGCTTAGTGCCCTAGCAGTTTCCACCCAAGCCCCGTCGTCCTCCCCCGCCCCTCTCCTCCTCCACCCCGAGAGCCTCCTCCTCCTCCTGCTCCTCTCGAGCTGCCGCCGCTCCTTCTTCTCCTCTCCCTGTTGCTTGTCGCTGCCGGCCGCCGACGCCACATTGGCCCCGACGCCACTTCCACCGCCCCGAGCCGCCTCTCTTCGACGGGACGTCACGCTGGCTGCCTTGACCTCCTCCTCCCCGAGCTGTCGCCTGCCGCCACTCCTTCTTCTCCTCCCGAGAGTCGTGCCCTTTCGACAACAGAGGCTGCCCCCGACACTTGCCACCCTTGCCGCCCTGAAAGCCACCCTCGCAAATTGACCTCCTCCTTCCCGATCTTTGCTCTTGTTCAAATTTTGGGAGTGTGGCTTGGTCCGTAATTTTGTGTTAATTTTGAGACTTTGCTTTGTTCTCAAGAAGGCGTCGGGGTGGTGCAAATGCCGCTTGATGGATATGGTTCACCCTGGAGTGGTGCCAATGCACAAGGTTAAGAGGCTTCTGCTGCCTTCTTATTCATTTGGATTTCTGATTGATCTGTTTTATGGGGGTTTAGATGATTGTGCTATGCTCAGAACTACAAGATTATTTAGGATGTGTTCAACAAGCTGCGGATAAGCAAGGTACTGGCTCTCGGCCTTGCGATTGTGAGCTTGATGCATTTTGATCCATGGATTTGTTCGTGACCATGTGTTGCATTTCTCATGTGTGAAAGGAAGGTTTGTCTGTTCAATAATTGGGTTTCTGTGCTATCTTGAGATTCAATGTGGAACAGATGTCTGTAAATGATAGACCGATAAAGTATCGAGGAGGTAATCATCTCTCTTCCAGGCTCACATTTGTATCTGTGATCGTTGCTCTATTTGTTTCTTTTCCTGTCAGTGTTCATCTACATGATTTGGTTACCTCAAGCAGTGCTGTTAATTCATATTTTGTGAATCATAATTGATGCTTTCTTTGCCAACAAAATCTTATATGATATCCTTTTCCCTAGGAATTACAATAGCTGAATATTTCCGTGACATGGGCTACAATGTCAGTATGATGGCTGACTCCACCTCTCGGTGGATTGAGGCATTGCGTGAGATCTCTGGGCGTTTGGTATGGTGCTCTTCTTCCATTCTACTTGCAAGTGTTGTGCTAACATGATTTTGCATTGAAGTTCAGCTTCTATCTCACTGTATTTTTACTTGTTGCTATGATAGCCTATTGACACTATTTATAGCATCATTATTTAGATATGTTATTGACCCATGTATGGTTAAAACTACTCCGTAAGCTTTTAGTTTTAGTAACGTTGTTACCAATGTTTAGGATATGATGTGAATTGGTTAAGCAAGCTTACATAGTGATACCAAATCAAAAGATGAGAACGATTCTGATGGACACATGTTAAGCTAGGAACAAACCTATATCATGAGTAAAGCAGGTTGGGTGCTAAGACATCCTTTGGAAATACTTAATTAGGACCGTTCTTTCATTTATATTGATTATTTTTTACTCCCTGTTTTTGTTACTATTTAACTAATGGCACACTTGTTATGCACCAGGTTGAAATGCCTGCAGATAGTGGTTATCCAACATATTTGGCTGTGAGATTGGCATCCTTTTATGAACGCGCTGGTAAGGTGAAATGTCTTGGAAGTCCAGATCGGACCGGCAGTGTGACAATTGTTGGGGCTGTCTCTCCTCCTGGTGGTGATTTTTCAGATCCTGTTACCTCTGCAACCCTTAGTATTGTTCAGGTAATGAAGCCACTAAATTACTCCTGTATAGTCCAACATGATTAACAGGGTTCGGTATTGTTTCGGTATTGTTAAACATGTGGTGTTCTTATTTGCAGGTCTTCTAAGGATTAGATAAAAAGCTTGCTCAAAGGAAGCATTTCCCGTCAGTGAATTGGCTCATTTCCTATTCGAAATACTCCACGGTATTTCCTATTCAAAATGTAAATAAACAGAGTCAGAATGATCACAAGGTGGAAAATTCTTCCGCTGAGACGGTTGATCGTATGATCAGAAGAGATGGGCAGAACATGGATTATGAAAAGGCGGAGGGCGGAAGCCAGAACGGCTGCAAGGTAATAAGTTCTTTTACTGAAAATCTTTTTGGTTACTTTTCCCTGTTTACCTATGTCAGCTACTTTGGTGTAAATGTCATTTATAGGTTGCTGAGCAGTATAGATATGTACAGCATGGAAAGAATCATGAAAATGTTTTTTCCTTCAGTTTGGAAAGAATCAAGAAAGTCAGCGCATCATCATCGATGGCGTCAAAACAAAGCAGAAGTGTTGCAGGATCTGCAAGATCTTCCGTCCTCCGAGGAGCTCTCACTGCGCCGTCAAAACAAGTTCGATCACCACTGCCCCTGGATAGGCCAAAGTGCATAGGAGTGGTATGAAGTGTATGTGAACAACGACTTATCTTCTTGATTATACACGCTCGGATGATACACGGATGGAATTAATGCGCAAGTTATTTGCTTTTGCAGAGAAACCGCAGATTGTACTTCTTGTTGATAAGCTTGGCATTGGCATTCCACGATACACATTCACATTCTCTCGTGAGAAGAATTAGGGTGAACTCGATGCTACCGGTCACGGTATTTTCGGCCATCGAGAGAAAAATGCTCGAAATGTTTGCTCTTGCAAGATTCACTTCATGGCTATCTTGTTCCTGGCATGCCTTCTACCTTTCCACACCTTCCTCGTTGCCAATAACCAGGTACATATATGTGCAATCAATGACTCCTCGGTCTTTTGAATCATGCTTGCATTTCTCAAGGAAATACTGCCTGATGAATCAGAAGTTTCTAAGATCAAATTGAAGCAAACTGCTGGCATGAACTGTTCTTTTTGTGAGTAACATTTGTGAAGTCATCTTGTCTGTCAGTTTATCACTGATTGTACTGAACAATGTCCAACGAATTCATCTGTTAGTTTGATTGAAGTCTGATTGACACTAAGTACTGAAAAGTACATTAACAATCCATCCCAAAATTCTCTCAATTTTAACGATCCATCCCAAAATTCTCTCAATCCATCCCAAGTTTCTCTGTTTCTTAATTAAGATTATAATACTTGATTGAATATTTAATTTATTTTATCTGCTTCACAAATCTAATGGATTATTTACATGCCAATTTTTTTAAGGCATATTAGATATTAGCGGCGACGGCAAGAGCACGAGAGGAAGCAGCGGGAGGAGGACGCCCGCACCATGTCCGGGCTCGCAGAGGTCATCCCAGAGAGCAACGTCGGGTTCAGGCTGTTGAAGCAGATGGGGTACGACCCTTGATTTGCACCCACCTTCCCTTTATCTCCACCCCCCAACTAAACTTAGTCAGGCACTTTGGAGTTTGGACAATATATGCTTTCTGATTAATGCTATTTTTTTCTTCTCTTTCTATTTTTTTAAGTCATGCGGATATTAATGTAGTATACCTGCCAGAGTTCGTAACATATATGAATTGTGACCTTATCAAATTAGCGCTTTTTCCATTTGGAAGTTCTTGTGTGTGTAATTGAGTTGACACGAGTTAACTACGTACAGGTACGTGTTGAGGCAGCCTTAACCATTGCTGCCATGCTTGAAGGACAAGCCTTAGTTTTGACACAAGTTGTAGAGTGCAACGAATCATCCAAACGTGGATCTTTCACTGCATTATCTTGCTCACTTGGTCAAATTCTGATGCAGTTGCATACAAGTGGGGGACATTTTCAAATTTCAATTCAATATCCGCCACTTTCTTTGACCAAGAGAATTCATGTTGATGACTTCTGTTCCAATATAAATTCAACACCAATTGAAGAGTTAATAACACTTTTTACACTACATGACCAGCCTACACAGCTGATAAATGACAAAAGAAGCTTACACGAGTGCACAACTGCATGAGTACAAGGACATTTATATGTGAAAAAAAGTTGATATTTATTATGCGGTTTAGGATCTTGTTTGCTAATATGTATCATTTTCTTTTGAGGTTCTGTTGCAACGCACGGGCACCCTACTAGTTAGCCCAAAAAGATTTCAATTGTAAGCAATAACTGACACTTTGTGATCGTGATGGCAAAGTTTGTACTTATTGCAAAATAGCCTAATTAATGTGTCTTCCTCCAACACTATAGTTCACAGAGAACAAGGCGTAAGAACAGGTTACTCAAAATAAGATCCCACGCCGTGCGAGTTCAAAAAGGCAAGTCATGCTGCAATGACGGTATGAAAGCATAATAGAAGTTGTTCTGATTAAGCTGTTACAACTATTTCCTTTTATTATCTTAATTGTGCTTGCATGTCAATATAGGTTGGTACAATAGTAGTACTGAAGTCCGCCAAATATCCAAACAAAGAGCCTGTGGTATGCAACTTTGTTAAGCTGTGATACAGATGTAGAAGTTGGTGGTGTTAAGCTTGGTAATCAATTTTGGAAACTGCGCATTACTTTTCCAATTGAAGAAAATGAGGTGCTGATTAGGCCATGGCACCACTACAAGACAATCGGTGATGCAAAAGTATAAAAAGTAGCTTGGCCTTCAACTTTTGTATGTTTGTCTTGGCTTGCTTTACTTTCAATGAGTTATCTCTATATCATATATATTTATACCCCTATAATTTATTGTTTTCCATACAGGTTGAAAAGGTTAATGGTTGAATTTTCTATTTGGATCTATTCCTCACCAACTCATCAAGACGAAGAAGAGACTTCATGAAGATTAGCTAGCGATACTTATGTTTGGCTTTTTATGACTCAATTTAGACTTTTTATCATGTTTAGCATTTGCAACAAACTCCAGTTGATGTATGGAATGATGTGAATGACAATACTTTTATTTATTTTCATGTGCAATGCGATATATCTTTTCGATGTTCTCATATTGAGTTATATAACTTTTATATTCTCAAACATTGGATGAAAAGTATTGTGATAATAGTTTGTGTACTGCCATAAATTGCATAAATAATTATTATTTCATTATGTTGTTGAATTTTCTACAAATATGCGACTGGCCATAAAAATGTATTGCTGATAACAAACATGTGTTGCTGACAAGTGTTTGTAGTGCTGTTGAAATATGCGCCACATGTGTTGTTATAAATAGAGAAATGCGTTGCAGGCTCTATATGTCAGCAACACCTATTCTTATGTATAACAACATTTAATTTGTGTTGCACAGGCTCATCCTAGCAACGCCACCTATAACAACACTTAACATTTGTGTTGCTAGAATCAGCAGCAACACTTTTTCGTACATACAACAACACATACCGGTGTTGCTATATATCAGTCCTGTAGTAGTGTTGCTAGTTACTACTTACTACTACTTGCTAGTTACTACTTACTACTACTTGCTTAAATAGTGTGGATATCATGGGGATATGCTCATGATCTTAGGATGATGGTACAATTGGCAATAGCGTTAAAGGTTTGTCGAATCATGTGTTTTCGGCAAAGTTCAAAGTGTTGTCAAGCAAGTGGCGGTCTGACTGGCCAAAGCGGCGGTCTGACCGACCATAAGTGGCGGTCAGACCGGCTTTGGAAGATCGGTCAGACCGGCCATAAAGTGGTATTGAGTTTTGGAGCTGGGCCAAAAATAGAGGGTGTAGGTAAGAGAGGAGATTCTTCTATACTTGGTCTCATGATTTTTGAAGTTTCCAGGCAAAAGTTCTATTGGTTTGAAAATTCCAGTAGGTTTCGGATTTCCAGGGGGAATTTTGGCTAAGTCTCAGCTGGGCGGTCAGACCGGCCAGGGGGCGGTCAGACCGATTTTGTTCTGTTCATCGGCCAATCGGTGGCGATGAGTTTTGGATTAGAGTTAATTCCTTATTTGCCATTGGAAGTTGGTGAGCTCCCTAAAATGTCATCAAAAAATTGCTCATCCCTTGTATGCCACTCGTTCTCAACTTTAATCCCTTCTTTGCCACTCGATCGATTGATCATGGATTTGACCGTTGACTTGACGCGAAAAACGATTTTGCCCTAAGTATCTTTGAGATATTTAGGGAATTGTTTGACATAGTAATATAGTTCCAAAAATTATGAAATTTTTAGAAGAAATTTCTGACATAGTGTAGATTATTTTGTAATTTTTATAGGGTTTTATTTGCAACATGTTTTTCTCTAAAAATATTTCAAGTTACAACCGAAAATTTAAAGATTTTTAGAGAAAAACATGTTACAAATAAAAGCCTGTAAAAATTACAGAATAATCTACACTATGTCAGAAACTTTTCATAACAATTTCATAATTTTTGGAACTATATTACTATGTCAAACAATTCTCTAAATATCAGAGCCCTAAATAATGCACTTAGGGGCAAAATCGTCTTTTCGTGTCCAAGTCAATGGTCAAATCCACGGTCAACTGACCGGGGTGGCAAAGAAGGGATTAAAGTTGAGAACGAGTGGCATACAAGGGATGAACAATTTTTCAATGGCATTTTAGGGAGCTCGCCAACTTCGAATAGCAAATAAGGAATTAACTCTTTGGGTTAGGTCAAGTTCATGGGTTTCATGGCATATGTGTTGCATGATGCATGTTTTGACTAACGCAGGTCAAGTTGTGAAGAACTTATTCCCGGAATCGATTTCTTTGTCTATCGTTGTGCAGGTTGCTTGGAGGTCAATGATGATCAACGGTGAGGATGATCGGGACCAAGCTTGGAGAGCTGAGGTCCAGAACGATCGGGGATGCCGGGTGAGGTCAATGGAGTCAAGCATGGCATAAAAGGGACAAAGGTGACCGAACGGCGATTCGACGACGGAGTTGGATCAGCGGCGGGTCGGTGCAAGTGCCATGGTGGTTTTGGTTGGAGCCGGATGGGAGAGACTTGCCGAGCGGGATGACAAATTACCGGATCAACTTTGACGTGGCGAAGCATGGAGATGCTTCACGAAGATGGGACTCGGTCTTTGCAAAAAGATCGAGAAGGGGTATTTTGGTAATTTTACCAAATATCGCTTTGGTGACCTTTTGCCAACCCGCGGCGTAAGACGACACCTTGGTAAGGTTTGCCAACCCGCGGCGTAAGACGACACCTTGGTAAGGTTTGGCTTTACGGATCAAAAGTTAAATCGATTTGAGTTTTGGTTTTCGGGCTGATTTCACTGTTCATTGGCCTGGAGGTTTGACCGCCATGTATTGAGAGGTCAGACCGATTTCCAAAGGTCAGACCGATTTCTAGTTGGAGGTCAGACCGCCCAACTCATTTAGGTTTTGAGTTTTTATGCTTTTGGTCTATTTGCTTCGGGGTTTTGATTGGATTCAATACAAGTCTTCCACTGTGCTTGTATATTGATCTTCGTAGCTTTTATAGCTATTGGAGTGAAAATCGTATTGAATTAGATCAACGTGAAAAAGAGATCATGCTCATATTCACCCCCCTCTAGTCGCCTTTTCGGTCCAACAAATAGCCTCTGTTATTGTGTGATGTATTTAAATTTGCTTGTTAAACTACTAATCTAGTTGCATTTTGGACATATAGTATAGTTGATTGATCTTTATTTGTGTGACATATATGATTTCTGTTTTTGTACAATATTCGAATAAGTATCCATGACCGAGACAATCTGTATTCGGTTCAGCATGTATTCGCCCCGCATTCGTGACCGAGACTATCCGCATTCGTATCTGTATCCGGTACTGTCCGTGTTCGATTCTGAATCCGATAAAAAATATAGAAAAGGATACGAAATGAGCGATATCCGTCCGTATCCATTCCGTTTGCACCCTAGTTCCGGAGGGCGGAGCGCCTGGCGAGGAGGAAGGGTGGGCCGATCTCTCGCATCCTATGCAGCTTCCATCCACACAAAACTGTTAATAGTACTGCAGCGGGCGGTTTTGAAATCTACAAACCATTATTTTCTTTTTATTATGGCGAGAAGAAATGAAGCCTTCATTATATGTTTTGAGCAGAGCGCGGCGAAGCAATGGCAGTAAAAAATACAGCTGAAAAAAATTGGAAGAAAAAGAAAAATCCCGATTTTTATATAAAAACTGTGGGGAGTTCCTACCGAGTAGATTGAAAAAAAGGACTGAGCTATATTGCTAGAGCTGGTGGTTTGGGGGCGTTTCTCTGATTCCCCTCACCGACTTTGAACGAATTCACGCTCGAACGAGAGCAAGCGATTCGCGACGAATTCTACTAAGATCACGGACAGCGAATATTGCGCGTTGCATTTAGCAAACAGTGACTCAAAGCACGCAGAGCCTCACGGTGAAACTCTGTCTTTTCACTGTCTGATCTTCTGACCCTTCTTCGCTCTCTTTCTAAGACCTCGCTCCGTAGAATTTATTACCCGTCTCGTTCCATCCGACGCTAAAAAAAAAGAGCCGACTAGCCCAGGTTCGTTCCATGCGTGATGTATTCTTCCTCTCGCTCCGTGATGCATTTCAAGCTATTGGGCCAAGCTAGTCCAGGATCTATAGAGAATCTCGAGGCCACCACCAGTTAGCTAAAGGCTTGTTCGCTTCCGGCCCGAACCAAACACATTAGAGGCCCTCCAACACAGGAAGGAGTAATTTTCTTTAGGGTTCGTCCGTAGCCATGCATAAGCCTAATTTGAACTAGAGCTTCCACCAAAGGGGAAAAAAAAAGTAGAAGACGACGTGAAGAAGGGAGAGAGAGACAGAGAGAGAGAGAGAGAGTGACAGAGATCTGTAGTCGCATGTACGAGCGGATTTTTAGCATGCGGGGGGCTAACTCTGTCAGTCGGCCGACCCAACTCCCAAGATAGGCAGGCCTAAAGAGAATAAGACAGATCTTAAAACCAAATGAATATTTGCAGACGCAAATTTCCGATGCAAAGTACTCCCTCTGTCCCGCAATATAGGTCCAAATATACCGTGCGCATGGATAAAAGAAGAGTAAGTAAAAAAATTATCATTGGACCATACATACCCCCTATTATAAATGTGATAATACAACTACCCATCGACCTTTTCTCCATTAAAACATAGATATTGAATATAAATGTTGCAATAACAACACTTTGATTTCCTCATCAAACTTACATCGTGGGAGATCGCTTTCCAAAAAATAGATAATTGTATCGTGGGGGGATGGACTACCTACGGGGCAGAGTACTAACCAGTACTCCCTTCGTTCTTAAGTATATGATATTTGACCAAACGTGCAGTCAAACTTATCTAACTTTGACTAATAATATATAAAAAACTATTTAGATTCATCATGAGTGAATAGTATCATTAGATTTGTCACGATAAATATTTTTATAATATAATAATTTTGTAATTTTTTACTAATAAAATTATATGAAAAGTAATGATTAAAGTTATATAAGTTTAATTACACGCTTAGTCAAACGTTATGTATTTAAAAAATAGAGGGAGTACGTAGATTCATTAATCCCATAGGCCGGCCGCGCGAGAAAAGCTAGGTGGCCTGCGACGACCGACATGCAGCTTCTCGATCTGTCACAGCTAACAGCCGCAGGTGAGGAAAGGGGAAAAAAATATCACAGCGCGTCACACACAAGAATCACCTCACTGCCTGCATCGCATCTCGTCGTTCCTGGGCGCTTTTTCAGTCACCCAACAATCCGTGCCGCTTTCTTTGGCGCCGTGGCCGGGAGAAGTGTAGCTTTTTACATCTCATGTGCCCTCCACCTCTCTCTCTCTCTCTCTCGTAATTAACGACATGTACGTGGAGAGACCGAGAGCGGCACTGAGCGTGCCATGCAGACGCAGTACGTACGAATCCGAGGAGGAGCGGTGGCATTGAGTACTCCTCTCCCAAAGTTCACCGGTCAGTCAACAAGACAAAACCCCCCGCCCCGTCCCTGCGCAGCTGCGCTGGAGAAAAGCGAGCTCACCTCCCACACAGAGCCTCGTGCATGCGTGTATATGCGCTGATGCGCAGAGAGAACTGAGGCTAGTTTGGAACGCGAGAATTTTTGCCGGGAATTAGATGTTCCTGCAAAACTTGTATGCTCCGGATGGGCTCTATATATATGATATTGTGAAATTCCTACCGAATTTACGGGCTTCAAACATGCTGAGAATTAGATCACAGTTGGGGAACCAAAATAGCCCCTTCCAGACACTACCATTCGTTCTGGACTTTGCGGCTAATAATCGCAGGTCACACAGGGGCCGGGTCAGATAAAATGAAGATGGAAAAGAAAGTAGTCCACTTTGATCAGCATCGCTTTGAGGCGGACGGACGCTCACATGGGTAGCACACCACTTTTTATCTATATATGCCGTTGGCCCTGGCCCTGATCCCGGTAGATCACATCGCAAGCTCCTGGTATCACTTCGATGAAGTATACTATACCGGGCTCGAACCGGTTGCTCACTCCTTTTTAAGTGCAAGCCAGAGTTGCTAACATAATTTTCAGAATCAAGTTGATTCTCGCGGAGTCCGTCGATAGGAGAATTTTTGGGGCTTTAGAAAGTCAATTATTGCGGAGTTCGTCGATGGGATTTGATCCAAAAGACTCGAGGGCATTTTCGACATTGTGAGTGCACTAAGCCGATTCTTTCCCTAAGTTCGCCCAAATCGTTGAAGGTCAAATGGTGAATTGGGCTTGGCGTAGTCATTCTAGAGCTGTACCACGTACGTGCGCGACTGGTGGCGCCGTTCGTTCTCTTCGCTAGCTCGTATTTGACTGGTACAAATGCAAATATACTCTCCACCTAGCGAGGATAAATGTCGTACGTGTAATGCAGTGCAGGAATTCAAAAATTCCGGAACCTGATCGAGTTTTACTTAGCAATCAAGTGCTTAGACCATGCATCCTTTTCTTCTGTCGATTTTTGACCAACTGTGATCATAAAAGAATGGCCACCCCCAGTGTAGTACAGTATTAAATCTAGGCAACTCAGCAGCCTTCTCCCTAGCTAGCAATCGAGTACATGCTTGACCTTCTTTTCAAGGACTCAGTTGTACAAGCGTTCTGATCCTTTGTCTATTCAATTTTCAGAAATAACCGAGGTAATTAGAATCTGTTCCAACGGCAAAGCTAATATGTATTTGTTATTTGCTGAATATTCAGTTTTCAAAAACAACTAGATCAGTATCTAGAATTTGCTCTATTGATAACACTGAGATATGTGTTTGTTGTTCACGGAATACCCTTTGTTATTCTTGATGTGTTCTAATGTTCATATATGTCTGTTATGATGTTGAGAAGTTGGTAGCCTATTGTTGCGTGCATGGTTCTTGAGTTCTAGATGCAATGGATTCTTGCAATTTTGCAATTGGTTCCCATAACATAATACTTGTGTAGTATATTTTTTTTTCTTTCCTGATGATTGTTGAAAAGAACTGTTCAGCTTTTGGTTAAGAAACTAATTTCAGGGTTTATGGATAGGTTACTGCATCTCTTATGTGTTGCTCGACTAAATGCCCTAACAAGACATCAAGTCAAATATATTTTTTGGGACAAGAAGGTAGCTATTTTCTTACTTTCCTCTACATCACCGGTTCTAATATTTGTATGCTACATTTCGAATAAAATGATCATTTCTTTTAGATTTGGTATGCATTTGTGGGTTGTTTTTGACATAATTATCCATTCTTCCTTTGTTTGTTGGCTGGTGCAGCTATCTTCCTCTTATTCATTGTTTTAGATATCTTCCTCGTATCTATGCCATTAGATTTTGGTACATAATATGGTATTGATTGCACTGAACTAAAGTGATTTCACTTTTTTTTTGTTTCAGGGAACTAAACAATTGTTCTTGCTGAGCAAGGGCATTTCAACAGTGATTGCCCCAAAATTTTCAAATGGTGACTTTGAATTTGGGTAGTGTATGAATAGTCAAAGATCAATGCATGAACTTGGAAAGTGGAAATTGAACATCTGAATCTCTTTGTGGTTGGCATTAGACTTAGACTAATGTCTCTTAAAGATAGCTATGCTTGAATATATATTGAATCACGAGTAGACCAACAATTAGAGGCTGAGATAATAGAAAATAAGTAATGCTAGCAACTGGTTATGGATGGATCCAAGTGAGGCTTGAGTGGTGTCATTGACACCGAGTCTAATTTTATTTTACCTTATCAAAACCTCTGTATACAGCACCCTATAACATAAGCTCGTAGCCATATACACATGTGATGATATGTATAACGACACCTGTTGTTTTCTTCTAGATCCGCTAGTTGTGTGTGGTGGGGTGTGTGTATATATGTCTTCTTTGTAATCGCAAAAAAAAAGTTTGCACCCTCATCGGCGAAATCCTGGCTCCGCCACTGTTGCTGAGGTTCAAGCATTCCCAATTCTTCATAGGATTAACACTACCAATTATTAGACGATACCGAGTTGACCTTTACCTTTCTTGTTTCTATGGTGGTGGGCTTGATCCCATTTATAAGTTACCAGCTGCAGTATATTTACCTTTGCAACCGAATCTATCAGAGCTGTGGTATTTCTTTATACCATGTTATCTCCACAAAGGCACACATGTAGTTTTGTGTGGAACACGCTGGAAGTGATAAGCAAGTTTAGGTTTCTTCGAGAAGCATGAAAAGCCAAAAAAAAAAGGCCAAGAGAAGCAGAACATGTAAGTTTTGCTTCCCTCCTCACAGTAGCTATGGTATTTTAAGATCATTCACCATTTTATTTCGTGGAAATTGCTAATGTGAAAACCTGTCAAAATTATGTTATTTGCATGACTGATTAAGGCATGTTTTGTCATATATATGCTTGAACTAATTAGATGTATGCTTCCCCAGAAAAGTTGTCTATGAAGAATGTTGATCGAGGTGGTCGAGTAGGAAATGGATTTAACCATCTTATATTACAAATCAATGGGCTTCAGTTAAATTTTATGTGACTTTATAAGGCTTTATCTATAATACCCTAGCCTAACACTGAGTCTGGAATGCCACTAAACTAACCCTAACAATTAGTTTTACATCAATTAGCAATAAAATTTCAGCAAGCAATTCAATATTAAAACCCATCCACAGGTCACAATAACATATGCATAACGACATGGCATGCACATATATGTAAACTCTAGATAATAAAGCAGAATAATAGTTCAATAATTAAGCAATACCAATCAAACGGAGACTATTCGATGAATAAACGAGTTCCAACAAATCATCTAGTATTATTCAATGTCTATTGTGTCCTAAAAGAATAAACCATCACGCTAAGGCAAAGTTTTCTCATAGCAAGTGTAACAGCCCAAAAATCCATAAAGGCAAAAATGAAGGATTTTTAAAGCTTTTTGTCTAGAGTCTACTGTCATTCCGTTTTGTTTGCATTTTTGAGAGTTATTTGAGGACATCTCTCATCTTTGTTGCTCTCGTGATTTGATTTACCATCGTGTTAGGGTTTCCCTAAGTGAACATCAGGATTTTAGCTAATCTAAAATCCCGCTACTCTGCCTCATCCCAATTCTCTCTACTTTCCTTCCCTCCCCCTATTTCCTCTCGGGCTAAGTGCGGATCAGACTAGTGCTGGTCTGGCCAACCCGCTCCCAAGCGTCCCTCTCCTGTTCCTCTAACCAGCTATTGGTCCAGCCGGTGCAGCAAGACCTTCCTAACTGGGATCAGGGCAGCCGTGCCCCTTTCCACTTGTGTGCTGCGTGTGCTAGGAGAGAGAGGTCCAGCATGGTGTGGTCTATTGACCATTAATAGCAGTCACCCAAGATGTCATTCACCGCCTGTCAGGCGCCCATATAAATCAATGACACCAACCACTCCGACCACCCCCCTGGACAGATTGTGCGTATACATATGGTTGCCCAAGTCTTTGTTGCCTCCATGTTGCTTTTCTTTGCCATTCTAGTGCTTAGCCCCATTCCCTTCTTCCTCCAAGAGAGCTCGAGCTCCAGTCAAGCTCAAGCGCTCGTCTCTATCGAGCGCCCCCACACCACCGCCTTGCCACAGGCACCCATCAGTAAGGCCACTGCCACGCCGTGTGCATTTGCTCACACCCATGCCCCCAAGTGGTGTTTTCCTCAAATAAGGCTATTCCTTGATTCGTAG
The DNA here is from genome assembly GCA_036346405.1 of Phyllostachys edulis. NCBI lineage: Eukaryota > Viridiplantae > Streptophyta > Magnoliopsida > Poales > Poaceae > Phyllostachys > Phyllostachys edulis. The sequence goes on along the minus strand of CM070548.1, from coordinate 22,768,709 downwards.
GAACAGCCTTGGAGACCACTCTGTGTTCCCCTCCGACCAGGACATTTCAAGACATGCCCGAAGGACCATCTTTCTGCTTCTATGAAGCAACCTTGAAGACCGAAGACCATCCTCCTTTCCTCAAGCTACTTGCAGCACGCAGCTTCTTCTATTGTTGTGATCCACTGTCGCCAGCTCAGCTCCGGCTAACCATTCCCCAGTTCTATACTGGTAAGTTTCTAGTGGACAGAAACTCTTCCTAGTTCGAGCTACCTTGTTTCTTCTTCTAATGTTCTCTGGTTCTTCCTTTGGCTTTTCTGCTGGTTCATTCAATTGCATCAATACAGTAGAATCTTTGCTTCTTTCGACCTCTACTGTGTAGTTGAACACTTCTCTCATTCGACTACACACGGTTAACACTCCCAAGACCCCCTCCATGGTCGCGACCTCCCATTTTACAAAGACCACCCTCCTAATCGTAACCTTCCTCTTTTTGCAAAGACCACCTTCTTGGTCTTTTTCAAAGACCACCCTCTTGGCCTTACCGCAAAGACCTCCCTAGGACATAGCGCCTCCATGACCTCTCAGGCCATAGCACCTTCACGAACTTCCTGGGTCGCAATGCTCACACGACCTCCCTCGGTCGTAACACTTCCAAGACCTCCCACTGGTTGCAACACTTCCACGACCTTCCACTGGTCTTAACACTTTCAAGACCTCCCCCTTGTCGTAATACTTTCGCGACCTTCCCTATTCGTAACACTGTAGCACCTCCACGACCTCCCCTGGTCGTAACACCCTCATGACCTTCCCCTGGTCGTAACGCTCATAGGACCTCCCTGGTCCCGGTATCTCTAGAACCTCTTTTGCGTTCATCTCGACCGATAGGACCTCCTTTGGTTCCATCTTGACCGTCGGGACCTTCTTTGCATTCGTCTTGACCGTCGGGACCTCATTGGCATTCATCTTAACCGTCGGGACCTCCTTTGCGTTCATCTTGACCGTCAGGAGCTCTTTTGGTTCCATCTTGACCGTCAGGACCTCCTTTGCATTCATCTTAAAGGTCCAGGCCTCCCCTCGCTTAGATCCAAGGGCCCAGACTTCCCCTCGCATAGATCCAAGGGCCCAGACCTCCCCCTCGCTTAGATCTAAGGGACCGGACCTCCCCTCGCTTAGATCTAAGGATCCAAATCTCTCCTCGCTTAGATCTAAGGGTCCAGACCTTCCCTCGATTAGATCTAACGTTCCAAACCTCATTTCGTTTGGATCTAAGGGTTCAGACCTCCCTTCATTTAGATCTAATGTTACAGACCTCTCTTCATTTAGATCTAACGGTCCAGACCTCCCTCTCGTTAGATCTCCCTCTTGTTCTTTTTACAAAGACCACCCTCCTGGTCACAGTACCTCACGACCACCACCGGTCACAGATGCTTCCAGGACCTCCCTGGTACATAATTGGGACCTCCCTGTGCAGTGATTCGGGACCTCCCAGTTTCTGAATTCCAGACCTCCCTTGGCTACAGCGATTCTAGGACCTCCCCCCAGATCACAGTACTTTCAAGACCTCCCCAGGTCGTAGCACTCCCACGACCTCCCAGTCGTATTCTCTTGCGACCACTATAGCCTCTACGACTTCCATAGCTTCGACCACCATAGCTACTGCAACCCTCTCCGGTTGTAAGTGTCCTCACGACTAGTTCCTAGCCGTAAGCCTTTCTACTACCATCTCCTGGTCGTACGTTCATCCACGACCAATCTCTGGTCGATGGGGTTTACAGACGTATAGGCCTTGACGATCAGAGAGTTCCCTGCGCCATAATTAAATATATGGTATGGGCATTCCGCTGAGTTGTTATTAAATATGTTTGCTCTCATTCAAGGTAATTCCATTTGTTGAATGTATTTGGACTTATTGGATCTTATTTGGTTGCTTCCAGTCGTTTTGAAGTTCAATCGTATTATGCGTAATTAGCATCTGGAGGTATAATGGAACAGCAACCCCAACCAGGACAAAATTGCCAGAACATTGAGCAGGATGAATATCAGCATATTGAGCGAGATTATTACCAGGATATCGAGAAGGATGAATATCAGGATATAGAGCTTTATCAGAACATTGACCAAGGCGAGTCAACACTTTGATCATATTGCACCTACCTTTTGCAAATTATGTTGCTTTAAATTATGAAAATGCATTGCTATGTTCTATCAAACTAAATTGGTCTAGCTCATAGTTAATGCCTTAACAGTACTTGTGTATAAACTTCCAACCTTTGAATTTGGACACTATCCTTTGTCACCCTGGACTAAATGGAATACTTGTTAGTCAGTAAGTCTGTATCTAAGTGTCATGCTTAGCCTTGTTTAGGTACAATGTCATGCGGGCATTAAATTGCCCGACCACAATTACTAAAAACTTTGGAAAATGATTTGAGCAGTGAGGCTGGTAGCCTGGCTGATATGTTGAGCAAATGATATTTTCAAAAAAATAAAACCTGAAAATTGTTTTCGACTGGGCGGCTGGAAAGTTTGGCTGGTGTCGGGGAAATGAGAAGAAATAGGTATGTGGATGCCCCACCCTGTTCAATTAAGGACCGAATCCTATGATGACCTCTCATGCAAAAACAGTGCAACCACAAGTCTATAATGGGTACGACCTAGCTAACTAATTTGCTCGCCTCGGCATGGCCTCCTATTAGGGGGAATGTGGCGTGGATAAAGGCGAAAGAAGCCACAGCGAAAAACCACATGGCGCAAGAGGGGGCCTCCTGGAAGTGCTTGGCACCAGGCGGTGGAAACCTTAACGGGTGGGGCTGCGTCGAGGAATGAGCATTGTAAAGGCCTTGTGGTAATCTCCCTTTAATTCGCATGTCCAAGGAAGCGTGTGTATATATCAAGGCGATTACCTCTTGTGGGTAAAGTGTGCGAACTCTGCAGAGTAAGAAAACTATCATGATAAATTTGTGCTCACGGCCAAGAGCGGTCTTTGAGAACTTGCTTGATATAGTCTTCATTTTTACAAAACCATTTGTGATGAAAAGGGAAGGTTGGGGTGGGACCCCAGGGATTTGAGAAAGGCCTGGTTGGGGACCAGTGGTAATTACAGGCATACCCCAGCATTGAGTGGATGGAGCCACTCAATGGTATAGGAGGTGGGACCTCCACTAATACTTTACAAATGAAAACTCATTTATGAAAACAGATTTGTTAAAAATGCTAAGTCTCAGGATTTTCTACTACTACTCTATTTCAAATTTGGCTTTGTGCAAATAAAAGAAACCTAAAGCTTCCCTTGACTAGCCTTGCATCTATACAACTGCATTGTGTGTTGGCTCACGAGTACAGTTGTGTACTCAAGCTCTGCCATTATAATCTTTTTAGACCCATATGATCAAGACCCCTACGACCACTACTACCCAAAGGCTGAATCGGATGGCGTGGAAGAAGATGAAGCCTGGGCCAGGACCTCCAGTCGCTTGCCTGTGTGCAGAGTGAATGGATCCACTATGACTTGTTCTGCTTCTACCCTCGTCTTTGTTTTTGTATCCTGGCTTTTGTAAGATTTCTGCCTTGTGGCTCTTCTGTAAAATAATTGGCCGTATGGCCTTATACATATACATATACATATACATATACATATACATATACATATACATATATATATACATATATATATATATATACATATATACATATATACATATATATATATATATATATATATATATATATATATATATATATATATATATATATATATATATATATACATATACATATATACATATACATATATACATATATATACATATACATATACATATACATATATACATATACATATATACATATATATATATATATATATATATATATATATATATATATATATATATATATATATATATATATATATATATATATATATATATATATATATATATATATATATATATATATATATATATATATATATATATATATATATATATATATATATATATACCTCTCTAGGACCTCCTCGAGACATCTCAAGACCTCCTCTCGGACCCCCTCTGAGATATCTCCAAGACCTCCCCTTGGACCTCCTTTGAGATATCTCAAGACTCCCTCTTGGACTATCCCCGATACCTTTCCAAGACCTCTTCAGGATCTCCTAAGATCTCCCAAGACCGTCAGGATCCCCGCAGGACCTCCCTGGACTTCCCTTGACCTACAGGATCTCCCTAGGAACTCCCTTGACCTCCAGGACCACCTCCGCAGGACCTCCCCTCTGGACCTCCCTTAACCTCATCAGGATCTCCCCAGACCTCCAAGACCTCCTCAGGAACTTCCAAGATATCCTCAGGACCTCCACAAGACCTCCTCAACCCTTTTTGTCGTATCCTCAGGACTTTCCCCTCTGGACCTCCTGTGCCTCTTTTGTCGTATCCTCACGACCTCCTCAGGACCTCCCCAGCTCGTCTCTACAATGTTCCTCTGGACCTCCCCAGGACGTCTCTACAGCATCTCTTAAGACCTCCCCAAGACCACTACAGGACTCCCTTAGGACCTCTTCCAGACCTCCCAGGATCTCCACGAGACCTCTACAGGACTTCCACGGGACCACTTCAAGACCTCCCCAGGATCTCCTCGGGACAACTCCAGGTTTTCCTCGGGACTTCTTCAACACTTCTCTAGGATCTTCGGGACCACCCTAAGACCTCCCTAGAACCTCTCCGGGACCACCCCAGGACCTTCTCTACAACTAGGTGTGGTCGTACCACATCCATCAGCCATTACCTGGTCATAGGCCTGCCTTAGGCTGGCTTTGGGGACTGATCAAGACTGAAGAACTAGACGGCTACATGGTCAGTTATGGGTGTTGTTCCAGACTAAAGACCAAGAAGGCCAATAACTAGGTCACGGGCCCACAGTCGATTGCCGGTGGGCACATCATGAGGGATTCCACATGCTGTGCTTTGGCACTTCTTCTGCTGCTGGCTCCTTGAGTGTATTTGGCCTGTTCGGCCATTCCGCAAGGCAAAAGCTGTAAGGTATGTTGGTACTTTATTTAGTATTATGTATTAATTGAACAATTGCGGGATATGTATTTGAACCAATAATGTAACTGTGTGTGTCAGCTATTGATCCAGGGAATGACACAACCATACACAGTGGAACCCAAGTTCCAAATTTGGGGTCCGACAGCAAGTGAGGTATACAGTGTTCCAAGTGCTATTCCTTCCCAAGTGAAGCGTCGTCAACAATCACCTAAAATCATCAGTGGAGCAAGGGTGACTCTAAGACTTAGCAAGCACAATAGTAAGCAACGAACAATGCTTAACCAGCAGTACACAATATCATTATCAATATTAATTGTTCTCTTTTTCTTTATTCTCATACTTAATCATTCAATTCTCTTTCTTTATTCTCATACACAATCATCAACTACCTTTCATTCCATGCATCTCTACACTATATGTCCACATGCACTTCTTTTGCGTGTACCGGTATAGCATGAGTGTTCACCCATCGATTATACACTCTCAAGCTCGTCCTCCTCAAGGATCGGGGACCTCCTCCACTTTCGTGGAGTTGTGATCAACATGATCACCTTCTCATATGCAATGATGTTTATGAATGCACAAATATTCATAATTTCATCAATATTACCATTGTCCAATAATATCATATCCAACCATAAGGAATAAATAATGACCATTAACATTACTTGCAATTAAATAAGCAAAAACACAACAATATAATGGTAATAAATGGTAAAGCATATAGTAATCAATCAATGACCGCTGTCTACTATGCACTTGCCTCTTCTCCTTATGACGCTGGAGAACGAAACGCGGCTATGCACACGAGACCCCACACCCTGGACAATAAATTCAAAACACAACTCAAAACCTTCACATTACAACACCAACTCTTTACTCTAACCATCATCGCACGCCTACGCTAAACCGACCTTTTTAACCTGAAACTACCAGACACACTACCCGTTGTCCCAGTAGTAAAACGGTCCTATCTTACTCATCTGAACTCCAAATTCGGCCATCTAAGACTTTCTGAAATCCTCACGAAACAACCTATATTTTCCTAGTTATTCCCAAAATTCAATTCTGCCATCTAATCGGTCGAATTAACAATTTTCCACGACTGCGTCCGGCAGTAACCAGTTCTGGACAATAGTCTTACAAAATTCATAACTTCAGTTCTACTCGCCAAAAAATTATGTTCTTGGGCTCTCTGGAATGCTTAAAAAATTATATACACTTTTCATGTAGAGCAAATATACTAACTATTCCATATACTATTTTAATCTACAGATTAACACATGCTGCCAAAAGACGACAATTTTCAGACAGCAGGCTTACAAAATTCGTGACTCAAAATTTAATCATCCGATCGCTAAGTGTAAATATTCTACGAAAAGCTACCAAAATTCTCTACAATTATCTAGTAGACGATATCCTTAATTTACGCCCATACGACATCCAAAATTGTAGTAGAACAAAACAACAAATTAACCAATCTACTATTCGATCCCCTAACAAACAAGTGCTACCTTTGTCGCTAATCTAGATTATAATCTCTAATTAAATTAATAAAATAGAGAAAAAAACAACCAGATCGTTACCAAATGAAAAACGGCAAACCGACGATCTCCTTCTTACTTTTTCTTCCTTTTCCTCCATCTGGTTTTCCTTCGCCACGTAGTCAAGCATGCAATTCACACTAACGCATGCACTAATGCATATGCATGCACATGCATGCAACTAGCAGCGGCCGTGCATGCATGCAAGCAAGAGGCAGGGCTGTCATGGCGATCGATCGGGCAGGGAACGCTGCGGGCAGGGGCGTTCGCGTGGGCAGGCAGGGCAAACAGCGCGGGTGTCAAGCGCCACCACGCGGGTAGCAGCAAAGCGAGCTCCGACGACTGGCGACCACACGTGCGGCAGCGCGGCAGGCGAGCGAGGCGGCTGGCCCTCTACAAATTCCAATGCATTCCGTTTTCAGGTATATCTTTCTATCAAAATACGCATAGGTTCTCACGAGGACTTTTTTTCTTCCAGAAAACCTCACTAATTCTTTTCGTCCTCTCTAAAATATTTTAGGGTATTACGTTATCAATTCACTAATCATTGGTTAAATACATTCTCTTAGATATGACGGTCCATATACACATGTGCATTGGCCTTTAAGGGCATATACAATGGTATAGATAACTATTATCTATAGTATCTTTTCACATCATCTATAGACATCACTAAAGGCAGCTTCTACAATAGGTTATCTTTTTACATGTCTCTATAGACAGCTCCTCTATGTACAATGTATTGTGTTTCTTGTGTTACAGTTGACTACTGCATGAGAGACGATCCAATTATCTATGCTCACTATCTCTTCTTCACATCATCTCGTGTTCTACGTGTTAAAGCTTACAGATAACTGACGTCATACTATTATACATATGTTAAAGCTTACAGATAACTGACGTCGTACTATTGTACATACTCTAATGCTACATGTAACGTGGGCGAAAGGATTGCAAGCTTGCTGTGGCGCTTGGCCTTCTCAGGATATGATTTGTAAGGCCTTGCTATTCTTCAATCCTATTGTATATTAACGTGTGATGTATGAGCGCACTGGTCGATTCTTTATGCCGGGTGACTAATCAAATATCTTTTCCTAGGGATGCAGATGTGCGCATATGGGAATATGACTATGGTAATGTAAGACAACCACTGACAACTACGCGTCTGTTATTGTTGCTGGGATTTGATTTTGATAGTTAGAATTTGGCTGTCGAGTAGGATTACTCAGTATAGGGATGCTATGTTGCTACGTCTGATGTGCTACGAGGATTGGTACTAGCCCTTTTTGTCGATGATTGAGACCTAGGGTGTAACAGTTCTATTTTTGAGTCTGTTAAATATTTCACAACTACTCAGGATGTGTAGTTCAGGATGTGTAGTTGTAAAATAAGAAGCATCGTAAACAAGCTTTTGATTACAAAAAAAAGTCAAACTTTTATTACACAAGGATAATGCTTATCAGTCTGTTTTAACACTAACAAGAATATCCAAATCCAAAGTTAATATATTACATGACAAACACTTTAAAACTATAGGTACGTTTGAGCATGGTCGAGACCTAATACCAGTAATAGTTGCCATCTGGAGGTCCACCAAAACCTTCCTCATTAAGATCCTCAGGGCTTTCCCAAGTTTCCTCTGTAGTTGATATTGTAAGAATTAGTACACAACCGTACTCAGCAAGTCACATGGAAAGGCTAACTACATATGAGGAGTTCAAATGATTGTTTAGGGTTTACCATATCAGGTATATATGGATGCATTTTGAGTTTAAAGCAGTTTATCTTTAAAACAGTAAAACAATAATAAGTATAACATCAGGGGTTTCCTCAACAATTGCAACTACCGTCTTAACATCTCAAAATCTCTACTCATGCCTCATGTATTGGAATCACTGTAACAACCCAAATATTCATAAATGTAAAAAAATATGGGATTTTTAAAACCTTTTCGTGTGATAACTATTGTTGAACCTCTTGAATGCATTGTCGAGCTTCCATGCTGGTTGCATCGTGTTTCTCTTGCTAGTATGCATGACACCAAGACTAGAAATCTCTAAGATATTAGCATACCAACACAATGAAAACCACTCTAGAGACTCTAGTCTTTTTCCTCCCATAACACCTTTGTTCCCTTATTGGCCGCTCGTCGGGGCCGATCTGACAGACCTCTGGGCATGTAAGCTGAGGCGATTGTCTCTCTCTCTCTCTCTCTCTCTCTCTCTCTCTCTCTCTCTCTCGGCGCCAAGTGCAACCGAGGTGCCTTGGCGAGGGTGTCAATCGACCATTAATGACCATCACAACACCTACCTTTGTCTTTGCCAACTCGGCGATGCACCACCACGACTCATTGTCGAGTTTGTGTCAAAGTGCTTATATGTATCTAATGCTCCAAGCCCCTCATTGCTTTTCCTTCACCATTCGATGCTAACCTCATTCTCTTCCTCCTCCAAGTGAACTTGTGCTCCAGGCAAGCTCAAGTGCTAGTCCTTATCGAGCGCCACCCCATCGCAGCCTTCACCATTGGCGCCCATCGGATACTCCAAGACCTCCTTGCGGACCACCTATACGCTTCGAGGAGCAACCTTGAAGACCGAAGACCACCGCCTTCCTCAAGCTACTTGCAGCGCGGAGCTTCTCTCATAGTCGGGGGCCACGTCGCCAGCATCAGCTCCGACTAGCCCACTCTCCAGTTCCGGACTGGTAAGTTCCTAGTGGTCAGATACTCTTCCTAGTTCGAGCCGCCTCGTTTTCTCTTGGATGTTCGTTTGGTTCTTCTTTTGGTTGTTCCGCTGGTTAATTCGATTGCATCAATACCGTCAAACCTTTGTTTTCTTTTGACCTCTGCTGTGTAGTCGAACATTTCTCTCGTTCGACTACGTATGGTTAACACTCCCACGACCCCCCCTTTTTTTGTACAGACCACCCATTTTACAGAGACCACCCTCGTGGTCGCGACATTTCCCTTTGCAAAGACCACCCTCCTGATCAAGACCACCCACCTAGCCGCGCCCTCACCTCTTATGGACCGCTCGATCAAAGTCGGACTGCCCCCACTTCACCGCGCTTTACCTCCTTGACCTCAGGACCTCTTTCTCAAGACTGCTCTCTTGGTCTTTTGCAAAGACTGTGAGGTTACCGCCTAAGACCAGGTGCCTTAGACCAGCCACTTGGATGAACAGCACTCGAATAAATAGTACTCGGATGAACAGTACTCGGATGAACAGTAATCGAATGAACAGTACCTAGGTGAATAGTGCTAGGATGAACAGTGGTCATAATAAACAGTGCTCGAAAAATCAGCCAATGAGACAGGGCTCTTTCGAGGTGCTACAATCACAGTTTTTCTCACGATAACTCAACTTACAACAACTTCTAAACTTTCGACTCCTCTTGACCCCTTCGTACTTCTTGCTTATGGTACCTCCAAGACCGCTACCTCCCCATGCTTATGTACCCTTACACTAATCGACTAAGACTCGGACTCAAACTCTTATCTAATTTTGTACAAGATTACAATCTCAACCAAGACCACCCTCCTGGTCATAGCGCTCTCACGACCTCCCCTGGTCGTAACGTTCTCACGACCTCCCCTGGCTACAGTGATTCCAGGACCTCCCCAAGTCATAGCACCTCCACGACCTCCCTATCGTATCCTTCTAGGAACACAGTAGCTTCTACGACCACCACAAGTCCGACGACCACTAAGTTTTCATCTGTACTGGTCTCACATTTCTAATCTACGACTTTGCATTATTTGGAGTTCTTTGCATATTTGAATACGATTTGAGTTTGAATATATGCTTATTTGCCTTTCCGTTTGTGTTGCGATTATAGAAGCTGAGGCAATTGAAGAACTGTTCATTGATCAGGATCACGATCAGCAGCACTCTGAACAAGGCGAGTCAATCCTTTGACCATGTTGCACCCGCTTTTTGCAAATTATGTTGCTTTAAGTTATGAAATTGCATTGCTATGTTTTATCAAACTAAATTGGTCTAGATCATAGTTAATGTCCTAACATATACTTGTGTATAAATTTCCAACCCTTGAACTTGGACATTATCCATTGTCACCCTAGACTTAATGGATTACATACTAGTTTTTAGAATTTTTTTTAAAATAATCTATTTTTTATTAGAAATTACAAAAATATTCCTGCGTTCTTTTTTTTACAGAAATATGCGTCTATCGCCGAATGATTGGTATTTGGATCCGATCACTTTACGATTAGGCGATGAAGTTACATCGCCCAAGCTGTTGGCGGCGAAGTGCTATCGCGCAACCTTTGGCGATGCACTTGATCGCCCGGCGATTCAAGCTGACATTCTGTCGCTGACGGTTGGCGGCAGTTTCTGTCGCCCAACCGTAAGGCGACAGGGGGCCCCCACCTGTTTTGTATTATTTAATTATTGTTTAATTGCGTTGTAATGAATATTACATTTTGTGGGTTAATTACATTTAGCAAATCTGATCGTATGATGTTATTTATTTTGAAAATATTAGTGTTGTGACGATGTTGGTTGGTATGTTTGTTATTTTCGTAGAATATCAAGGGTACGAAATTTGTCAAACTCACAATAACATTTTGTGATCATCGTATATTGTTGTAGTCATAAAATTTACAGTAGAATTTTGGGAGGGCGATTGAGATAGTGATGAGTTGTAAGTAGAAAGGTAAGTGATATTATGATGTGCCAGGGATATGATTGAAGGGGCTGAGAACGCTCGTTGTGATTATGAATATGCCTTAAAACATAGAGGATTCGACGTCGGTGCGAATGGTTCTTTCTAGGATTCCACTAGAAGAGGCATACTTGCAATATAGGCTTGCTTTGATGGCTTAGCGGAGACACAGAACCAAAACTACATTAGAGTCCATGAGACAAAAGCACGTTACACATAGTCACATGGCATGATGGTTGGCTAATTGCTTTAGTCATGCTCACTACTACTAGGGTACACTGCGACACAAGCATTCGGACCATGTAAGTCTACATGCCTTTAGGGGATAGTAAACAACATGGGGGTAGGACGGGGGACTACTACGTAATGACCTGACCTACTGCGTGGACCGGGGCTATTTTCCCTTCCTTGCTAGCTCGGCGTTGAACTCCTCGCTGGCCTTCCCCTTCCCCTTATCACGGGACTGTTCATGTCGGGCTGGTATGTCGAAGTCGTCCATGTCCTGCGATTCCATGATGTAAGTGCACCGTATAGTGAGAATCGTAAGAGGGATGTAAATTCTTCATAACTCTCGTTGTGGATACGGATTACGCCCGGGCGACCAGATACGCTGTGGCAGCTGGGCTCAGCCGCATGAGCCTTTCCCTTGCCCTTGTCGCGGGACTGTCCACGTCGGGCTGGTATGTCGAAGTCGTCCATGTCCTGCGATTTCATGATGTAAGGGCACCGTATAGTGAGAATCATAAGAAGGATGTAAATTCTTGATAACTCACGTCGTCTAAACGGATTACGCCCGGGCGACCGGATACGCTGTGGCGGCCGGGCTCAATCGCATGAGCCTTTCCCTTGCCTTTGTCGCGGGACTGTCCACGTCGGGCTGGTATGTCGAAGTCGTCCATATCCTGCGATTGTATGATGTAAGTACACCGTACAGGGAAACCTTACGTAATAAGAAAGTAAATTATTCATAACTGACGTCGTCGATATGGATTATGCCCGGGCGAGTACTAGGCTCCTTTGGTGCCTCCTCAACAGGGTCCGGTACGTAAGGTTTCCACCGCACAAAGTTCTCGGCTTTGCCGAGTAGTTGACATATGCCTGGCTGGATGAATGCCCTGTCGTACATCTCCGGACGTTGATCCTTTGGAAGAAGTGGCGATGCATCTCGGGCTGCCATTACGTGGGGATGAAGTTAAAATTTGAAGAATTCAACGTTGGTGAGAAAAAATCGTCTGTGAAAAAAGCGCTTACGAGATAGTGCCCGCGTGTGTAATGCGCCGAGAGCGCGGTGTGCGGGTGTGTGGGTGAATGATCTCTGCGATTCTCACACATACACTACGGGATCGAGCGTGGTGATCTTGGAGCATCTTTCATTGATTTATCTGGGTATTGTAGTTGTTTCCTCTTCTTAAGCCACTTTTGCTACGCAACATCCTCGCGTAGAAGTTTTTGAAGAGTCCATATTTGGGTATCTATTGTGTAGTGTTGTGTAGTGTTGGGTTTGGTTCAACCCCTTTATAAGCCCCATGGTTGGCATGGTGTGGTTAATTTCATGCAGTATAGAGTCTGTCTTTTAATTACGAAAAGTCGAGGAGGTAGAGTGTTGTCATGTCGATCTGGAAAGGCGGCAAGGCATAGTGTTATCACGTCTTACTTTGCGGTGAAGTCATGTCTTGCTTTGCGAATCTTTGTCTTATCGATCTGAAAAGCTGGCAAGGCACAGTGTTGTCACGTCTTTCTTTGCGGAGTCTTGTCTTTTCGGTCTTAAAAGCTGGCGAGGTGGTCAGGGTTGTCAAGCCGATCTGAAAAGTCTAACCCTAAACCTAAACCCTAAAGCTGCAAAGCTGTCTCCTTTAGTCTTATCTTTGTGTAAAAGCTGCCCGTGTGGTCTTGTCCTTTGCGCAAAAGTGCCCGCCCGTCTGGTCTTGTCACTGCGCAAGGCTGCCCCCATTTTGTCTTATCACTGCGCAAACCTGCCTCGTTTGGTCTTGTCTATAAAATGCTTTGTTAGCCTCCCCCCGCGGGGCTATAAAATACACGCCCCACGCTCCGAAATTAGGACCACTCGACCCTTGAAACCGTAGGAAAAAGAACCTTCACCGTCTTATAGTAACATACGATGGCGGGCGCAGAGACCCGATCCAGCAAACCGGTCGCGAAGCCAGACCTTCTCATCGAAAGGAGGGAGGACTTCGGCCCTAACTACCGGTTGATGCCGAAGAAGCGTGCTCAACCGGTATGGCCGAAATGCGAACACGGGGAGGACGCTATCATGTAGGTCATAGACGGCCCTTTCGATGGTGGACGGCGTTTCTTCCGATGCCCATACCTGGGGTAAATAGTTTTATTCATGTTACTACTAATACATCCTCCATACTAACCGTCCCTTATAGCAGATGGCGAAATGCAACTTCACCCGTTGGATCGATCCTCCCCATGAAGGACATGTTGTGAGGTACGTGGATGTATTGTGGAACCGAATCTTTGATTTGGAGGCGCAAATTGACGATCTAAAGGAGCAAAATGATGACCTCATATGAGATCTGGCGTGAGAGGGACAATGAGGAGGTCGTGAACAAAGGAAGTTCCTATGATCCCACATCTTCTTTGTGCCAACCCTAATTTGCATATGTGCGTGCCACTACAACGACGGCCGACCACGTCACGAGGCATCAAGCTGGAGAACACTCTATGTGGGTAGCGAGAGGCACCTTCTACAATTAGGCAGGCGAGAAGCTTGTCGTCGATAGTCTCCCCTTATATACGCACTTATATTCAATCTCCTAAAGCATGTAACTAAATGGTGGACGTGTTATTGTGGTTGCCTTTTATCGAGTTGACATGTTGAATCGATGTGTCGTGTGCTTTAAGTTATATGCATCGAACAAACTCATTCATGGGTAGGTAATGTTACTGGTTTATTCTCATTCATGACGGACTGTGATGCATAAGTAAAGAGTAGACATTACATCTCATTACAACTGAACTTCTACTTGGCAACAACAAGAAATAATAGAAGAAAGACCACAAAACTAACTAGCTTAACTAATTTTTGAAGTATATTCTCAAATCTTTCCATCCTTTCATCCGATCTTTTAAGTCTATTATCTTCGTTACGTGTTGGTGGCTCGGAGAATTCGAGCCATTGGACGAAATCTGACAATACCATGAGAGTCATCTTGCAAGGCAAACAATTTGCATTGCAATATCTTGAATCCTTTGGGGACAACTTTTCATGACCTTTGCCAAAACCGACATGTTGTGCTCGAAAAAGAATTGCGGCTTCAAGTGAAATAAAAACAACATCTTTGTTTGAATGAAATTCATTAAGGGGTGATTAAGCGCAAGTTACCGTAAGATTTGTACACCTCATGAACACTCGAGATGGATTAGATTGGCGTATGTGAGGTAAACACATTCAGGATCAACTGCTGCCGAGGGAACAAACCATTTCTTTGCCTTGATGATTGTAATTATCCGCTCACTCGAAAGTTAGATGATGTCGAAGACATCCTATCTAAGAGGCGGAAGAAAGGAGAAGAGGAAATGAAGAGTGAGGTGAATGGCAGCCAAAGCATCCATATATAGCATGCAAGCTGAATTGCAATTGGGTTGAAGGAAATTCACGTCCATGACTCTACGGGCGAGGAGGAATCGTGTGGCGGCGTTAAAGAAATTTGTGTCATGACTACAAGGGGCGAGGAGGAATCGTGTGGCGGCGTTGAAGAAATTCACGTCCATGAGGTAGTCTCCCCTTACATGCGCAATTATGTTCAATCTCGTAGCATGTAAGTAAATGGTGGATCGTCATTGCGGTTGTCATTTATTGAGTTGATATTGCATCGAGGTGTCGCGTGCATTAAGCTATAGGCGTCGATATACATTGAACAAGGATGCATTATATGAACGAGTACACACAAGAATGCAAAAGTATTACAGGCATCATATATTAAGTGCAAAATGTACAGCCGGTGCGATCGATGCCCCTACTAGCCCCCCCAACCGCTTTTGACATCCCCTCCCGGATCCCCACCGCCCACTCCACCTCCGTGTCCTCCCCTACAGGCTTGCTTGGGCGCCCTCCTCTGTATTTGGGTGTGGGGCCTCGGCCCGAGAGGAAAAACGGTTAGGAGCCCTGATCGACAAGGACCGAGAGGCGAAGGTGGGCAACCTTTGGAGTCTTTGTGTGAGTCTTGGCGCCGAGGAGGCTGTGACCAGAGAGAACCTCGGTGGTGTGTGGGGTGAGGTCTGCGGGTCGTCGTCCGGCAAGAACTCTGCTGCGTCCACATCACTGAGTAGGCCCCTCCGTCATAGGGCAATGTACTGCACGACAAAATATTGTTAGTTAATAAAAGGCAGCGATGCGTGCTGACAAACAAAGACGTGACGTACCCTCGGCTAGAGCCATGGCGCGTACGAAGGAGTCCACGGCGAAGTGTGTACGTCGTCTGGACTGCGTGTCTTTGCGTGTGGAAGGCGAAGGGGTGTGGAGGACCGACGTAGTGCGGCGCTGCCGGTGTCCGGGGTTGTGCCCAGGCGGACCCTCCGGCCTCCTCAGGCCTCGGCGGTGTCGGACGTGGTCTGGTCGAGCATCCGGCCTCGTCGTCTTCTTGTAAAGCTTCCTCTTCAGCCAAGGCCATCCGGTCATCGCTTTCCATTTGATGCAATATGTAATCCCTATGCTCTCCTTCATCAGCCTGTCCTGTAGGCTCACCATGCGGTGACCGATCTTCCTCTCCTGTATCTACCGCATCGAGCTCATCACAAGCAACATTCTCTGAACTCTTAAGTAACCTGACCCTCTGGGTCCTCTTCTTCACCAACATCTTTGGGCACCAGGCCGCACGCACCACGGATGATATCACTTGAGCGCTACCTGACTTCTTTGGGCATGGTTGCACAAGTATCACACACTCATATCCATGGTGCGACATCCTTCTATAAAGCCCTTCCACCGCCGTCTTGGCATCCGGTTTCTCAACTCCCATCGATGTTCGTGGGAGACCAGCTCAAAGCCCTTGTATGTCGATACAGCACACCTCGGGTTCAAAGAGAAGCTACGGGTGAGCCAATGCTTCACATCTTGATTAGTGCATTCTCGCCGTAAAGATTGTACCATAGTGGCTTGCGAAAACTACTCAAGTCAACACCCTGACAGACCTTCACGAGCGGTGCCAACACCGTAATGCACTTTCAATGTAGTGGGTATGCAGGCATGACTTATTCTATGGTGCAAATATTCCCAACATTGCAACTAGTCGGATCATAGCGCCACGACATGCAAATCTTTGCTACATTGTGATTTATATTTCTAAGGCCCTTCGCTTTTAAATTCGAACAACTACACGACAAAGCATGATCAAGACGTCATTCATTACCTACGGCAAAGGCCACAATGAGCGTGCGATGCGATATTTAGATTCAACATCAAAACCGAGCTATTCCATAGCGAGCATTATTCGATTAGACGCTAACTTGCAATCCGAAATGCTATAGGTGGCGTTCGGTCTTCTCTGAGCTATACCTATTACCTAAGTCAATTAGTTCATACTAATTAACTTCTACTAATTAGTTTATACAAATAATTCATCCTCCTTATGCGCTCGGTCACGCATTATTCACCCAATAATAGTCGGCCACGCATACAACCACATAACTACAATACTTCTCACAAACAGCACTAATACTCCCTCACAGACTATTTTTTCTCTAACTGAAGTTTCTTATCGCGGCTACTTACATACAAATCAACAACATTTCGTTTTTCTACTTTTTTTCTCTAAATAAAATTTCGTACGAGTATTACTTATACTACAATTTGTACTAAATAAACTATTTACCTACTACAAAAAATACACTACAAAATAAAACAAACTGACCTCGCAGATTCTATTTTCCTCTCCTCTCCTCTATTTTTCCCTCTCCCCACCTTGCAACCACCTTTCTCTCTCTCTTTCTCGATCGGGGGAGAGACAGTAGTCTTTATATAGGCATCCGATCGTGAACCATTAGGCGGCGGAAGATCTTCGTCGCTCTATTGTTCAATGATGCAATAATAGCATGTGCAGTTGGCGCTGCGATATAAATGCGCGAGCGGTTGGGCGATAGGACTCGATCACCTAATCGTCATAATGATGGATCGATCGCCCAATCGTCGGCTGATGACGCATATTTCTGTAAAAAAAAAACGCGAGGAATATATTTTGTAATTTCTAATAAAAATAGATTATTTAAAAAATTCCTAGTTTTTAGGTCTGTATCTAAGTGTCATGCTTAGCCTTGCTTAGATACATTGTCATCAAGGCATTAAGTTGCCCAACCATAATCCTTAAAAACTTTGGAAAATGATTTGAGCAGTAAGGCTGGGAGCCTAGTTGGTATGTTGAAGTAAATGATATTTCCAAAAAACAATAAAACCGGAAGAACTGTTTTCGACTAGGGTGGCTGGGAAGAATGGCTCGTGCCAGAGGTACGAGAAGCTGTAGGTATGTGGACGTACCGCCCTGGTCAATTAATGACTGAATCTTGGAATGACCTCTCATGCAAAAACAGTGCAACCACAAGTCTATAATGGGTACAATCTAGCCAACTAATTTGCTCGCCTCGGCGTGGCCTCACCATTGGAGGAATGTGGCGTGGGTAAAGGGGAAAGGGAGCCACAGAGAAACCACATGGCGCAAGAGGGGGCCTCTTGGAAGTGCTTGGCACCGGGCGGTGGAAACCTTAGCGGGTGGGGTGCGTCGAGGAATGAGCATTGTAAAGGCCTTGTGGTAATCTCCCCTTGATTCGCATGTCCAAGGAAACGTGTGTGTATATCAAGGCTATTACCGCTTGTGGGTAAAGTGTGCGAACTCTGCAGAGTAAGAAAACTATCATGATAGCCATGCTCACAGTCAAGAGCGGTGCTGAGAACTTGCTGGATATAGTTCTCATTTTACAAAACCATTTGTGATGAAAAGGGAAGGCTGGGGTAGGACCCCAGGGATTTGGAAAAGGCACAGTGAGGGCGATGGTAGTACGGATTGCAGAGCATTGGTGGATGGAGCCACTCAATGGTATAGGAGGTGGGACCTCCACTAGTACTTTTCAAATGAAAACCCATTTTGAAAACAGATTTGTTAAAATGCTAGGTCTCAGGATTTTTCTAATTTAGCTTAATTCAAACTTGGCCTTGTGCAAATAAAAGAACCCTGAACCTCCCTTGACTAGCCTTGCATCTATAAGAGCGCATTGTGGGTTGGCTCATGATGCAGTTAGTACTCGTGCTCGCCAATGTAATCTTTTAGACCGAATGACCAAGACCCTAGCGATTACTTCACGGAGGATGGACGGATGGTGGTGAAGATATGAAGCTTAGCGGGACCCCGATCCTTGCTCGTGGTAGAGTGAATGGATCCACCACAACTTATTTTGCTTCCGTACTTACTTTCTACTCTGTGTTCTGGACTTTTGTAAAACTCTCACCTAAGGGGCGCTTTTGTAAAAACAAATGGTCGCTCGGCCGGATATTTATGTAATATATCATGGGCATGCACTATTCATTTTGAGTATCCTTTACATAGCAAAGTTCACGATCAGTGGGCATACCAACTCTAAAGGGATGGCTCACGACCAACTCTAGATGGTCTAAGACAACAACCAGATGTCTCACGACCACCCCCAGATAGTCTAAGACAACAATCAGATGTCTCACGACCACCTCTAGATGGTCTAAGACCACAACCATACGTCTCAAGACCACCCCTAGATAGTCTAAGACCACCACTAGATGTCCCAGGACCAAATCTAGATGGTCTAAGACCACTACTAGATGTCTCAAGACCACCTCTAGATGGTCTAAGACAACAACCCGATGTCTCACGACCACCCCCAGATAGTCTAAGACAACAATCAGATGTCTCACGATCACCTCTAGATGGTCTAAGACCATAACCATACGTCTCAAGACCACCCCTAGATGGTCTAAGACCACTACCAGATGTCTCAGGACCACCTCTAGATGGTCTAAGATAACAACCAGATGTCTCACGACCACCCCCAGATAGTCTGAGACAACAATCAGATGTCTCACGACCACCTCTAGATGGTCTAAGACCACAACCATACGTCTCAAGACCACCCCAAGATAGTCTAAGACCACCACTAGATGTCCCAGGACCAACTCTAGATGGTCTAAGACCACTACCAGATATCTCAAGACCACCTCTAGATGGTCTAAGACAACAACCCGATGTCTCACGACCACCTCCAGATGGTCTAAGACTACAACCATACGTCTCAAGACCACCCCTAGATAGTCTAAGACCACCACTAGATGTCTAAGGACCAACTCTAGATGGTCTAAGACCACAACCAGATATCTCATGACCACCCCTAGGCAGTCTAAGACCACTACCAGCTGTCTCATGACCACCTCTAGATGGTCTAAGACTACAATCAGATGTCTCATGACCACCCCTAGGCAGTCTAAGACCATTACCAGATGTCTCATGACCACCACTAGATGGTCTAAGACCACCACCAGATGTCTCACGATCACCCCTAGATAGTTTAAGACCACTACTAGATGTCCCATGACCACCTCTAGATGGTCTAAGACCACAACCAGATATCTCACGGTCAACCCTAGATGGTCTAGGACCACAACCGGATGTCTCACAACCACCCCTAGATGATCTAAGACGACAACCAGACGTCCCACGACCACCCCTAGATAGTCTAAGACTACAACCAGCTATATCACGACCACCCCTATATGGTCTAAAGATCACTTCCAGATGTCCCAAGGCCTTCTTAGGACCTCCACGGGATCACTATAGAACCATCCCAGGACCTCCTCAAGACCTCTCCAGACGTCCTTCATGTACGAACGTGGTCACGGCTATGAACCTAAGTGTGTGTTTGCTGTGAGTTTCCGTAGTTATGCGAGTGAACTTAAATGTAACTATGCTTGTTAGCTACTGATCTAGGGAATGACACCTTATGCACAGTGGATCCCAAGTTCCAAATTTGGGGCCCGACAATCACCCATGAACACAACTTCATTAACTAGAAGCACGACGTATTAAAATACCACTACTACAAAACAAGCTATAGAAGACGCCTCATCATAGACGGTTCCTTTGGAACCGTCTGTGATGAAATTATCACAGACGGTTCAAAAGGAACCGTCTGTTTTGGGTCTATCGGGGCCAGGTACCAGCCTATCACAAACGGTTCTTATTACGAACCGTCTGTGATATGCACCTATTACAGAAATTTTTTAATAGAACCCTCTGTGATAGTTCACAGACGGTCTTTGTTGAGAACCGTCTGTGATGATAGTTCCGAACCGTCTGTGATGAGGCTGTATGTAGTAGTGTACTATTGATTATACTCTGCAGAGTTGCCCAATTTTACCCACAAGATACCTCAAACTCATACTGTCAGGCCATACACACGCAACACGTTAGCGTGCGATTGAGTTGAGATAACAAGGCATTTTCACTGCTCAACCTTTCTATCCTCTACCCGTTAGGTTCTTGGACCATACAGCCCTCGGAAGACCACCGGTCAATAGTGGAACTCGCGACCCGATGCTAATGGTACCTACCATTGTGTGGACCAGCGAGTGCCCCTTCAGGCCCACTCCTGTCCCACCCCCAAAACTACGGCTGCTCTATCACATAAGAGCAGGTGTTCACCCTATAGATATTCAATAGAAGGAGCAGTGTACTATGCCAGGTTGGAATGACCAAACCTATGGTTGAGCAATTTTTGTGTCTATTACTTGGCACAAGGTTCTAGTCCATACTTATCTCCAGTGAGGAAATGGACTAACACCAACTCGTGACTGTCCATCTGCTTGATCTCACTTTCGACTCACTTTTGTCAAGTATCTTGGGTTGTCCATCCTCTTGGTCTCAACCCTCAACTCTCCACCAAAACCATTAGCAAATAGCCAATACTCTTTTCCAGAATTTATAAACACATTGTGTGACAATGCTAAATATCTAATTATTATTTTATGTGACGTAAATTTGTTAAGGTGAATATGGCCTACAAAGAATAGGTGGGCTTGTATGTAGGGTGATAAGATTTATCTACTCATGATGGCATTCAAAAGTATTACTTCAATACTAAAGTAATTGGCATAAATATGAAAGATAGGCTCAAAATTATCAAAGGAATGCGACTTGCCTCCTTGCACAAAGTCTTCTATTAACTCATCTTGTTCGGCGTTTTCCGAAGCTTGGTCGTCGAAGTCGGAACCTAACGCAAAAGAAGATAATCCAAATAAAATATCTGGGCTCAACAAGGAACGAGCAGGGAACAATATGCAAGTGAAATAAAATCCAAAAAAGGTTTAAAAGAGAATAATTGGGTGGTGAATATGATTTATTTGGAGCTTGATTGGGCTGAATAGAGTTCATAAATGGATTCAAGGGCTCGAGACGGTCAAAAAGGATGTATTATGTCAAAATTGGGTTTGGTAAATAGTGTCGGGAATGATGAATAGTGTCAGTGATGTATTATTCATTTAGGGTTTATGAACAGTAATGGGCTTGTATAGTAAAGGCTGAATAGTAGTGGGTCGGGTTTGGATTGTGAATAGTAATGGGTCGGACTAGAATAGTGTTGGGTTGACATAGTAAAGGGCTAAATAGTAGAAGACCGCATAGTGTTGGGCTAGGCCCAATATGCAAGTGGGCCAAGGCAGTGCATGCTGCATTTGGGCGGTCTTGGCGCTCCATAACATCCATTTGGGGAGAAGAAGTCGGCGGTGCTCTTGGTCGCTCGCCGGTGGCGTCTTGCATGGGAGTCTTGCTGGCCGAGCACCGAGGCCATGAGCACCAGTGGGGCCATGAGCAGAGAAAGACGGTGGTGGAGCTCCGGCCGAATTGGCCGGTGCTTGAGCACTAGTGGAGCGAGGGGAACTCAGGAGTGATCTTGGTGGAGTGTGGGAAGGTCGGAGGCGGCCTGGCGGTGGTGGCCATGAGCAGCGTGGCGGGGAGGGATGGTGCTGGTGAGGCTCCGCGAGGATAGGGGTGGGAGATGGTGGGGGGAAGGTGCGGGGTGGTGAGGTGGAACTAGTGACGGAGTTGGGTGGGAAAGGGAGAAAAGGGGGTGGTGAATTTTACCTTTGGCTCGTCGGGGAAGAAGAGAAGGGTGACAAAAATTTGAGCGATTGGCCGGATTTGGGGACGAAGGGCGACGGAGGTGAGGTGGTGAGAGTGTTGCGATGCATTTGGCCTATGATCGAGTGGCTTTTATAGCCGGATTGAGGTGGTGGGAGAAGTGGCAATGCGAGGTGCACGTGGCGTGGGCGACAAGGTGTCTTGTTGTGCCTGACAAAGATCTTAGGAAGGGACAAGCAAGGGCAAGGTGGCAGGGTGAGGTGGTATGGGCGAAGGGGATGGAGACTGTGCATGGCGCATGCGAAGGTGGAGGTGACACGGTGGGGAAGATAAATAGGGAAGAGGCACACAGGTGGAAAGACACCTTCGGGCTAGTGAAAATGGGAAAACCGAAAAGGAAAGCAAAAAGAGAGCAAGATTTTCCAAATTGGGAAAGAAATTAAAAAACAGGCCGAAAATCCAAGAAATTTTGAAACTCTGAATTTTTCAGGTTGTTTCACGGGGTCCCCTATCGAACTTACCGGAAAAATAACCTGAGAGTACAATCTAGACGAAGACCTTTATTACCATGGACACAATAAGTGTTGTATAATCATACAATGAGGATGAGAATGTTGAAAGCGTAATGACTATGCTAAGAATTATGTTACAAAATACGTGGGCTACCCCCTTTATATCTATTAAAGGGGTGGCAGTTAATGCCGCTAAAGGTGTCTTATATCTTCACGTCTGTTCCTCTGTTGAGTCTTGAACTATCATGTCCCTTAGACAACTATCGTAAGTTAAACTTGCACATGTATTTGCATATTTTCACTGGGAATCGTTTGACTCGTGACTTATATTTTGCATGAATCACGCTTCTCTCTCTCTAATTTATTTGAATGTGATTTCAACTGTTTGAATCTGTCTTAATTGCGTTCATTGCGCGTGAGTAATTGTCGTGTCCTTCAAAGGGCATGGAGACATCAAGAATGTACACCAAATCCATCCCTTCCTGTCTCCCACTCTTCCTCCGCTCTGGTGATTTGTGCTAGTGTGTTGAGTCATTGAACCTTGTTGATCCTTCTCCTCAATGTGCATTGGGGGAGATGGCGAGAGGTTATCTCGAGATCGTTGCTGTAGAGTTCACCTGCACGAGGTAACATTAAGGTTTTTGGGTAGTGTCTGTTAGGAACAAATTATGTGTCTATTGCAATAACCCAACGGGCAATATATAGAGTACAAAGGGACACAAGACTAAACCTTAGAACAATAGGAAATACTACTAATACCCTTAACAACCCCTCAAATACAAGGCGTATGCAATAGCATTGCATTCGGAAAGGGTTGACACTATAATAGGAAAAATCCGAAGTCCGAGCCTTGATAATGTTGTTGTAGCGTGCAACTCTTGAAAAATATGTCGAGTATCAAAAGATCTCCTCCCATCCGGGGTCGTGCAACAGTCCATAAAGCACAAGGTGCATGGGTTGAGAAAGTAGAGACAAGCGGGAGCAAAGTCAACCGTGACAACACAACGAAGAAGATGATGAAACTGACATTAATAGAGAAAGTTGTCAAATCAAGCCGAAGAGAAAAAGATAGAAGCATGGCGGCGTAGATCGAAACTCAAGACGGCGGCGGCGTAGTGCACAAGAAGCGCAACAGAGGCGTAGTGCGGAAGAAGCACGGAGGCCTTAAAAGCTCAGGGCGACGGCTTAGAGAGAAGCGGCAACATCATAAATACTTCTACGATCTGCAGCTGCTCAGAGAGAAGAGCGGCGGCTGCAGCCATACGAGAAGGTAAGGTGTGAGCCAGGAAACAATCAACTGACTGACACATTTGTGGATTCGCACGGCTTAGACGAACTCAAAGATAGAATGTTACGGACTTAGATAGACGCAACGAAAGAAAATGACACAAAGAAAGAAATGACTCAATAATAACTAGCAGGAATAGCAATTTGCATGCTCAAATTTCCAACAGCAACTTCCTTCCTCCTACTTCCCCTCCCGCTTCCTCTCCTCTCAGATCACCCCATATCTCTATGTGTTGCAGCAATCTAGATTTTCTCGGTCTCCACCGACTCTCTGACTCGCCCCCTCTTTTCTCAATCTCGACCTTTCCTCTCTCAGCGACACCAAGGCAGCTCGCGCGAGCGAGAGCTCAGGGAGGCAACTCGGGGAGGTTGGCGGTGGATCCGGAGTGGCGGCGAGCACGAGGTCGAGGCGGTGACAACGGAGAGACCTAGATCCAACTGGATCCAAGGAAGGCGCAGGTGGGAGCTCAAGCAGAGGAGCTCGGGAGGCTCGGGCGGTGCGGATCCGGTTGTGGAGGTGGCGCCGGTGCCAGACCCGCCCTTCATCGACGTCACTCCCCCAAAGCCGCCATTGGAGGCGGCTCCCTCCTCTCTTCTCCCTCCGACCGAGCCTCCTCCTTCCTGGATCTCGAGCTCGGGGCCTTGGGAGGCTCGAGGGAGAGTCGAGGCGGCGGCCCGATCTAGGGTGGATCTGGACGGTGGTGGTGGTGGCCCTAGATAGCACAAAGGTGTTAGTGGAGAGACTGGATCCGAGCAAGGAGGTGCAGCTTCGAGACGTGCTCGGCAGATCCAAGCGGAGAAGAGGCGGAGGAAGCGGTGACGGCGGTAGATCCGGACGGGGAGGAGTCGCACGGAGCTCGAAGCGGCATCGACCTCCAGAGGCGAAACCGGCCGAAGGAGGAGGCCTGCCATGCGACAACGGAAGATGGCGAATGCTGGGCGATGCTGCTGCTGCAACTAGGAGGAGGCTGCCCCCTGGAGTGGAGATTGCTCCTCCTGGGGCAGCAGCAATGGAAGATGAGTGGGTTGCTACCAGTGGTTAGGGTTTGAACCTTGCTCTGATACCATGTTAGGAACAAATTGTGTGTCTATTGAAATAGCCCAATGGGCAATATATAGAGTACAAAGGGACACAAGCCTAAACTCTAGAACAATAGGAAATACCACTAATACCCTTAACAGTGTCTTTCACGTGACTGCCCAATGTTCATCTCCTTACTGCTTCTGTTCTCCATCAACCCCGCTAGCAGTAAGCCTCCAAACAAATTGTATTATATTCATGTTTATATTTCGAACTACAATGTTGGATTGCCTGATGTTACTTTTTCAATCTTGCATCATTAATCTTTTACGCTATTTGCCTCCTAGTAAAATTTGGAATCAAAATATCGCCCATATTTCCAACAGATTAGATATGTTTGGAAGGCACAACCACACAATCTGACATACTCATCTTAACAGGAACAACTAGGGAAAAGATTTGCCAGAGCAGGCCCAAAGTTAAGTTGTACGAATTAAAATCTTTCATATCACCTCCACCCAAAAGATAAGCATTAAAATGTGAGAAATGCTAGAAAACACTATACAATTCGAACGGTATATCATCCTCTTTGTCTTTCTAGCTCACTCTCGCTCTCGCGCGACGGCTGACGGGGGTGACGCCCATAGTTATCAATTCCATTCCGAAGGCCATTCCAGTTTGCCTCTTGGAATGGAATACGCTGGTACCGGTCCATTTCGGCGTACCATTTTGGATTTTATTATAATAATATTTATTTATTTATAAATATATATGTAATTATATGCACACATAATTTCACTTAGAATCTCACTTCAAATATATAATCATAGAATAAAAATGACATATCGTTCAATTACTTCATAAATATAAAGGTCGTACGTGGTTAGCTAATACAACATGAGTTCATAATTTCATACATTTTACCATAGTCTAGCATATTAGTCTAGCATAAATTCACTTGCCGAAGGAGTAGTATGGGACTCGGTCTTCTGAACTAGTTTAAACAAGTGGTCACTTTAATTTTGAATTTTTTTGATTGGTACCGGAATGACGGAATGGCCTGTATTGACCTTTATTGAGGCCGGTACAACATCGAGGCTACGGTGTGCCGGTTTGGGTGCCGGTATGGCATGTTCCAGCCATTCCAGTCAGTACTGAAATGGAATTGATAAGTATGGTGATGCCATCACCGCCGCCGGGTTCATCGCGCCCCTGGTTGTAGAGGGGGGCCGGGGAGGCGACGCAGGACGGCGTCAGAGGGAGGCACGGCGAGGCGGCGACACATTGAATATTAGGTTAGGCATGGTGGGGTTGACGGGGAGGGGGAGACGGTAGTACCGTGAGGTCACTGCCAGCTATTAGTGGGGGAGGAGGGGGCGAAGGAGGAACGCGGAGTTGCAGCCGGTGCTAGAGAAGAAGACAAGGAGCGTGGCGGTCGCATATAAGAGAAATGGAGGGAGGGGAGGGAAGCGGTGGGGGAGGGGAGGGAGAGTGGCGTCGTTGGTGGAGCTATCCTATTGCAACCTAGTGGGCCAGCGGCTTCCTTAAAATGTAGCCTAGAAAAACAAACGCATTAAAATGTAGCCAAAAAAACATGCGGATTAAAGAGTAGCCTAAAAGCATACACGTTAATTGTGCTCTGGTGAACAGAGGAAATGCTAATTAAGCACTGAATCAAGTAACGAAGTTAGGACTAAAATGGAAATAAACATAAGGAGGAGGAAGCAATTAATCATGAAGAGCGTGTGCCATGTGACTCGGAACCTAGTGGATGAATTGTCAAATGAAGGAGTTTTTGACCTAAATGGCACTATTTGCATCGGCATTAGAAAAAACGGCGCCCTCGCAGCTGTAATTACAAAAATGGCACTCTCAACTGTTTTGGGTGGCACGGATGGCTCTCGTGCTGCCACGTCACCCTTGTCCGCCCCACCCTAGGATGGATTCCCCTCGTCCGCACCGCCATGGGACGGACAAGCCTCTTGTGCTACCATGTGTCCTTGTCTGCACCACCCTACGACAGACAAGCCTTGTTCGTCCCTCCCTGGCGCGGTCCACCCTCATCTGTCCCACCGTGGAGGGGACAAGCCCCTCCAAGCGATGTGGCGTAGGGAGGACCACGCTAGGGAGGGACATACAAGGGTTGTCTGTCCTAGGGTGGTGCGGACAAGGGCACGTGGCAGCATGGGAGGCTTGCCCATCCCATGCCGGTGCGGATGAGGGGAGTCCGTCCTATGGTGGAGCGGACAAGGGTGACGTGGCAGCACGGGAGGCTTGTCCATCCCATGGCGGTGTGGACGAGGGAAATCTGTCCTAGGGTGGAGCAGACAAGGGTGATGTGGCAGCACGGGAGCCATCCGAGATACCTAGGAATGGTGGAGGATGTCATTTTTGCAATTACAGTTGCGAGGGAGTCATTTTTGCTAATGCCAGTTCAAATAGTGCCATTTATGCCCAAACTAAGCGATTTTTTTTTGCTGATTTAGCACTGTTGCGATCGGTAATTACAAAAGTAGTGCCCGACATGAATAAATTGTAGTTTTGACACCACGTCCACACAGTGGCCCGCCGGATTCGACCTGGATGCGACATGTGGCAAAAAAACGGCCCGTGACCGCGACATGTGGCAAAAAACGGCCCGTGACCAACCAGCATTGTGCCATGTCGGCAAATCCGACCCGTGGACAGTCGGCATTGCGCCACCTCGCCAAGTCTGGCTTGTGGCTGGCCGGACTTACATCCACATTGCCTCATCTGGCCCGTCATCGGGCAGACGCGCCGCTCTACCCGACCGCCGGCATGCCCCATCCCCTTAGACGTCACATCCATCACATCTTTTCCATAGTGCATGCATGCTTGAGGAGATTAGCGACCCGACAGCCCATCCAGGATTCCCACGACCAACGCTGCACGACCTCCCTCCGTGCGACTATAAATTCTAGAGTCTCGCGGTCGCTCATCGCTCATCCCAATCTCGTTCTCGTTCCCGCGCTCGTCGCTGAGGACATATAGAACATAATTAAATATTTCTAGGGATTATAGTTGGGAGCAGTTGTTAGGACCGTACCACTTTTGAACGGTTCCCACGAAGGGCAGGTAATTTTTTGTCCACTGCAGTTCACATGTTAGCAGTCATTATTAACATAGTCATAGTTTACTAGTCTTACTTAGCTAGTCGCATTTAATGTAGGTTGTACTCTTAATAAAATAGGTGTTAATAATTAAGCTGTAGTTTACTACTGTTAATAATTTAGTAGTAGCCAAAGTTTCGGTAGTTTATTAGTGCATCTTAATTAGTGTAATTAATTAATCATAATTAAGTAGGCTTTATTATTTGAGTATGATTTAGTTAGTGGTTAAAAATTAGTGGAAATTAAGTAGTCGTAATTAATTAGTCGCAATTAGTTTAGTGGTAATTAAATAATCATAATTAGTTTAGTGCTAATAAGTTTGGCTTGATTAATTTAGTGCAAATTAATTAATCATAATTAAATTAGTGGTAATTAATCAATTAGAATTAGCTTAGTGCTAATCAGTTCGGCACAATTAATTTAGTGCAAATTCATTAGTCGTAATTAATTTAGTGGTAGTTAATCAGTCGTAGTTAGTTTAGTGCCAATTAGTTAGGAATAATTAATTTGGTGCAAATTAAATAGTCATAAATAACTAGTCAGAATTAATTTAGTGGTAATTAATCAGATGTAATTAATAAATCGTGTTTGTCTGAATCGTGGTTCATTACCACGACCTTTAGGCAATTTGTCCTCGCAGTTTGTGACGTCGGTAATTACTGGCGATTAAAATATTTGTAACTAAACACTGTTAATTACAAGTGTATTATTAAATTTGTGGTAACTACATACCATGTTTGTTATTTCGGGTTGCTGTGGCTTTAGGAAATTTCGAACATGCAAAACATGGTAGTGTTTTATCGTGACGGTCTCGTACGGGCTGGACTTGATAGGTTGGACCTGTCGAGATGCTAGTACAAGGTGGTCTGGGTGGAGGGGCTCAATGTGATGAACATTCACGAGCTTTGGAGCTGCATCCAGATTGAGTTCGACACGGAGCCAACGACAAAGAAAGTCGCCATCGAGGCGATCACCTGCACGAAGGCGTATGGGAGCTGGTCGAGCTGAATGGAACCGTAGCATGAGGCATGTACATATATGGAGATTGCCGCCCAGCCTGAGGCGGCCATTTACGGCAAGACGATGGTGTACGTGAAATTCGTACACAGGACACCGAGAAACCTTGATAATGCTGGGCTTCGTCAAGCGGGCCACCACAGGCAGACTTTGAAGACGGTAGCACGGAATGCACTATCTTGAAGGGAAGACTTGCACAAAATTTTGTGTGAAATGAGGGGGCGGAACTATGGTGGTCGGCCCGCATTGACTGCCACAAGTATCTACTGGACCAGCCTCTCGGGTTGGAGTCCAACGCGGACGCCGACCAAGTCTCAGATGGTAGCGACGAGGACGCACACCAGGCGTAGTGGATGGCTGCCCTAGCAAGGTCAGAGCTCACCGAGCAAAGATCTTTAGCTCGGTCTTCGTGGTTAAGGCGGTGACCGACCACACTTGCGAGCTTAGCGAGTCCCTGCAGCAGCATCGGAACGTGACTTCCGCATATGTGGCAAGCCTCATCAGCCACCTAGTTGCGGAGGACGTGTCCGTCTCCTCCAAGATACTGATGTCAGAAGTCGCTAATCTACTTGGTTATCGTGTCAGCTACAACAAGCTCGGATGAGCGAAGCAGAAGGTCATCGAGTCCATGTACGGGACATACGAAGAGGCATACAATCTTGTGTCGAGATTACTTCACTATATTGCCGAATCAAACCCTGACACGTACATAAATAAGCTTGAAAGTGAAGATGCTAACGCAGAACCAGAGGCGGAAGTTTGAGTCCAACTGGACAGACCTTGAACACCGGACTATGAGGCATACAAGAGAGTCCACTCCGGAGGTACTGGAGGGAGAGCAACCCAGGATTGCCATAAGTTTCTCTTAGTAGATTCATCACCATGCTCATGAATTGGAGAAATGGTCCCTTCTCTATGACACAAACGGTGCGAGGTATGGGTGTAACACTCTGGCTATGCAGAAGCCAAGATATTACCTAAATACTAATACAAAACAACAATATGAAATAATTTCAACAATCTATCAGCTAATAACAGGAAAAGATCAACAATAAATAGAATGTTTATAAGAATTGAATTAGATTTCAGCAACAAATCAAGTCTCTAAATATCCAATCACAAAGAACTATTTAAGATAACATTATCAAGAGTCTATACGAGAAACATTAGGCATTCTCTAGTCCAACCAAATGATAATGAATGACAATCTCAATCAACAGAACTCCATTTATTACAATCCAAAACTTTATCATAAGAAAGACAATAGCAGATCCATTAACTAAAGATGAATTAGGTGAAGTGAATGAAGTGATCCATGACTAATCCCTCCCAAGCATGCCATCCTCAATGCTTACCTAAAACAAATAAACACAACAAGAATGAGTCCACGACTCAGCAAGTACGACAGAATAATATGAGCTACACTGAATGAGAACATAACAATCACGTTAAAGAGTACGAATGAAGAATAGCAGAAATCTTATGCAGGAATGGAATGCATGCTTTTCTCTTCTGATTATACCGGTATAGCCAGTGAACACCCGTCGGTGTTCACTCAGGCCCGCATTATCTAAAATACGGGGATCCAAGGCCCGTATGAAGAATATTTCATAACGGGGATCCAATTTGCCCACATTGGAATGGTGGGTCTTACATGCCCATATTGAAATGATGGGTCTTTATTTCCCACTCCCGTGTGTGAAACATGACGAATGAATGAATATATATGAAAAGCATAATCTCAAGAATCATGGATTAACATACGTGAGAAGAAACAGAAATCATTGGAAACTACTCATAGACCATAGAAGTTAATCAGAACAAGAACATCAAGCACTACAAATAATTAACCATCATTGCAATCCACAATGTACTTGCCTTTCGCATTGCGACTCGTTAGGAGGCAAAGATGATGCCACTAATATCGAAGCCTCTCGTGATAAGAAGACACTACTCGCAACACTTCAACTCATCTTCCCAAAACCCAAGGTTTATACATTTGTTCTACTCAAATTAATTGACATTCTAGCAGGAAGCTATAGTGGACAGCAGCATTAAAAACTTTACAACTTTCGCTCTAAAACACGAAAAGGTGTGATCTTAGATTCTCTGGAAAGGTGATGAAATCCACTACAACAACCTAGTTGGCGATACTTTCTAATTCGGCCAACTTCTGTGTCTAATAATCAAATGAAACTCTAGAACTATAATCTGTCAGACAGAAAATACAACAGTAGCAGAAAATTCATAACTTTCAGATGGATTAACCCAAATTCAAGATTTTTAATAATATGGAAATCTTAAGAAATTTGCTATGACAATTGCATTGGGTGAAAACCCTGAATCAGCCTTAAACACAAACTTAATTAATAAACAAGATGACTGCTAAAGTTCGTCAGACTTTCTGGACAGCAGTAATGAAATCAACGTAACTTCTAGACCACAACTTTGAATTGGGTGATCTTTGAACCTATGGTAAGCTGGGAACGAACCCTATAATTCTCTAGAGATGAAATCCTACAATTCGGACTCTAACTACACAAAAACTAACACACAAGTAATGGACAGACTACACGAAAACTGACGCACAAGTAATGGACAGAATACCGGAATCAATCACAAGAGCACGTCGATCCCCTAATCATGGCAAATTACGAATCTAAATCAATCTAACCAGCGAGGAATCATTCGTTACCTTTGAAGAAATGTGTGCTCACTGAATTCCCCTGCGAAGTGCTCCTCTCCTCTTCTTCTCCTCTCTCCCTCCCTTCCTTCTTCCTCTACGGCCAGCCACCACGGCAGGGAATCGACGACGCTGGAAGATGGCAATGTGGGGAGATGGAGCAGCAGGAGCTCACGACTGGGGAGGAGGTGGAGGCGCCCAAGGACCAGGGGAGGGGTGGCGGTCAGCAAGGAGAAAGGGGGGAGGTGGTGGCCAAACAAGTAAGAAAGGGGGAGAGGTGGGGGCAGCTAGGGTTTTTGGGGGAGGGTGGCGCCTCCCCCCCTATGGCCGGATCCCACATGGGCTTTTGCCCCAAGGCCCAAGCCAAGGTTGGTGGTTCTTTGCGGAAATCCCCTTTTTAAAAGATTAATCTCTCTTTTCTTTATTGCATTTACTAGCGAATATTCGGCATATTACATTGGGGTTATGACGAGCAACATGTCCGAGGTGTACAACAGTGTCCTCAAAGGTGTGCGGTGTCTTCCTATCACTGCAATCATCGAGGAGACATGGACTCACACTATTGGTTATTTGGTGAATAGAGCAACTGCAGCCAAGTGACAAATAGAAGAAGGCAAACAGTGGTCCGAGAACATGCAGAGATACATTGACCAGAAGATGAAGAAGGCCCGAATGCACGACATCTAGGTGATTGATGGCTTCAAGAGGAAGTACGAGATCAGGCTTCGGTAGAAATATGTCAACAGTCATGCCAAGGGGGAAATCAAACAGGCATGCACCCTAGGTGATGTGGCGACAAGCACCTGCAACAAGCTGAAGCTCCTACACAAGCCATGCTCGCATGTCTACAAGGCGTGTGTGCAAATGAGGCAGATGTCTACGTCGTACATCTCCGAGTACTACGATATGCAACACCTTTTCGGTACATGGAGTACAGAGTTTCACTTGTACGGCTTGGACATGAACTACAAGGATCTTTGGCCGAACAGGGTGCAATGGGGCCCTAACAAGGCCTTGAAGACAACAAGGAAGGGACGACAGCAAACGCGACGCTTCTGAGATGATATGGATGCTAGACAACGTACCAGTATTAGCCGCACCGTCAAGTGCGGGATATGCAAGACCCCTAGGCACTCCATGAAGGATTGCCCTCAACAGATCGAGCTCGTCTAGTCGTCATTCAATGTCATAATTTAATATATTGTCTGCCTTGTTTTGTTATGTATAGCAAAACTTCTACGATACCCAGATATGTCTGACTCATTGGCAAACTTCTACGCGAGGATGTTGCAGAAGTGTAAGTTGCTTGCGAAGAAGGCCAAACATCTACAATACCTAGCTTTTTAATGAAAGATACCCTGGTACCACCACGGTTTTCAGTCCCACAGTGTGTGCGCGATGAGTTGGTGAAGATCATTCAGTCGATACACCTAGACACCTCCGCTCGGGCATACTACATGTGCGGGTACCACCTCGTAAGCGTTACTTTCGCACACATCGATTTTCCACTCCCTACGTTGATTTTCATAAATTTTTAACTTCATTCGCATGTAATGGCAGACCGAGATGCGCTACCACTTCTTCGAGTGGATCGATGGCTCTGAGATGTACCATAGGACATTCATCCAGTAGAAGTACATGTTGAACTACTCGATGCGGCCTGGACCCTGTTGAGGAGGCACCAGAGGAGCCCAGGACTCGCTCGACGGACAAGGGGAAGGCTCATAAGACTGAGACCAGCGATCATCGTAGCTTCTCCCGTTGCCTAGGAGCACTCCATATCGAAGAGGTGAGTTATGTGCAATTCATGTCCTGATTTTCTATTTGCCCTTTTGTTCTTCTAACATCATGAAATCGTCCAGCCCATATCGCAAAACATAGGGGACTTCGACACACAACACCGACATGGAGAGTCCAGAGACAAGGGGAAGGGGAAGGCTCCTGCGACTGAGACCGGCCGCCGTCATAGCTTTTTTGGTCGACTGTGCGCAAAACATATGGAAGACGTGAGTTATGTATAATTTACATCTTGGTTACGTTTTTTACTGTACGGTCCACTTACAACATGGAATCACAGGATATGGACGACTTCGACACTCGCCGCCGCCGTGGGCAGCCCCGAGACAAGGGGCAAGGGATATGGCACCGCAGAGACTAGTTTGCATCCGGCTTCATCCCGATTGTAATAAACCCGCACATGTATCATGTAATGCTTGAAATATGGTCAATTGTATGTATGAAAAGTTACATTGCAACTCCATTGGAAATATCGAAACTCTTTGTTCTCTATTTTTCATGTGGATATAGCGCAACAGTACACACATAGCATACAAAATATGCATACGAATATAACAAAACAAAATATGCATACAAATATAGCAAAACAAAATCGCATAACATGGAATACAATATGACTCACTCGTTTGAGCCACTATTCTCAACATGTTGTGTCTGCGTCTACGTCCTGGTTTTGCGTTGAACATGTCCCGTGTGATACTTCAGATGGTTTGGAGAGCGCGTATCGGTTCGGAGGGGGTACGGAGACCATTGGATGGGCGGAGGTCACCAATCTGGTTGACTCTGGCCCAGCTGAGTCTGTGTAGCGTCGATGTATTCCTGTTGAGACATACTGAACTGTGGGCCACCTACAATGATGGCATGTATCCAGGACTCCATAAATGCACTCCGGGATTGTCTGTCCAAAGGTATGATGTCTGCAACTCCGGTCATACAGAGGGGCTCTGGCCTTGATTGTACGGTGTGCCAACAACCCTAGAGGAGCTCTGCCCTGCGTACAATACTCTATACTAGTCAACGTACGACATCGGTGGGTGCTATGGCCCGTATCCTCATCAGTGGACGGATGGCCTTCACCCCCACGGTCAACTGAAGGCTGCAAGACAGAATGATGTTAGGCAAAATAAGTATTCCGGACGTAAACTGAGAAACTTGTACCTCCCTGATGTGTAGTGTAGATGACCTAGGGGGAGCACTAGTCTATGTACGGGGTGCGAACGGCAGAAGTGATGCATCCCGACAGACTTGCGGTGAGAAAACAACATAATGTTAGCAGAACATAAGGCATAACTATAAAATAGAACGTAGATTTGTACATAACTTACCTTCCCACCAATCTAGCTTGCGGATGACCGACGAGCTGTGCTACGACGTCGACCGGACTCACTGGGCTGTGATGACCTAAGAGGTGAGCACGGCCCACCTAGTTGGTTCCTGACGTGGAGGACGTCATCCCTCGAATGACCGCAGCTCAACTTCTTTATTACACTCTTCGACTCCGCCAAGATGTACTTCAAAGTGCTCAGCAGCCCCGGCACTGAGTGCTCTGGGCTTCCGATGGCGGTCTCCGTTGCGCTTGCGATGCGATATAGCTACTCCATCTGAATTGAGAGGCAAAACATGTTCAGTAACGAAGAGTACAAAAATCATGAATGAAATAACCAAAGGTTCTAAGTGCCTTACGTTGTCGTCATGCCACGAAGCGTTGTGTTGATCGAACGAGTGGATGAGGCTCTCCTGGTGCGTCACCTGCTCCGGACACTCTAGCGGAGAACGTGTGAGTCTGGTGCGCAACTGTGGTACTTACCACTCCATGTACTCACCGTATGTCCGTACGTCGTACGGTTGCTGCCTCTGCACGGTCTCAATGTGCGCCGTCTCCATCCAAACCATAATCCACTCATGCTGGAGTGCCCGCCAGTCCTCACCATGTCTCCTCATCCTCGATTGCATGCATTCCGAAAGGACTGATGTTAGAAGAGAGGATATAGGTATAAAGTGTAAACATTACTCGGACAGAGTTGGACTCACAAGTGGACAACTCGCTGCAGCATCCTGCTGTTGGGAGGGAGCATGACCTGGTAGAAATTGAACTGTCATATTACGCGCTACGGCGCGTAAGTCTCCACCATATGTGCATAGACCAGGTGGCATGTCGTCGCCCATAGTCTGGCGCCCTACGTGCATTGCAACGACAACCCGTGTGGCGCTACTGAGCCCTTGAATTGTGGGCTCCATGGAACCCAGATGATATTGTTGTCGTACAACGACCTGAACTCGTTGTGGAATAACGAGTAGCACCTCGTTGGTCTGTCCTTCACCCAACACAGCTGCACAGTAGTCCACCGGTAGCCCTTGGTGTGCCCGTCTATCGGGTCCTGCAACTTAAGGTACGGGTGCATTACTCTCTCAAAGGACAGCCGTCCAATGGGGAAGTGGTCCCAACTCTACTGCTGTAGGAGTACGTAGCAACAGGCAAGGCTGGGTTTGACACCGGTGTTGTGCCTTGAAGCATCACACAACCCCTTGTATGTGGCGCCAGGGGCGGTGATCCCAGTTGAGCGAGGCATCGCCCGACCTCGCGTCAACCAAAGACTTCGGTGATGCGACGGTGAGGGTACACCCAATCGCCCTGTGTTGTGGGAAACATGACCAAACTAAAGAGATAGAGAAGGTAAGCGATGAGGTGCGTTCGAACAACCTTGTCGGGTGTGTCCTCCAGGCACTGGCTGAAATGCCTCAGCCAAGTTCGAGGGACGCAACGGGCATTATCCCGCACAGGTATGCCGAACCGATTCCCCAGCCTAGCCTTGCAGAGCGTCGGTGGACGGCCTGGAACAAGTGGCTCACCTCGGATCGGGAGACCGGTCAGGAATGAGACGTCCTGCAGAGTGTGCATTTTGGGCGTCCACCCGTCGACAAGTGCCGACAGCAGACTGTCGTCCAGGGTGTACTAGGCGTCCGACGGAGACCAACCTTACGAAGGGCAACAAGCCCGTGTCTCCAGAGGATAGGGACATAGCGAGCGTCCAGCTCCCAGCAATCCCTCTCGTTCTGAAGCGCCAGGGTTGGAGGGCCATCCGTGTCCCCATCGATCCACGACTTGCAGTGATGATTCTCATCGTAGAAGAGTTCTAGAAGCTCCGGTAGAGGCATGACTTGCAAGACATGGAAGAGACAGACTATTAGTGCAAAAATTGATGACGGCGAAAAATTAATAGAAATTATAAATTATGCAAAAAATACGGAGCACAAATTAATGGACACTAAATAACTACAATCATATTAAGTACAACTATCATAGTTATGACTAAAATAATGAAGACTAATTAATTAATTATCATAGAAATGGAGAAAAGAGCACGTACGTAGCTACCTCCACCAGCTTATATAACCTCACTACTCGTACAGTGTGGCATGAATTGAGAATTTGGTTTCTTCTTCCTTTTATGCATGTGAGAGGCTTGCCTTGCTTTGTTCTGTTGATGTTAAGTCTTCTTTTCCTCTTTTTCTTAATTAGTCTTATATTTTTAATTCAGTTCTTTTTTAAAAAAATTGAAAGTCTTTTGTTTTTTACCTCTCCCGACCGAGAGGGAGATCATGTGGCAATCATTAGAAGAAACAAAAGTTAATCACGTCTAAGGTAAAAGGGTACTAGTAGTAGTCATGTTTTTACTCATGCATGATGCATGTTCAATGAATGTGTTCTATGAGAAGTTAGTCAGCAATTAGACAGTGAAAAAAGGATGCTACAAAATTGAATGTTGGTTCATTGAACATTGGATACCACATTAAATATATATAGAGAGAGAGAGGACGTACGTTTCGTACTCCTAAGGTATATACTCCTACTTTCAATATACCACTTAAACAAATATATTATACTTCTTTATCACTTTCAGTATACTTAAATACCAATTATAAGATACTCCAATATGACTTGATTGAAAAATTTTCATTGAAGTCCTTTGTTTTTTTGCTATATACCCTTTTTCATATATAAAAGAAGTATATACATAAATTTTGCTATAAAAAGTGGAGTTTAATGAAATTTTTCATGAAACTCACTTTGGGATATCTTATAATCATTATTGGAGTATACTCAAATAGATAAAGATGTATCATCATACGATTTAAGTGGTATATGAGAGGTGAGAGTACGTACTCCCAGGAGTACTGTACCATTTTCCTATACACACACATACACATAATTCCAACTAACTATTTTGGACTAATTAATTGAGTAAAACAATGTACTTACATTTAATTAATTGGTAACTAATTAACTAAGACTGGAAATTAGAACTAATAAATTAAGTAAGATTAATTTCACTACGACTGATTTACTAACCACAAAATTAATAATTAAATAACGTACGAGGAGAAACTTACCCGCTTATACGACTACTAATGGCGGCTACAAATAAAACTTAATCATCTAGAAAACTGAAACAGAAGGATGTCGACAGCATGAGAGAGCGAGCGAGAGTGGCGATTAAATCCACGGCGCGAGAGGGTGCTGCGGAGGGAATCTAATTCCCTCCCGCGCTAATCTCCCCATGCATGCATGCAGATATGGACAAGGATGTGATGGAGTTGATATTTGAGGAGATAGGATGAGATGGAGTTGATGTCTGAGGGGATGGGACGTGCTGGTGGTTGGGCGGAGCGGCGCGTCCGGAGGTAAGTCCGGTCGGCCACAGGACGGACTTGGCAAGGTGGCGCAATGCTGGCCGGCCCGATTTGCCGACGTGGCGCAATGTCGGCTGGTCACCGGACGAACGTGCCAAATCCGGCCAGTCACTTGCCTTTTTTTTGCCACGTGTCGTGTCCAGATCGAATCCGGTGGGCCACCGTGCGGACGTGGTGTCAAAACTACAATTTCTTCGCATCGGGCGCTACTTCTGTAATTACCGATTGCAATGGTGCTAAATCGGCAAAAAAAATCCAAACAGCATTACAAGTGCACAACCGTGCAAGGAAGAAATTAGGGTTAATTCCTTATTTGCTATTGGAAGTTGGTCGGCTCCCTTAAATGCCATCGCCAAATTAATCATCCCTTTTTTGCCATTCGTTCTCAAGTTCTCTCCCTTTTTTGCCACTCCCGTCAGTTGGCCATTAACTTGGCCGCGAAAAGACGATTTTGCCTCTAAGTAAAGTTAGCAATGCTGAAATCTTTAGAGAATTATTTGATATAGTAATATAGTTCCAAAAATTATGAAATTTTTAGGAAAAGTTTCTGACATAGTGTAGATTATTGTGTAATTTTTATAGGGTTTTATTTACAACATGTTTTCCTCTAAAATTCTCTATAAACTTGAAATATTTTTAGAGAAAAATATGTTGCGAATGAAACTCTATAAAAATTACACAATAATCTACACTATGTCAGAAACTTCTCCTAAAAATTTTATAATTTTTAGAACTATATTACTATATGAAATAATTCTCTAAAGATCTCGGCATTGCTAACTTCACTCGGGGGTAAAATCGTCTTTTCGCCGTCAAGTTAACAGCCAAGTTCACAGCCAACTGATAGGAGTGGCAAAAAATAGAGAGAACTTGAGAACGATTGGTAAAAAAGGATGAGCAATTTGACGATAGCATTTCAGATAGCCGATAAACAAATAAAAAATTAACCCAAAAAAATAAGAGAAGGATAGGAAAAAAAGGTATGGAACAAAAAGTGGCGTAAACGGAA
This sequence comes from Phyllostachys edulis, assembly GCA_036346405.1. Lineage (NCBI taxonomy): Eukaryota > Viridiplantae > Streptophyta > Magnoliopsida > Poales > Poaceae > Phyllostachys > Phyllostachys edulis. Next base: position 22,729,189 of record CM070548.1, on the reverse strand, counting down.
CCCAACCCAACCCAGCCTTTGCGATCCCGGTCCAATCCAACGTACCATCGGCGCCCACCCATTCCCTGCTATCATTACCACTCTGGCGAGCGGGCCCCACCCTCACTGCAGGCCTCATCCACTCGGCCGGTTTTGACCACCAGAGTATTCCCAATGACACTGCGGCCCCAGCTCGCTCACCACCCTGCCAGAGCTGATTTAACTAGTGTAGTGCTCATACTGTACTGCGCCCTGGATACCTTCCATTCTCGGCTCTCCTCGTCTCGCCTTGACCAGGTAACGCCTATCGCTACGGGTGTCGACGGATCCGATACGAATGGACAGTCTTCCGAATTTTTTTTTAAATAATATTAATTTAAAACATAATTACAAAACAAAAATAGCAAAAAAAAATTATAAATATAGGTGTATGTCGCCAATTAGAGTGACGAAAGACTCATGTCGCTATTCCAATTGACGACATGCACCTATTTACTGTCTGTCGTCGGTCCAAAGCAGTGGCTATATAAACCCCTAAAATTAGAGAAAAAGTCAATTTAATTCTAGTAAAAAGAGAAAAGAGCAGAGGAGAGGGTAGAAAAGACTCAGCGAAGCCCTATCGGTTCGTAGGTGAGTAGATGTAACAGTAGATCTGGTCGCCTATTTAGTAGGTAAATATTTTTGCAACTTTGTACATAAATTCGAAACCCCGTAGGTTAGCAAATGAAAATAGCGATATAGAATTCAATGTATTAGATAATTTTAGCTGTATTGCTGTTTGATATAGTATGTTATTTTAGCTGTGTACAATCCGTCATTAGATAATTTTGCTAATGCCGAAAACACTTTTAAACCAGGAAAATAGGACACCTCTAACAATAAAAATATACATATTGAAAATCTGTAAAATTGCAAAGTAGCTAAACATGGTATGTTAATCCCAACTTAATATTTGTTTCTATTTGTGCACGGTAAATATTCGATTATTGCTGAAAATATTTTTAGAACTAGAAAAATAGCAAGACACCTCTAAAAATTCTCTAAAAAAATTAAGAGTAGGTACATAAGGTATGTAGAGCTGAATTAAAATAATGTGAACTTATTTTTTATATTTCCATTTGTACACAGTAATTTTTTTGTAAATGCTAGTGACACTTTCCAAACAAGGAAAGTAGCAGGATACATATAAAAAATCTATAAAAATTGTAGAGTAGCTAAACATGGTGTGTAGAGAAGAGCTTAATCAAAATAATCTCAACTTTATTTTGTTTTCCATTTGTGCATGTTAAATATTCTGATAATACCGGAAGACCTTTTTAAACTAGGAAAATATCTAGACACCTTAAAAAATTCTCTAAGAAATCTAGAGATAGTACATAGGGTATGTAGATGTGAATTAAAATATTCTGAACTTATTTATTGTTTCTATTTATACACGGTAAATATTTCGTAAATGCTGGAGACACTTTTTAAATAATGAGTGTAGCAAGTTACCTATTTAAATTGAATTACTTAGGTATGCCGCTTTTTATTACTTTTTGTATATGTTTCGTAGTTTTTACAATGTATACATTGAATTCTTAGGTATGGAGGACCCAGGATACGTTGCGCAGTGGTCGTACGAGTTTCTTGACCCGGTCATTGACACGTATCATTGTAGCCACCTCAGTACCATCCTTCCCCAAGAGAGCGAGGCGGCGATTGAGCTTGGCGCGTTGCGGCTATGCACGCCCATGAGGGCGTGGAGGGTGAACCCACGTTGGGTTCCGAGGTACGTGCAGTTGTGACCTTCGTGTACTCAATTGCAACCTAAGTACTTCGAGTGGACTAATGTTTGTTCTTAATCTTTTTGACGCGGTTTGAGGAAGGCAGGACCCTTCCACTAGCGAGGATGTTTGAGGCGACGTGGGAGGACGACCAGGACCGCGTAGGCGGTGGTCATATGTCCAGGCACTTTTCGTACGATCGGTGCCTCCTGACGGCACTGGTTGACCCGATGGAGGCTAGAGACGCAGACGTTTCATCTCCCGTGCGGGGAGATGGCGTCAACGCTTCTGGACGTAACCTTTTTTTTATTGGGTTGCCCTGTGCTGGCTTCCCCTGGCGGCGCACGACATCCTAGCCACATGGCGCATATAGTTCCTAGAGAGGTTCTAGAGGGTGTTGTCGCCCAATAGTGGCTACTAGGAGTTCAGCAGCACCCACGGGCCGACGCTAAAGTGGATCTTCTAGTTCTACGTAAGTCTTCGTAACTCTTGTCCTCCCGCATCAATTGGTTTGTGCACCTTGCTGACGTGTATCTGTCTTCTTCCAGCCAGAGCATATGGCAGAGGACGCACCCGAGCACACGATGAGGAGGCACTTCGAGGTCTACCTGCTGTGGCTGTTCGGGTGGGTGATGTTCCTAGAGTCCCATGGCGACAACATCGACAAACACTACATCGTCGATACGCACGCCGGTGGCGGCCCAGGAGGTGGAGGACATCGACCCTCGCACAGGACCAGCGGTCTTTGTGTGCGATGTCTGCGGATTTGTGCGACACGTGCCACCGGGTTCAAGATAGCTCTGTCCTCTCCAGATGCCCACTACATGGGCGCCATGTATGTCGAGGATGATGACATGGACCGACCGACTTTGGGTACGGTATGGTGTCGCCGACGGGTAAGTTTTCTGAACATTTGTTATTTTTCGTACTGTAATTCAATTTCTTATGCTAAGTTTTTGTTGTTCCATTGGATAGGTCACTTTCACTCCGATCACTTCGCACACGTCCTACCCAGACTACGTTGCGTCATCTGGACACCGTACACTCCTTACAGGGTGTACGAGCGTGCACCCCGAGGCCCGTTGAGCCTTTGCACGTGAGACCAGGTGTACTGGTACATGCATAGGTGCTTGGTTCACGACGTCTTCATGGAGGAGTACCACGTTCATGGGTGATGTGCTAGTTCGGTCTGCGACAGGAGGTCCTAGCTCTTTGGGGGCAGTAGGTGGTGCCGAACGTCCATGGGTAAGTTCACGTTTTACTTTTGTCATACCATTTACCTTACATACCTACGAAACAATCGTTTTGCCTTCCATAGGTACACTAGGAAGGGAGTCCCTGCTATGACTTCTTGGACGGACAGGATGTTCCCTTGGCTTCAGGGGTGGCTCCGCGCCTTGGAGGACGTCCTCCAGGAGGATGCTCCCTACGACCCTGGGATGTACGATGAGTACATTGAGTGGTACTCCAATCGGATGAGGGTTCGCTGCACCAGGGTCGTGGACGACCCACTACTACACGAGGCCGCAACGTCTGACACATACCCCACCCAGCCGGACTCTGCATTCCATTGCGTCGTACATATTGAAAGGTTCGTACATATTATTAGCTTCGCAAGTTTTCTGTTCCTAACTTGTTAATTACGTGTACAGGTTGATCTACATTGGGAGATGCACGAGTTGGCAACCTCCATGCGTCGTATGATGCTCGGGGAGCGTTTTAGCATGATGTCGCAAGAGATCAAAGGGCTCATGGACCAGTTCATCGAGAAGACGGGGCGAGGCGTCGAGCTGGAGTCCTGCCGTAGGCCGAGGGAGGTGGAGGATCCACCTGTGTGTGGACAGGGGGTGAGCCATGGGGCGTCACGCCCCATGGCTCCTCACCTGGACATGGTGGGTGGGTTCTCGTGGCACCGTTCTGGGAGTACCTCGGCATAGTTCGTAGGTCAACATGACACACTGATGTCTAGTTGTTTATTTCAAACTCCAGTAGTTACTAACGACAATTTTCTCTGGCAGGCCCTGAGAACCACCCGTACACACAGCACGAGTACATAGAGTGGTCTGCTACCTTCGCGCACCTAGGTATGTCTGTCTTGTGTACACACATGCACAACGTATTATCTCGATTTATCAGTCATGTTTACATGCATAACTTACTATTTCACAGCTCACGCACCCCTTTGGGAGGAGGAGCTGGTGTCACACGAGGAGTCACGCTCGGAGGCCTTCGCACGGCGAGAGCAGCCAGGTCTCCGTGGGGGCTTCACATCTGCACGGTATGCCCAGAGCGACCCAGCCGACGCAGGATCCTCTTGCGACACCCCCTTAGGCTACTCGTGCCGGTAGGGTGCCTCGGCCGTCTAAGTCTTTGACCTACTCATACCAGCGCCCTCAGGTGCCCCGGACGAGGCCAGGAGCTACGTGTGGGGTACGCCCCAAGAGGACCCGCAAGTAGGGATGGAAAAAAACCTCAAAACCCGCGAGCCATCTCGGCTCGTTAAGGACTCGGCTCGAACTCGGTCCATAAACGAGTTGAGCCAAGCTGGCCTTTTTGCTCGTTATCTTAACGAGCTGAGTTCGAGCCAGCTGACGAGTAGCTCATTTCAGCACTCAAGGTCACACGCAACTGCCCACACAAATTCCAAGGCCCAAGTGCCAACTATGCTTTGCGCTGTCTGTGCAACCCTAACCCACTCTGGCACTCCCCAGTCCCACTCCCTACTCGGCCACTCCTAGTGAGTCTCCCCTTCCCAGTTCGCACTGCCACGAGCAAGCCGCAATCCACCCGCACCCGCTGTCGCCTCGTGAGTGTCATGCAAGTTACTGAGTTACACAACTAATCATTCAGTAGCCATCAACACATAACTTTTCCCTTGCAAAACGTGGTAAAGCAATCAATGCTAGATTGCACACAACAGAGTTTCAGTAGGACTTATGAACTCAATTATCTCAGTACACAAGTTGGAAGACTTAATTGTGCCCATATTTTGTTGATTACCTTTCCTATTGCAAGTATCCTGCAGATCATTTAAATCCAAACCACTGGATCTTTCAGTAAGAGAATGCATATGTGTTAATAGAATGTAAATTTAGAGGCAAACAATCGTCTCCTTACGAATTACAAACCTTATAAAGCATATATGGTGTTCCAGTTTCTATCTGTGCCTTCAAAATATCAAACCAGAGGGCCTATGCTGAGACAATTTTCTTTGACTTACCCTGAAATTGCATAGCTAGGTTATTAAATATTGCCTACTAATTGTTGTAGTTACCTTCCATTTATTATTTGTAGTAACTAATTGTTGTAGTTGCCTTCCATTTGCTAATGGTCTGTATCTGTGCAGGACTTTGAATATTGTGTTTGTGGTGAAATAGAGAAGCATGTTGGCATGTTGCTACTAAAATTCTAGCATAATTTACTAGTTATTATTATTGTTTCGATGCAATTGAGTTTGGATACAAATTACGAGTTCATATTCATGTTCTACACCGTACATATTAACAACACTAGTTGATTTGTTCATAACGAGCCTAACGAGCTGAGTCGTGCTATTTGAACGAGACGATCCGAGCCTGCAATTCTGCTCGTTAGCTTAACGAGCGAGCGAACTCGTTTCATATGAAGCTTGGCCAGAAATTTGGTGGCCGAGCAGCTCATTATCCACCCCTACCCACGAGTAGATACTTGTTGTTGTAAATATCAGTCATGCCATGTAAATATAAATTTATGTACAACTTACATTATGATAGTGTTGTGTTCTGACACTATTTGTCTTGTGTACACGGGTAACCACGTGAGGGAGTCAGTATCGCGACACCCCTTCATTTCGGACCTTAAGGACCGCACCGGTTCAAGTCACACACTACCACTTTTGTGGACCGAGATGACACCACTATGCCAAACCACCTTTTCAGACCGAAAAAACCACACTCCACCACACCCACTATTCAGGCCGAAAAGACAGCACCCTATCACGCCACATGCTGCAACTTTTGCAGACCAAGTTGACAACACACTACGATGCTATCTTATCAGACCGACAAGACCACACTATGCCAAACCACCTTTTCAGACTGAAAAGACCACACTCCGCCACACCCCCTTTTCAAGCCGAAAGAGACTGCACCCTGTCATGCCACACACTGCAACTTTTGCAGACCGAGATGATAACACACTGTGATGCTACCTTATCATACCGACAAGGCCACACTATGCCACACCACTTTTTCAAACAGAAAAGACCACACTCGGCCACGCCCCCTTTTCATACCGAAATAACCCATTATAAAAGAAGGGAGAAGAGAAATGAAGGAGAAGAGAGTTGCAAGATAACACTACACCACCACACCCAACACTTCACCAAAGTTCGGTTCACACAACTGTGAGGAATGAGATGTCGGACTCGTCGGCGAACTTCTACGTGAAGATCCTGCGGAAGCGCAAGTGGCTTACCGAGAGGGCTAAACCCTACCCGGATTGTTCTATGAAGGATGCGCCGGTACCACCAGACTTCCCACACCCACAATGTGTGTGTGAAGAATAAGCAAAGATCATCCCATCCACACACCCGGCGACGGCTGCTAGGACGTACTACACCTGCAGTCATCAACTCGAAAGTGAATCTTGCACACACGTTGATTTTCCACATCTTACGTCCCATTCCACAAATCCCTAACTATATCTGCGCATAATGGTATCCCGGACTTGTACGATAGAGTGTTCATCAAGCAGAAGTACATACTGAAAAGGCACCAGAAGCTGAGTACGACCGGGCCGAGTGTGCGGCGCACAAGGAGAAGGCTCCTGCTAGTGAGACCAGCGGCTATCCTAGCACTCCCCGTCGCCCGGGCGTAGTACGGATCGAAGAGGTAAGTTATGTTCAGTGTGCATCCTGAATATTAACTTGGCCCTACGTTGTGCTATCCTAAACATCATTCAATCGTCCAGCCCGTCTCACAGAACATGTAACATCCCAAAAATTTCGTCTGTTTTTGAAGTTTTAAAAATAAAAATAACCATTTGAATTATTTTGCTAGAGTCAAAAGCTTAATTTGAACTTTCATAAATAAAAAAAGATTTAATATGATTAATCTCAACATCAACTGTTGTCAAAATTATTTTTTGGTTTCTCTGTTCTTGGATATATTTTCTAGAATTTTCTAGAATTTTTCTGAGTGCATTTGCTATTTTCTATTTGCCAATTGGATTTTCAGTATTTTCTAAAAAGAAAAAGCTAATTAAAATCTCAGTTTTGTCTCTAGGCCAAATCCTTAAACTCCCATTCCTTGGGTCGTATTTTCTCCTTTCGGACCCGAGCTCGCTAGCCAGCCTGCTCCCTGCGTTCATATCGGACCAAAACCCAGCCGAGCGCAGGGCTATTTTCCCTTCGGCTATTTTCCTTGCACACCAAAGTCAAGCCAGTGCCTCCTTTGTCTGCCAGGTGGTCCCGCCAAAGCGCCACGTCTCCTTCTTCTCCATGAGTTCTCCAGTCATGTCCGAGTGCTTCACGCTGCGCCACTGGCTCCCTCGTGAACTCTCCCATCTCCGGGCCTTTACAATCTGAGCTCCTCGCGTCAATTTCTCTGCATAGCTTTCCTCTTCTGAAGCCCTAAACCTCCGACCTCGCTCCCGTCCACATTATGCTAGATTTTGTCACCCAGCCACCGGTTGTCGTGGTCTTATTTGCCAAATTTCTTTGTCGACAAGGTCTCTCTGGCCGTTCCACCACCGCCGTCGGGAGTGCCTCATTGGGAGCTACACGGTGCGCTCATCATCTCCTTCGAAGAATCATTAAATCACCGATTTCGTGTTCATCATCAAAATCGATCGTCGGCCATCTTGTCGATCTACAACTCTGGTGAGCTCCCCGCCCTTTTTGAGTGCGTCATCACGTGCTTCTAGTTGATCTCATCCGAACCCCTGTCTTCTCTCTCTCTCTCTGGGCCACTGAAGCGCTGTCGTCGGTCATCTCTGGTCATCTTGTCATTGCCGCCGCTCCGATCAACCTTGGTCTACCCCGAGCAGCTCTTTGAGTTCCTCTCATCGATGTCGAATCGATGCTCACCTTCATCACCATCAGACGCCTTTGTTTTGTCGGAATCACCGTCATCTGTGATGGTCCCCGCCGCCAATGTCACCGCCACCGTCACCTCGTCATCGTTGATGCTGTGTCACCACCTCCCTCAGCACCAACGTGCCCTCAGCATCTCATTTTTCACTTGCTGGAGTTTCCTTGCCACCCACCGCCGTCGCCGACGAGCTCAATCGCCGGTCATGTTCTCTGTTCCTCTCGATTGTTTCTCCTCCTCTGCCACGACATCTCCATCTTAGCGCCAAGTCATCAGCCATCTCAGCCTTCCTGCTGGCGTGGCAGCCATATATCAGCACGTGTGTCTGTTTCCAAAACCGACTAAATGACATGCGTGCCCCGTTTGTCATCCACTCAAAGCCCTTGTTGGACTGCAACGGCGACAAGAGGGGGGGTGAATAGGAGCACTATCTATTTTTCGTTTTGATCGGATTCAAAATGATCTTGACTCTAATAGCTACGAGAGCTATGAAGATCAATATATAATCGTAGCGGAAGACTAGAACTAAATCCAATTCAAACCCCCAAGAGAAACAGCCAAAAACACAAAAGACTCCAAATGCGGTACTACAACCATGTAACTTGCGGTACTACCGCAAATCGGTACTACTTCCATTTACAGAGCGGTACTACCGCTCTGCGGTATGACCACAGTTTACAAGGTGGTACTCCCAATTCCAAAAATCAGCATGAGAACGAAATCCAAAATTGGTATAAATTTTGATCCATAAGGTCAAACTCCACGAAACTTGAAACACACATTCTCTAAGATATTAGGAACCTATTCCAATCAAGGATCGTGAAGATCCATGCCAAAGTTCCTATCTTTTTTAGTTTGAACGAAGGGTGCTCCAAAACCGAATCAAAACAAAATATGATCTAAAGACTTGCTCGTGGGTGAAATATTTCCTTGGATTGATTTTGATATGGTATTGGTTTATAGCCACTCCATCAAGGAGGATAAAGACTCAATACATGAGCACAAAATCAAATCCAACTCTCTAAAACCCTAACCTCCAACTATCCTCTCCCTAAGCAAACTAGGGTTTCAAAACAAATGAAAGGGTTGAGAGGTGCTGGCCAGCACCCTCTCCAATTTACAGTAGAGGCTTAGCTTCTAGAAGGAAAATCCTAATGGGTACCCGTTAGGCCTACACACAAACGGGTTTTATACACGCACACATTTTAAAGCACCGTCTTCATCTCCTTTTGACCTAATCCGCTTTTCCATGCGCCATCTTGCGCCGCGGCTTGGAAAAAGGCCACCAAGGCGATATTTAGGTAAAATTACCAAAATATCCATTCTCGATCTTTTTCCTAAGACCGAGTCCAAACTGCGTGAAGCACTTCCATGCTTCGCCACGTGTAGGTTGATCCAGCGGCTCTCATCATGTCGGCAAGTCTCTACCATCCGACTCCCACCGAAACCACCATGGCACTTGCACCTACCCCCGCGCCGCTTGATCCAACCCGTCGCACCGAACTACCCGTTCGATCACCTCTGTCCCTTTTGCGCCATGCTTGACTCCATTGACTTCACCCGGCATCCCCGATCGTTCTGGAGCTCAGCTCTCCAAGCTTAGTCCCGATCATCCGCGTCGTTGACCTCCAAGCAACCTGCACAACCATAGACAAAGAAATCGATTCCAGGAACAAGTTCTTCACAACTTGACCCACGTTGGTCAAAACATGCATCATGCAACACATGTGCACTGAAACCCATGAACTTGACCTAACCCAACACCATTTTACCAAGTCAGCAAACATTTAGAACATAAACGGTCATACCGCCAAGTATGCACCGGTATTACCGCACTACGGTAGTACCGCTCCCAGACCTGCGGTCATACCGATTCCAAGGACACCAAAAACTCCCAAAAACTCATCCTCTGGAAAACACATACCGCCAAGTAACATCCGGTATTACCATCCTGCGGTACTACCGCTCCTTACTTGCCGGTCAAACCGCCCTGCGGTCGTACCACACATTACTTGCCAGTACTACTGATAATCCTAACTTTGCCGAAAAAGCGTGTTTCGACAAACCTTCAATGCCTTTGCCAATTGTATCATCATCCTAAGATCGTGGGCATATCCCTATGATATCCACAATCTCTCCCTTGATGAACACATTGGCAAAATCCCAAAAATGTAAGTTTTGAGATTTGAGAAAGAAAAACTCAAACATTTTCGCGCAAAGACACAACTTGGTCCAAATGCAAGAGAAAGCAATGGAAGTGACCAAGTTGGCTTCAGAATAGTATCGGCAAGCGAGATAAGGCAGAAGAAGGCAAGAAAGCTTCAATTTCCAAAGAAGTAAAAAATCTCACTTAAGGTCCATATGAAAAAATAATTGTTCAAATTGACCTTTGATCATTGTGAGGTTGCAAGAATTGCAATTCAAATTCAGAAATGGCAATACGACCATAAGAATGCAAATAAGATACTCCCCCTCACTATGATCCTCATATTTCAAAAAATTTCAAATTCTCCAATTTTCTCCAAAAGGTTCCCCCTTTTTAACATTTTTGTTACATCTTCTCCCCCTTTGACAATGGAGTCATCAAGGAATTACGCCTTCCTCTCGTCCAGAGATGACAAGTGCATAATGAGGAAAAAGCAAAAGAAAGGGCATGCATGAAATGCAATGGAGTGACTTCATTTTTTGTATTTTTTAATTTTTGAGTACAAGAAGCTTTGGAGATTACCAAAAAGAACAAGCTAGCATTTCTAATATTGCACAACACATATCAAGCCTGAAGACGCTAGCAAGATCATGTTAAGACATATATATCAAAGCTAAGCTAGAAGACTCAATGTAAAGCAATGAATTGTAACAATTTAAGCAAAGCTTCAAATTTAGCAAGTTCATCAACAGGATCCTAAAATGATAATGGCTATATCAAAATGTCAATGTGAGATCAAAAAGCTAATAATGACCATATTAAAAGACAAACAGGTCCTGAATTGAACCATTTTGCTCAATTTTCTCAAACGTCCATTTTTCAATAATTTTTCATTTGCAATGAATATTGAAGTCGACTAATGGTCTAACTTAGCGAAGAAGATCCTGGACTAGGAGCCATCCACAAACTCTTCCTAAGCTTCGACCAGAAGTTGATTAAAGGTATATCTTAGTGAAGAAGATCCTGGACTAGAAGCCATCCACAAATTCTTCCTAAGCTTCTACCAGGGCGACAAATCTTGAGGTTCATATCAGTTTTGACAAGCAATCCCCATGAGATCGTCTGGATCATCAAACTATCTCCAAGTTCATGTCTTTGACATGCAGTCTCGTGAGAGTAGTTTGGCACATTTTAACCACAAAACAATCTTGAAATTTAATTTTTCATTTTTCACAAGAGCAGTTTTAGATTCTCAGAAGAACAAGAAGCTCAAGTAATGATCAATTTTAGATTCAAGAGCTAACAAAGCAATTTTGACAGGGCCAATGTCACAAAAGGAGCACTAATTACGCAACTAGCTAAAACATCCACAAATTACAGTTTTTAGTTCAAGTTGTTTTAGAGTTCTAGCTTATTTAGCAAAGACTTAGCTACACATGAGAAAGCATGATAATTCTAGCAAGTTAAAGAACTAGACATGGCATTGAGCAAGAATTGAAATACTAAAGCTCAAAAGGGTAATAAGCAAAGCGTCATTAATTTTAAAAGACAAGTAGTAAAGCTTATATTACAATGCATCTTTTTGTGTTTTTCATATGAATGCAATATGATACAATGAGATGCAAGAAAAGCTCAAAAAGCCTAAAAAGATCAAAAGATCAACAAGTTCAAAAGAAGATCCAGAAAAGATCAGATGAACAAGGAAAGATCAGAAAAGATCCAACTCCCCCTCAAACCAACCCATAGGGATAAATTACCTCTAACTCACTTCTCAAGGTGGCAAACCTTATTGGGTCTAAAGGCTTGGTGAGGATATCAGCTAACTGAGCCTCAGACTCCACAAAATGTAGCACAATATCACCTTTCTCTACATGGTCTCTAAGGAAGTGATAGCGAATGTCTATGTGCTTGGTCCTAGAGTGTTGCACTGGGTTTTTAGCAATGTTAATAGCAGAAGTGTTATCACAAAAAAGAGGAACACTAGCAAAGGCTAACCCAAAGTCCTTAAGGGTGGACACCATCCACAAAATCTGACTACAGCAACTAGCAGCAGCTACATATTCAGCTTTAGTAGTGGATTGTGCAACAGATGACTGTTTCCTAGAAGACCAAGAGACAAGAGAAGTGCCTAAGAAATAAAAAGTGCCAAAAGTACTCTTCCTATCTATCCGACAGCCCGCAAAATCATAATCAGAAAACCCCCGAATGGACAACGAAGAAGAGTAGGAAAACCAAATGCCATACTGGAGGGTAAAGTGTAAATACCTGAAGATGCGCTTAACGGCTTGGCAATGTGAAGTCCTCGGAGACGCCTGAAACCTCACACAGAGGCAGACCGCGAAGTGGATGTCCGGTCTTGAGGCCGTCCGGTACAGAAGGGAGCCGATCATGCTGCGGTACTCACGTTGATCCACGGCTTCTCCTTCCTCATCTGGATCCAAAACAATCGAAGTCGCCATGGGAGTGGCGATCGGCTTGCAGTCACCAATCTCGAAGCGCTTGAGCAGATCCTTGGTGTACTTCGTCTGATGGATGGAGATTCCTTCCTTGCATTGCTTGATTTGAAGCCCCAAAAAGTAGTTGAGCTCTCCCATCATACTCATCTCGAATTCCCTGGACATGGTCTTAGAAAAACTGGAAACAAGAGCATGAGAAGAACCACCAAAGACAATATCATCCACGTAAATCTGAACAAGCAGGAAGTCATTGCCATGCCTAAGAATGAAAAGAGTTTTATCTACTTTTCCAATTCAAAACCATTCTTAAGCAAGAAGGTCTTAAGTCTATCATGCTAGGCTCTAGAGGCTTGCTTAAGACCATACAAGGCTTTGGATAGTTTGAAAACATAATCTGGGTGCTTGGGATTCTCAAAGCTAGAGGGTTGCCTGACATACACTTCCTCCTCTATAAAACCATTCAGAAAAGCACTCTTAACATCCATTTGATGTAACATCCATTTGATGCAACCTAAAACTTTTAGATGCAACAAATGCAAGCAGAATGCGAATGGCTTCTAGTCCAGCAACAGGAGCAAAGATTTCATCAAAATCTAACCCCTCAACCTGGCTAAAACCCTGAGCTACCAACCTAGCCTTGTTTCTAACCACATAACCATCCTCATTTTGTTTATTTTTGAACACCCAATGGGTTCCTATAACATTATGACCACTAGGAGGTTCTACAAGATTCCAGACATTGTTTCTCTCAAAATTCTCTAACTCCTCATGTATGGCATTAACCCAGCTAGGATCAGATAAAGCATGTGATATATCGCGGGGGTTCAAAAGAAGCTACAAATGCAGAATGAGAGAAGAGACTTGTATCGTGATACCTGGAGCGAGTGACTCGCTCATGAAGATTACCAATCATCTGATTCAGTGGGTGTTGCTTCTGAATGTGCAGTGGAGCGCTTGGGGGGAGATATCATCTCCTCAACCTCCGCAAGTACTGCTGATGAAAAGGATGCAGCAGGAGCCTCAATTGGAAGTCAAGCGATCGAAGCGAGTTACAGAGCTTAGGCAGAGCATCGACAGCGGTGGAAGAGCAATATCAACTTCATCATCATCTTCCTCTACAAAAATGCTCTCCGTCTCCTGTGAATCACCTAAAATGTCGGATCTAGCTCCAGGGCTAGTCTCATCAAAAGTGACATTGCATGTCTCCTGGACAATGTTAGTTTCAACATTAAAAACCCAAAAACCCCTCGAATGAGCAGGATAACCCAGAAATAAAACATCACAAGTCCTTGATTCAAATTTATCTAGGTTTCCTGTCTTGAGAATAAAATACTTTGATCCAAAGACTCGAAAGTGAGAAACAGAGGGTTTTCTACCAAATCGAAGCTCATAAGAAGTCTTGCCCAAAGACATTCTCAAGAAGACACGGTTTGAAATATGGCAAGCTGTAGCAACAGCTTCGACCCAAAACCTCCTCGGTGTGGTATACTCATCTAGCATCGTCCTAGTCATCTCGACTGGGGTTCTGTTCTTCCTTTTCACAACGCCATTTTGTTGAGGGATGTGTGAAGAAGAGAACTGATGCTCAATACCATGCTCAGCACAAAAAGAGGCAAAAGAAACATTCTTGAACTTTGTGCAATTGTCACCGCGGATCGCTCTCAAAGCACTAGGAAGTTCAGAAGCCAAACGAAGAACAAGATCATGATAATGATCAAAAGCCTCATCCTTCGAAGCAAAAAAGAACACCCAAGAATATCTCGAAAGATCATCAACTATGACAAGAATATACCATTTGCCACCGACTGACCGAACCCTAGCAGGACCAACAATATTCATGTGAAGCAACTGTCCTGGTCTGTCAGTCATGACCATAGTTAATGAAGGGTGAGAGGCGGCATCTCGCTTGCCATGTCTACAGGGCGCACATACAGCATCCTTGACGGCTTTGAGTTTAGGCAAACCTCTCATGAGATCAAGGCCGCTAACTCGCGTCTGATGATCAAAACCAATGTGCCCCAAATATCGGTGCCAAAGCCAGATATCAGAAGAAGATGCAATTAAACATTTGACAGATCCAGCAAGAGATTCAGAAAAATCAACTCTAAAGGTTCTACCAACTCTAGAAATCCCAAAAACAAGCTCACCAGTAGAATCAAGCACACGACATGCATTTTTCTTAAAACGAGTTTCGTAGCCATTATCAAGAAGCTGCAAAACAGAAAGCAAGTTGTACCTTAACTTGTCCACAAGAGCGGCGTCTGTGGATATCATGGGGATATGCTCACGATCTTTATGTGATGGTACAATTGGCAATAGCTCTTTGGGTTTGTCGAAAGCGATCGTTTTCGGTTTTGTTGAAATCTGTTTTCGGCAAGTGTCGGGATAATCGGTAAAATGCCGTGTAATCTGGCGGTACTCTGCGATCTTGATAATCTTAGGCTTGTGTTTGACGGTAGTACCATTGGTCGGATTACCGCAAGCAAAGCGGTATGGTTTTTCGAGAACAAGTGTTTTTGGAAGTTTTGGATTTCCTTGAGGCAGATGCGGCCATGATTATAGGTCTTGATTACTCATGATCTTGATAATCTAAGCCATAACATGACTAGTAGTACCGATTTGGTTTCTCGAGTTTCGTTTAGCTTGGAGATTTGTTTTTGGGTTATGTCATTTCCATGTTTGTTAATGCATATATGTTGCACATTGCATGTTTTGAGCTAACGTGGGTCAAGTTGTGAAGAACTTGTTCGGAGGCGATTTCTTGGTCTATTCTTTGTCGCGGTGGCTTGCGAGTCAATGAGCGGTCAGCGGCGAGGAGGATCGGGACTAAGCTAGGAGAGCCGAGGTCGAAGCGATCATGGATGCGGGTGAGGTCGAGTGACTCAAGCATAGCATGAGAATGGACGAGTGGATCGAGCCGCGATTCGATAAATGTTGGTTGGATCAAGCGGGCGGGGTCGGTCGTGCAAGTGCCTTGGAGGTTCGATGGGATTGGACGGAGAGACTTGCCGACATGAAGAGAGCCGTTGATCAACCTACACGCATGGCGGAAGCGGCGATTGCCGACGAGTTGGACTCGGTCCATGGAGAAGGATCGAGAAGGGTATTTTGGTAATTTCACCAAATACCACCTTGGTGACCTAATACCAACCCACGGCGCAAGGCGGTGCGTCAAGAAGTGGTTTAGGTCAAGAAAAGTGAAGACGGCGCTTTAAAATGCGTGCGTGTGTGTCCGTTTGTTATTGGGCCTAACGGGAGCCCATTAGGGTTAAGTCTTCTAGAAGCTCTAGGCCTCATATAAATAGAGGGTCTTTGTTCACAGACCTAATGCACTTCATTTGAAAACCCTAGTTTGGTTTTTAGGGTTTAGGGAAGAAAAGAGAGGCATAGGCTCTAGAGATGGATTGATGTGTATGCTCTTGGATGGAGCTCTTGTCCTCTGAGGTAGTGGCTGTAACCGGCAACATCATGAATCAATCTATGGATGTTCCTCCAAAGATGAGCTCCCTCTTGTGTTCTTCCTTCTCTTTTGATGATTTTGGGTGCTTCCTTGATCCATTGGTTTTGGTTGTTCTTGTGCACTCTTACTCCTTGCTTTGTGACATGTGGGAGCGTATCTAAGGTCACCTAGATCATCATTCTCCCACGAGCAAGAGTTGGATCAAGTTTTTCGTTTTGCTTTCGGTTCTTTGCCCTTCTTAGGTAAAACTGAAAAAAGATCGAAACTTTGGCGTAGATCTGGACGATCGCCACTTGGAATAGGTTCCTAATACCCATAGGAAGGTGTGTTCCAAATTTGGTGGAGTTTGGCCTTACGGTTTAAAAGTTCGTCGATTTTCGATTTTGTTTTCAGTTGTTTTTGTTCATCGTCGGGACAATCGGTAGTACCGCACTTTTACGAGGTAGTACTGCGATCGGTAATACCGCACATTTACTCTTGATAGTACCTCGATGCGGTAGTACCGCGACTTACAACTAGCAATGTAGTACCTTTGTCCACTGATTTTTCGGGATTTCTTGAGGAGTTCTTTGCTATGCTTTGAGGGTTTAGGAATGGATTCATTCAAGTCTTCCTTGTGTAAGCATTCATCTTCATAGCTCTCATAGCTATTGGAGTGATTTGCGATTTGAGAATTGAATCCATTATCTTTGCAAAAATAAATTGGTGCTCCTATTCACCCCCTCTAGTCGCCTTTCAGGTCCTACAATTGGTATCGAGCAGGTTAGCTCTTCTCATAGATCTTAACCGGTCTTTGAAGCCATGGCGATCGACAAGTATTCACTCAAACCTCATATTTTCGATGGAGTTGATTTTTGCTTCTTTGGAAGGCTCGCATGCAAGCCTACATCGAGGCTCAAGGGCGCTATTTGGCTTAAGGTCAAAAATCCATATGTCGTCTTTTCACGATGGCGATGTGATCACTCCGGACATTGAGGCTAACAACAAAGCTCGCAACTTCTTGATCCAAGGTCTTAGTCGATCCGAGTTTGGCGTGTGGCTCATTTGAGGTCCGCTCACGAGATCTGGAGAACTCTCTGTGACTACCACGAGGGCTCATTGCGATCAAGGAAGTGAGGCAGAACCCACTCAAGAAAGAATACTCAAAGATTGAGCAAAGACACTGGTGAGTCTTTAGATGAGTGTGGGGAGGTTCTCCAAGATTCTCCATGATCTTCATTTGTTGATCTTGTTTTCACCGAGTGCGAGAATGCCGCCCGACTTCTAGGTGCTCTTGATGTGAAGGTGCAGGGGATGAAGATCACATCTATCAATGACAACATCTTGTCATGAGTGAGCTTACCATGGATAAGCTCTACTCGAGGTTGAAGACGCATGAGATTGACTTTATCTCGCGTCTCCCAAAACAGTCGATGGCTTTGGTGGTCGACCCATCGAAGGGTAGCTCGGTGATTCCTTTGATTTTGGCTCATCTGGTTTTCTTTGTCGACTTTACATTCTTTGAGCGATGGCGATTAGAAGCTACTGAAGATGATTTAGCCCTCCTATCCACCAAATTCTCGAGAGTTTATAACAAAGTGAGAGCAGGAGGAGAGGTGGCCTGTCACTTGTTTGAGTGTGGTGAGCCTAACCACATTCGCTCCAAGTGCCCCCCAAGTGAAGGGCAAGGAGGAGAAGGACTCTCGGAGGCGTCATCAAGCCAAAGACAAGAAAGGCAAGAAGCCAAACTATCGCAAGTTAGTTAGCCAAGTCCTTACCGCTCTTGAGAATGTTAACATGAGCGATGTGGACTCGGAGGCGGAGGGCGGCAGCGATGACTCTCATGGCAAGAAGAAGGCCGAGGACTTCACTTAGGCATGTGCTTCATGGCTAGCGATACCATGGCGTCGACTCCTCCAACGGCGGCGACCTTTTCGGCGATCCCGATGAGGTCCGTCGTGCGAGGAAGGAGGACATATGGCTTGTTGACTCGGGTGCTCTCGACACATGACCAAGGGGATTCTAGATGGTTCTCCTCCTCACACGTGCATCCGGCAATGAATTGATCACATTTGGGGATGCTTCTCTCTGGGACCGTGATAGCCAAGGGCACGGTCTTGGCGTCAACAACAAGTTCATGCTCAAGGGCGTCGCTTTGGTAAGTGGTGAGGTATAATCTGCTTCTGTTTCTCACCGCTTGATGAGGGTCTAGAGGTGAGATTTAAGAGTGGTGAGTCTTGAGGTTATAGATTCCTCTGGTGAGCTTGTCTTTGAGATCTCTAGGTTTGAGAGGATCTTTTGTTTGATTTCCGTGTCTCTTACGCTTCTAGCCCTAGGTGTCTTGTAACCGACTCCCATGATTTAGTGTTGTGGCATCATAGGCTTGGTCACATAGGCCCGACCACTTGACTAGAGTCGATGTAGCAAGGATTTGATTAGAGGTGCGCTTAGGTGAAAGGTCATTAGAGACCTTGTGTGCACACACTGTAGACATGGTAAGATGGTTTTCGCTTCTCATCCACCTCTTTCCTTAGTGATGACAGATGGACTGGACAACTTTTGCACTTAGACAACTGTTGGTCCTTCTAGAGTTTAGTCGTTGGGTGGGAAATGGTATGTGCTTGTGATTGTGGATGATTACTCCGGTATTCATGGGTTTATTTTACGGTTTCTAAGGCGAGGCATTTGGGTTCTTTAGAGAGTTGGTCCTTAGACTTGTTTGTTGAGCTTCTGGAGCGTTGAGAGCCATTAGGAGTGACAATGGGACAGAATTCAAGAATTCTTCCTTTGCCACTTTACGCTACGATAGGGGCTAGAGCACCGGTTTTCATCACCTAGAGTTCCCCAATGAGAATGGTGTTGTAGAGAGGAAGAATAGGACCCTTGTAGAGATGGCGAGGACCATGCTAGATGAGCATTCCACACCTAGGAGGTTTTGAAATGAGGCGATCTCTCTTGCTTGTTATATTTCTAATAGGGTTTTCTTGAGATCTGTAATTGGTAAGACTTCTTATGAGCTCAGATTTGGTCATAAGCCCAAAGTTTCTCATTTCAAGATTTTTGGTTGCAAGTGCTTCATTCTCAAACATGGCAACCTTGATAAATTTGAATCTAGATGTTACGATGGCATATTTCTTGGATATCTGCTCATTCTCGTGGCTATCGTGTATTTAATTTTGACACTAATGAAATTGTTGAGACTTGCGAAGTCACTTTTGATGAGGCTAGTCACGGTACTAGACCCGATGCTACTGGTACACAGGTTCCTAATATTCGAGAAAGCATCTTCGCCGACGATGACTCACGAGGATGAGGACCCAATCCATCCTCCGATCATTTCGAAGGGTTGGGGAGCTGCTTCTACTACACGACTTCAGATGAGCGACCTCTTCCTACCTTCACCGACGATCGAGTGGCTCTGTTCCTACCTCCTGACCCATGAGGTAGAGGCCATACGCTCCAGAGCTCCTCTTCATATTCGTGACAAACATCCACGAAAGCAGATTATTGGGGATATTCATGAGCGAGTCACTCGCTCGGGTTCATTCTTCCGATTCTCATGCATATTCTCGCTTTTGTTGCTTCTTTTGAACCCCGAGATGTTACTCATGCTCTTTACGATGCCTCTTGGGTCAATGCCATGCATGAAGAACTTGAAAATTTTGAAAGAAACAAAGTCCGGACCTTAGTTGAACCTCCACCTAATCATAATGTAATTGGAACAAAATGGGTTTTCAAAAATAAGCAAAGTGAAGATGGGTTGGTAGTTAGCAATAAGGCTAGACTTGTAGCACAAGGGTATTCGTGTAGAGGGCTTAGACTTTGAGGAGACCTTCGCTCCTGTAGCTAGATTGGAAGCCATTAGCATTTTGCTAGCATTTGCGGCATCCAAGGGCTTCAAGCTATTTCAAATGGATGTTAAAAGTGCTTTTACGAATGGTTTCATAGAAGAAGAGGTCTATGTCAAGCAACCACCGGTTTTGAAAATCCTAAGTTCCCAAACCATGTTTTAAACTCTCCAAAGCCTTGTATGGATTGAAGCAAGCCCTAGAGTTTGGTATGATAGGCTTAAGAGTTTCTTGCTCAAAAATGATTTTAAAATGGGAATAGTTGATAAAACTTTGTTCTCTCACAAGCATGGCAATGACTTTTTGATGGTTGATTTATGTGGATGACATTATATTGGTGGTTCCTCTCATGTTTTGGTGTCAGATTTTGATTCTATGAGCGGGGAGTTCGAGATGAGCATGATGGGCGAATTGACCTTTTTCCTTGGTCTTCAAGTCAAGCAACTGAAAGAAGGCACCTTCATTCATCAAAGTAAGTATACAAAGGACCTTCTTCGGCGCTTCGACATGGGAAGTAGTAGACCAATGTCTACTCCCATTGCCACGACCACCGTCTTTGGACCCAGATGAGGATGGAGAGCACGTGGACGGAAGAGTACATGACATGATCGGCTCCTCCTCTACCTCACAAAGCATCGAGGTAGGACATACAGATTTCTTTGTGTGTCTGTGCGCTTCGATTCGAGCTTCCTCGAGCTTCTCATCGTCAAGCAGTGCGTCGCATATTCAGGTACCTTCAGGACACTCTTGACTTTGGACTTTGGTATTCTTCTTCTTCTGCTCTCTCCATTCGCGCTTTTTACGATCTTGATTTTGCGGGGTGTAGAGTAGATAGGAAGAATACTTCGGCACTTGTCATTTCTTAGGCACATCTCTTATCTCTTGGTCATCTAGGAAGCAGTCTTACATTGCACGATCCTTCCGAGGGCGAGTATGTAGCTGCGACCGATGAGTTGCTCTCGGGTTCTCTGGATCTTATCTACTCTGCGGGACTATGGGTTGTCTTTGGGTAGTGTTCCTCTTTTCGTGACAACACTTCGCCATTAATATTGCCAAAAACCCGATTGCAACATTCTAGGACTAAGCACATTGATGTTAGATATCATTTCCTTAGAGACCATGTTGAGAAGGGTGATGTTGTGCTTCACTTTATAGAGTCCGAAGCGGCGGAGTTGCGGATATTTTCACTAAAGCTCTTGATTCTTCTCGTTTTGCTTCTTTGCGGGGAGAGTTGGGGTTGTTAGTCCTCTTGGCCTGTTTTGAGGGGAGTTTGCTCTTTTGCATTCATTTGTATCATAATGCATTTTACAATTCAAACAACTTGCATTGTAATATAACCTTGTGGAGCTTTGATTATTATCCTTGTATGACTTGATTTCATGTTTTATACCTGTCATGTCTTGTGCTAGTTTGCTAGACTTCCTTTATGGCTTTTTATGTATAGCCTAGCTTTTGCCATGCTAGCTTTATTATCTGTGAGAAAATTGAATCAAAACATGACTTGTTGGATCTTGTGACTAGTTTTGCTTTAGTGATCCTCTTATGATTCATGCCATGTCATATAGGCTTAATTGAGTCTTGAACTTATTCGAGTTTTAAATTGAGCTATGATAATTCTTAAGTCAAGCAAATGAAAAATGTGCTTTTACATGTGAAAAAAGCGATCTCACCAATTCTTTCTCATGAGACGACTTGCCATTGCACTAGGCATGAACTCGGGGAGTTTTGGATGACCGGACCACTCTCTTAAGCTTTTGTTGCTTGGGATGGTCGTAGTGAGGCTTGAGATCTAGCACAATGGTAAGAAAACAAATTGGAAATTGGTTGAAGCTTAGGAGGCGATTGTGGATGGCTCCTAGTCCGAGACTTGCTTTACTAAGATAAAACCAATCATTTTTGACAAAGTGCTCAAAGTGCTAAATTCTAAGTGCTTGAACCATTTGATTCAAAACTGAACTCAAAATGCTCAAAATTAACTAAATTCTAGTTTCGGTCTCCATCTTGCTTATAGACATGGCACGACTCATTTTGGATACCTTTAGTTAAGCTGTGATCTTGAGCAGCTGGTCATGCCTTCAATTCATTTAATCTCGGATCATTGCTATTTTGGCCTTAGCTTTGCGGTACATGTTTTGCCATACTTGCTTATAGCTTCTTCACATAATATGGCTTGGTGTAATACTTATGCAGTCTTCATGGATAATCTTCATGGCTCCTTTTGCTTTAATTACAAACAAACAAACAAAAAATTAAAAAAATGAAAAATTATAAAATTACAGCCATTCCATTACTTTCATGCTCTATCTTCTTCCATGCACCTTGATGAATTCATTGTCAAGGGGAGAAAGATTGGTAAAAATGTTGTTTTAGAGCTTTTTGGAGTCATAGGGTTTTTATTGATCATAGTGAGTGGGATCATTTCTATTGCATTCTTTTGTTCTTATTTGCCTTTTCTGAAGTTGATTTGCAATTCTTGAAGACTCACAATGATCAAAGGTCATTTGAACAATTGTTCTTTCATATGGACCTTAAGTGAGATTTTGACCCGTTTACGGAAAATGAAGCTTTCTTGCCTTCTTTTGCCAGTATCTCACTTCTCGATACTATTGCGGAGCTAGCTTGGTCATTTCCTTTGCTTTTTCTTGCATTTGGACCAAGTTGTGCCTTTGAGCAACGTCGAGTTTTACTTTTTCAAACCTCAAATTTTGCATTTGTGGGAATTTGCCAATGTGTTCATCAAGGGGAGATTGTGGATATCATGGGGATATGCTCACGATCTTTATGTGATGGTACAATTGGCAATAGCTCTTTGGGTTTGTCGAAGCGATCGTTTTCGGTTTTGTTGAAATCTGTTTTTGACAAGTGTCGGGATAATCGGTAATCTGGCGTGTGTATCTGGCAGTACTACCATGATCTTGATAATCTTAGAAGCTTGTGTTTGACGGTAGTACCGCTGGTCGGTATTACATAAGCAAAGCGGTATGGTTTTCGAACAAGTGTTTTGGAAGTTTTGGATTTCCTTGAGAGTGGTGCGGCCTTGATTATGGGTCTTGGTACTACATGATCTTGATAATCTGAAGCCATAACATAATGATAATACCGATTTGGTTTCGAGTTTCGTTTAGCTTGGAGATTTGTTTTTGGGTTATGTCATTTCCATGTTTGTTAATGCATATATGTTGCACATTGCATGTTTTGAGCTAACGTGGGTCAAGTTGTGAAGAACTTGTTCCGGAGGCGATTTCTTGGTCTATTCTTTGTGCGGTGGCTTGCGAGTCAATGACGGTCAGCGGCGAGAGGATCGGGACTAAGCTAGGAGGCCGAGGTCGAAGCGATCATGGATGCCGGGTGAGGTCGGTGACTCAAGCATGGCATGAGAATGGACGAGGTGGATCGAGCCGGCGATTCGATCTGTTGGTTGGATCAAGCGGCGGGGGTCGGTGCAAGTGCCTTGGAGGTTCGATGGGATTGGACGGAGAGACTTGCCGACATGATGAGAGCCGTTGATCAACCTACGTGTGAGCGAGCGGCGATTGCTTGACGAGATTGGACTCGGTCCATGGAGAAGGATCGAGAAGGGTATTTTGGTAATTTCACCAAATACCACCTTGGTGACCTAATACCAACCCACGGCGCAAGGCGGTGCGTCAAGAAGTGGTTTAGGTCAAGAAAAGTGAAGACGGCGCTTTAAAATGCGTGCGTGTGTGTCCGTTTGTTATTGGGCCTAACGGGAGCCCATTAGGGTTAAGTCTTCTAGAAGCTCTAGGCCTCATATAAATAGAGAGGTCTTTGTTCACAATGACCTAATGCACTTCATTTGAAAACCCTAGTTTGGTTTTTAGGGTTTAGGGAAGAAAGAGAGGCATAGGCTCTAGAGAGATGGATTGATGTGTATGCTCTTGGATGGAGCTCTTGTCCTCTGAGGAGTGGTGTAACAAGCAACATCATGAATCAATCTATGGATGTTCCTCCAAAGATGAGCTCCCTCTTGTGTTCTTCCTTCTCTTTTGATGATTTTGGGTGCTTCCTTGATCCATTGGTTTTGGTTGTTCTTGTGCACTCTTACTCCTTGCTGTGACATGTGGGAGCGTATCTAAGGTCACCTAGATCATCATTCTCCCACGAGCAAGAGTTGGATCAAGTTTTTCGTTTTGCTCGGTTCTTTGCCCTTCTTAGGTAAAACTGAAAAAGATCGAAACTTTGGCGTAGATCTGGACGATCGCCACTTGGAATAGGTTCCTAATACCCATAGGAAGGTGTGTTCCAAATTTGGTGGAGTTTGGCCTTACGGTTTAAAAGTTCGTCGATTTTCGATTTTGTTTTCAGTTGTTTGTTCATCGTCGGGACAATCGGTAGTACCGCACTTTTGCTCGAGGTAGTACGCGATCTTGAGTAATACCGCACATTTACTCATGATAGTACCGCGATCGGTAATACCAAGACTTACAACAATGGTAGTACCTTTGTCCCTGATTTTTGAGGATTTCTTGAGGAGTTCTTTGCTATGCTTTGAGGGTTTAGGAATGGATTCATTCAAGTCTTCCTTTGTGCTTAAGCATTCATCTTCATAGCTCTCATAGCTATTGGAGTGATTTGCGATTTGAGAATTGAATCCATTATCTTTGCAAAAATAAATTGGTGCTCCTATTCACCCCCTCTAGTCGCCTTTCCGGTCCTACTAACGTCCTTCAGATGAATCATCATTCACCCTGATCGATCTTGTTCCTTCAATTCGCCCTTGTGTATCATCTCCAAAGGTGATGAAGTCATCACCCGTCGACCGCGTGAAGGAAGTGAACCATCTTGAGTCTCCGGTCATGTGGCGTGAACAGCTGGAGTCGACGAGCCATGTGTTTCTCCTCCTTCCGTGGCGATCCTGAAAATCAAGGCACAAAAGATCGACGTGTCTCAATACTGGGGTTAGTTAGACATGACTTGGGAACCCAGTACTGAGACACACGTCTGCGAGTAGTATTCAAAGCAGAACTGCTATCCTTGATTTTATTTGAAGTTATGTTATGAGCAATGGTTACATAAACATAAGAAGCATCCTGTCTAAGAACATTATGATGATGAGTATGTGAAACAAATCCTAGTCCAGGTTTCTTCCTTTCTAAATGGCCATGTCTCATAAAAGCTCTAGGTTGATTAGATGAAATTCTAGCAATATTTTTCTTAGTGTTCTTCAACCTACGCCAACAGAATTCAACCAAATGCCCATTCTTCTTGCAATAGGCGCAATGGTATTTGGTACCACTGGGAGAAGCACCTTTTGACTCAAAAGAAGGTTGGACAAAACCTGCAGATTTGAAAATTATTTTTGCAGGTTGGGTTGTGAATTCAACTAAGCCATTTTCCAATACCTGAATGACATTAGGCTTGGATTTGTCCTGGGCAGAGTTGTATCCTAACCCTTGCTTCTTATAAGGAGTTTTAGACGTGTCCAGAATCATGTTTAACGGTTTCTTACCTTTAGAGAATTTTTCTAATGTGTCCTTAAGGTAAGCATTTTCTTTTCCAAAGTTAACACATGAATCACAAGTCTTGGCCTTAATGGCTCTAGCACGTTTCTCCTTAAGATGAGCAACTTCAAGCTTATAGGCTGCACATGAGGCATAAGGTGTAGACTCAATTGTGTCCTTAAGTTTGGCATATTTAGCTCTAACTGCTTCTAGATTGTCTTTAAGTTCATGTTCACGTTCTAAGCAGAAAGTGCAAAAGCTAGATTTAACATTACCAGAGGCATCCAACTTACTAGACTCTAAGCATTTTTCACAGGGAGCAGATTTAACATCAATTAGCTCAGTCCTAGTATTTTCAAGTTGGTGCAAAGCAATATCATAAGCAGATTGCAGTTTAGCAAATTCAGAGTGTAGAGCATGGCAAGATGAACATTCATCAGATTCAAGAGTTTTAGCATTTACAAGTTCTAATGTCAAATTATCTACTTGTGACTCTAAGTCCTTATTCCTAACCATGGTAAACTCTAAGGCCTTATCTTGACTCATGAATTGCTCAAACATGGTGTCGCATCTAGTAGAAAGAACATCATAGGAGGGAGGTACCTCATCGTTATCATCGGTGTCGATGGAGTCGACCATGAAGCACAAGCTGATGAAGTCCTTGGCCTTCCCTTTCTTGTCTTGAGGGAGCTCCTCCTCCTTATCCTCCTCGCTCCCAGAGTCCACATCGCTCATGGATTGATCTCTAAAAACGGCAAGGACCTGATGAGCAGCCTTCATGAACTTGGCAGCATTATACTTGGGCTTACTCCACTGAGGCTTCTTCCAGTCAGTCTTCTCATCCTTGCGATTGCCCTTACCTTTCAGCTTGGGGTAGTTGGCCCGAATGTGATATAGCTCTCCACACTCATAGCACGTCACAGGGCCACCTCTCTTCTTGTTTCTAACATTGTTATATGCTCGTGTGACTTTCTTGGCTAAAAGAGTTAAATCAGCCCTAGGAAGACTCTCAAACTCTTCATCTTGAATAGCAGATAAACATGCAAGAGAAAATCCAGAAGAAGATTCAGAAGAACCATCAGAAGTTCTTTTCAAAGGATCAGCTACCGAAGCCATGTTATCCTTCTTAGGAAGACTGCCTCTCTTGATCTCATGAGTCTTAAGCTTGCTATAAAGCAGCTCCAAAGTGAGACTAGAGAGATCGACGTTCTCCTCAATGACAGTAGCCTTCATCTCCCACTCCTTGGTGTTGATTGCAGCCAAGAGGTGGGTGACATTATCAGATTGAGAGTACTCAATATCAACAGCTCTCATCTGATTGATCACCTTGTTAAAGCGAGTAAAAACGTCATCGATGCTCTCGCCAGGACGCATCTCGAATTTGTCACACTCTCGCTTGTAGACCGTCTGACGCACTTGCTTGATCTGGGACGATCCCTCATGGTAAGTTTCGAGGGTGTGCCAAATCTCATGTGCGGTCTCAAGGTTGCAAATCCTATCGTACTCCTGTCTACCAAGCCCTAGCATATAGGAGATTCTTAGCCTTATGGTTGTTTGCCAAGAGGGTTCTTTGGCCGTGAAGCAACCTCGAAAAACGCAATGAGCTTGAACAACCTCCCATATAGCTTATCCTTCAATCTAAAGGAAGACTCACATGCGATTCTTCCAATAGGCATAGTCGAGCCCATCGAAGATATGCGGCTTGGTTGAGTACTTATCCATCGCTAAGTCCAGTGACCGGTTAAGATCAAGATTGAACTAACCGGGCTCTAATACCACTTGTTGGACCGAAATGACGACTAGAGCGAGGGTAAATAGGAGCACTATCTATTTTTTGCTTTGATCGGATTCAAAATGATCTTAACTCCAATAGCTATGAGAGCTATGAAGATCAATATATAAGCATAGCGGAAGACTAGAACTAAATCCAATTCAAACCCCCAAGAGAAACAGCCAAAAACACAAAAGACTCCAAATGCGGTACTATCACCATGTAACTTGCGGTACTACCACAAATCGGTAGTACTTCCATGTACAGAGCGGTACTACCACTTTGCAGTATGACCACAGTTTACAAGGCGGTACTACCAATTCTAGAAATCAACACGAGAACGAAATCCAAAATTGGTATAACTTTTGATCCATAAGGTCAAACTCAGCGAAACTTGAAACACACCTTCTCTAAGATATTAGGAACCTATTCTAATCAAGGATTGTGAAGATCCATGCCAAAGTTCCTATCTTTTTAGTTTGAACGAAGGGTGCTCCAAAATCGAGTCAAAAACGAAATATGATCTAAAGACTTGCTGGTGGGTGATTGATGATCAAGATGATCCTAGATGAGTTCCCACATATCACAGAAAGTTAGATCAAGGCAAGAAACTAAGCAAAAACTCATGGATCAAAGAAGGACTCAAAATCATCAAATATAGAGAAGAAAAGCAAATAGACTCATCTTGAGGAATCTTTCCTTAGATTGATTTTGATATGGTATTGGTTTACAGTCACTCCATCAAGGAGGACAAAGACTCAATACATGAGTACGAAATGAAATCCAACTCTCTAGAACCCTAACCTTCAACTATCCTCTCCCTAAGCAAACTAGGGTTTCAAAACAAATGAAAGGGTTGAGAGGTGCTGGCCAGCACCCTCTCCTATTTATAGTAGAGGCGTAGTTTCTAGAAGGAAAACCCTAATGGGCACCCGTTAGGCCCACACACAAACGAGTTTCACACACGCATGCATTTTAAAACGTCGTCTTCATCTCCTCTTGACCTAATCCGCTTCTCCTTGTGCTATCTTGCGCCGCGGGTTGGCAAAAGGTCACCAAGGCGGTATTTAGGTAAAATTACCAAAATACCCCTTCTCGATTTTTTTCCAAAGACCAAGTCCAATCTGCGTGAAGCACTTCCAAGCTTCGCCACGTGTAGGTTGATCCAGCGGCTCTCATCATGTCAGCAAGTCTCTCCCATCTGGCTCAAACCGAAACCACCATGGCATTTGCACCGATCCCCGTGCCGCTTGATCCAACACGTCGCACCGAACTGCCCGTTCGGTCACCTTTGTCCCTTTTGCGCCATGCTTGACTCCATTGACTTCACCCGGCATCCCCGATCGTTCTGGACCTCAGCTCTCCAAGCTTAATCCCGATCATCCTCGCCGTTGACCGTCGTTGACCTCCAAGCAACTTGCACAATAATAGACAAAGAAATCGATTCTGGGAACAAGTTCTTCACAACTTGACCCACGTTAGTCAAAACATGCATCATGCAACACATATGCACAGAAACCCACGAACTTGACCTAACCCAACACCATTTTACCAAGTCGGCAAACATTCAGAACATAAACGGTCATACCGCCATGTATGCACCGGTATTACCGCACTACGGTAGTACCACTCCCAGACCGGCGGTCATACCGATTCCAAGGAGACCAAAAACTCCCAAAAACACATCCTCTGGAAAACACATACCGCCAAGTAACATCCGGTATTACCGTCCTGCAGTACTACCGCTCCTTACTTGCCGGTCAAACCGCCCTACGGACGTACCGCACATTACTTGTCGGTACTACTGATAATCCTGACTTTGCCGAAAAAGCATGTTTCGACAAACCTTCAACACCTTTGCCAATTGTATCATCATCCTAAGATCGTAGGCATATCCCCATGATATCCACAGCCCTAACCCTAAAACATGTGGACTTGATTTATCATGAACCCATTCAATGCCATGTGGGACCCTTCTGTCAATCTCTCTCTATATCTCTTTCTCTCTCCAGCACCTTAGCCTACATGTCATCCCCTGCCTTTGTTTCTCTCTCACTTACTAGTGGACCCCACTTTCTCCAATTCTTTTTATTTTATTTAATCCGAAGGGAATATTCTCTGGATATTGTTTTCTCTCTCAATTTTATTATTTCATGTGAATCTTCCAAAAGGTCGTTCTCCTTCATCCGAACTCCAATTTAGCCCATTCAAATTTCTAAATTCATATAAACTCAAGCTCTATTTATCTGAGATTTTTATTTAATTTTTGGATTTTGTCTTATCTCTATTTTGTATTTATTTGATTTATTTGCCTTGTTTGTGAGTAGACGTTGATTGTTCGGGAAGTTTTGAGCAAGGAGGAGTGCACCAAGATCAAGATCAATCCCAGGATCTATTCCAAGGCAAACCGTAGTCCTTTGATCATATTGAACCTATGATTTTAAAATTATATTGTTTTATACAATTGCATGCTATCTTTATACAAATTGTTTTGGGATTAGCTATCACCTGTTATCATTATGCCTCCATTGATTATTTGAATGCCTTGAATCCTTTATCACCCTAGCATGAATAATTTTAGTTCGACATATTTGTATCACCAACATGGGTAGCGTACAAATGCTTAGTTC
The DNA here is from genome assembly GCA_036346405.1 of Phyllostachys edulis. Classification (NCBI taxonomy): domain Eukaryota; kingdom Viridiplantae; phylum Streptophyta; class Magnoliopsida; order Poales; family Poaceae; genus Phyllostachys; species Phyllostachys edulis. Next base: position 22,699,621 of record CM070548.1, on the reverse strand, counting down.
AGCTTAGTTACGATGGGTTCTTTATCACATGTGTCATAATGATTAATCTTGACTTAATGATATATAGAATCGTGGTGGTTAGCCACTCTTGTTAAAATTTGTGTACCATGACAGGGTATGTCATTGGTTTTAGTTAAACAAAATAGTTTTCGCTCGGGCAAGTGGTTGGTGGATTGAGGGTGTGGATTTAACATGTTGTGGGTTGTGGAAAGATCCCTGAGTAACTTGTCAAGGACTTAATCTTGTGCGCCATTGAACTGGACTTTAACCGTACAACCACACGTCTAGTATGGGATGGACCTGACTAATTAATTAACGATTTTTCGATTTGGTTCTGTTTTGGTTGTGTTTGGCGCAAGAGGGGGACCCTATCTGGTCGGTTAGACATTTAGTGTTGAAACCTTAGCGAGCAGAACCGAGTCAAAACATAACTTTGTAAAGGCCTTGACGCATGCTCTAGACTGCTTACCTAAGGTAGTGAGCAGTGGTATTGACGGATACCAAGTAAACTAGAGAAATCGTGTTATGCGGATAAAGTTGTACAACCTCTGTAGAGTGTAAAACTATTCGAATAGCCATGTCTGCGGTTATGGACGTGCTCGAGGATTTCACACGAGAGGTAGAGTTTTTTTATAAAATGTGTCGGAGTGTGAATGGGAAGTTCACTTGATAAATATAATGTTTGTTTGGTAAATGGGTAATTCACTTGGTGGTTTGTCTTGGGAAGTGAATGGGAAGTTCACTGGTTGTTTCAAAGTAATTGTTTACTTATTAACTATTATTTTCAATTACGCATTTCAATCTATTTATTGTATTTATCGTCAGTGCTGTTTTCTACAAAAGAACCATATATCTAACATTTGTCAAACCGTGCATGAATACTATTTGCATACATTTCCCTATGGCTTGTTGAGTGCTTTATGTACTCACGGCTTTATACCTTTGTTGATCAGTTGAAGAATATCAAGCTACTCAAGAGTTCTTCGCCCAGGAGTTCCATGAAGGTTTTACAGATTAGGATGCGTTCTCCCTTGATTGCCTGTGGGCATGTTGATTGGCCTTTTCAAGAGTTTCGTTCCACTGCAAGAGTTTATTTGTTTCTTTAGCCCTGCGTGGCAAGTTAAGCAAACGTTGCTATAAGGTCCAGTTATTATTACTATTTATTACTTTGAGATATTTTTAGTTAAATCGAATAAATGGATGGTATTTCATCATTGTTTTCTGTGTGAGCTAGCTACTGATCTGGGACTAGTTCAGAATACATAAAGGGTTCCTGAATCGTATTTTTAGGTCCTGATAGAACATGGCTGACTTCGAGACTTACCAACACCGTGGACAGTCCAGAGACAAGAGGAAGGGAGTGATGGGCCGCTAGGACTGATCAATTTTATTCCAATCAACCTTTTTTTTATTCCAAAAAGGCACGCATGTATCGTAAGTATATTTTTGGTTTGCTCATTCGTGCATGTTGTCGTTTCTAATGTATGTAATCGAACCTCGCACGCCATGTATTTTGCAATTAAATTATGAAGTCTTTTGATTAAATATCTTTTCCCAGATATTTTGACTATTACATATTACGTAATATTTTCCAGAAGGAATCGGTTCCACGAACAATACAATCAGGACAACAACACACATGGCAACCCGAAACCTAAGTATTTTTTTCCCATTTCACTCCGAAGGGGGCTATTTGTGTTATTGCACCACCAAACTCGCATTCCAAATTGCGTCGCCGATCTCGCATTCTCTACTTCACATTTTGTTACCTTCTCCAATTTCGGATTCCGAACTACACAGACACTACAAGATATTACTAAAAAAAACTTCGTGAAATACACTTAATATTTAGGCAAAATTCTCTAGACATAAATTTCAAAAAAATTAAATATAGGGCCATGTCGCTAGTTCAATTGGCGATAGAAATCTCTCCGACTGTTCCAATTTGCGACAGACACCTATATTTGTAAAAAAAAATCGACTATTTATTTTTGTAATTATCTTTTAAAATAATATTATTTTAAAAAAATCGTGGTCTTCATGTATTCGTATTTGTATTTTCTAAATGAATACAATACGAATTCAAATATTATCGAATACGAATGTGAATTGAATGTTGTAACGAATACGAATCAAATACCTACTCAGTTCAGTCGAATTTGAGTATCCTCATAACTTACGTAATTACAATATCTTTATGATACTTCATCCTCGTACATAGCACACCTAATCATTCTAGTTTATCTATTTCATCTAAAAAATGAATTCATTTTAAACTAAAAATAATCATCCAACTAATTAGCCATATTGCAATAAAATATGTATATTATTTTGTCAAATTCGAATTAGAATACGAATAGTGCGAATAAAATAACATTTTAGATGGCAAAAGTTCTACCATATTTGTATTCATATTTTTTATATAAATACAAATACGAATACGAATAGAAAAGAATTGTTAATCTGATAAAAAAATATATACAAATCATATTGTACCAACCGTCGAATGCCGATAAAGCGGATAATTCGATCGACACCCATAGCCATCGATGACTATTACCGCCCACCACCACGCAAAATACCACCCATGCCCCTCCCTCCCCGTCCTCTGGTTACCGCCGCGCGGCCCGGGGGCAAAGTGATAAAATCGCCCTTGGAGCATTACCTGGCTGGGCGTTTTCAGCGAGCGGCAGCTGCGTCGTCCACACTGCCATTTCCACGTCCTCACGAGCTCGAGCTCTCAACTCCGAGGAGAGGAGAGGAGAGGAGAGCGGTGGTGAGAGAGGAAGGAGTCAAGGTTGGAGGGTGGAAGGTGGGAGGGAGAGATGACGGACGGGGGAGGTGGAGGCGGGGGGGCGAGGGTGCCGACGTGGAGGGAGCGGGAGAACAACCGGCGGCGGGAGCGGCGGCGGCGGGCGGTCGCGGCCAAGATCTACGCGGGGCTTCGCGCCTACGGCAACTACGACCTCCCCAAGCACTGCGACAACAACGAGGTGCTCAAGGCGCTCTGCCACGAGGCCGGCTGGACCGTCGAGCCCGACGGTACCACCTACCGCAAGGTCGGCCATTCCTTCTCCTCTCCTCTCCTCTGCTCCGTTTGATTGCTTTGCTTTGCCTTGGATTTTGACCCCTTGAGTGAGCGCGATTGTTTCTTGGGGGAATCGCGGAGTGATTCGGTTCGGTTCCATTGCTTGCGTCCTGGATTTAGCGATTTTCTGTGGAATTTTGGGGCGGATTAGGCCTTAGATAGATTTCTTGCCTTGCTTTGCTTTGAGGAGTTGTATCTACAGTTACAAGCCAGCTTTCTTTATCTTTTTTTTAATTCTTCCTTCTCGTTATCTATAATTACCTTTTGGCTTTTGGGATTAGGTTGTGAAATGCGATGCCACGCGCGTGCTCTGCTCAGGCCCCTAGCTAAAGCCTCTCTCTTTCCGTTCCTTCCGAGATTGGAGGAGCAAATTTTCTTCTCTTGTGCATGTGGGACACGCAGAGGCAGAGCATTACGTACGCGACTTGATGAAAAAACTATCTAGTACTACCACTTCATGTCTTCATGTACAGCAAATGCTTCTTGTTTTCTCTTGTTACTTGCGAGATCGTTGTTGCTGTTCCTAATTTCGACGACCCCTTTTCGTTTCTTAGTTGATTGCAGCGCGAACAGACGATCTTATGCCTGATTCTTTAGGGAGATTTAGTGTATTTTTAGGCACAAAAAAAAGGGTGTAGTCTAGTGTACTAAAGCTCCTCACTTTCTTTCTTTTTATCTTGTCTTAACAAAACGAACAGAACAGTGGTATCTTTTTGTTACCTTGTTAGATGCTCCGAGTAATGCTGAATTTTGCATAACGATTTGGTTTGCGGGACGCAATGCGACGCACGAAATACATCTACTGTCGAGCAATTTCTTGCTACCAATCGAGCTCTCTTGAATTATCTACTCTTTTTAGTGATTAGAACATTGTGTAGGCCTTCTAGATGACAACTCGGTTGATGAATGGAAGGAGGAAAAAAAGGTTGCAATGTTCCTCATTTTTCTTGAAAAGAATGAGAAATGGAATGTGGCTTCCACGCTTCAGCAACTCTAGATGTGCCGTTTTAAAATTAAGGTGTCAAGACAAATCGCCAGGCGATGGCCTTTTCGTTTTGTCATAGTTAGCATCTTTCCATGCCCATCTGCCCTGTTTTGTCCTAGTAACTCTAGGCTATTTGTTGCATGCTCTATTTCTAGGTTCCTCACAATCTTGCAGTCTCATGCTTCCTTAAGTATAATTTCTTTGAGCTGCATGTTCCTATGCCTGTACAGAAGTAGCTCATGTGAAAAAAGGACTGGTAAAGAGCCAATTATGGAGACAAAAGTTAGTGGCATGGTCATAGGCAGGTAGATATGGGCATGACCGAATATTACATGAAAGGAAGTTAAGGCTGTCAAAGAAGGCTTTGATACCAGAAAACCACTTTGCAATACAAAATAGCATTCTAGATAAGTGTCTTGTTTCTTTTATTGCAATCAGCTTTGAAAAGCAGTATTTTCTGTGAGTTTAAGGGTGACGCCGAGTATTTACCTTCATTGAAATTCACTGCCTCAGAATTAAGGCTCCCAGACTATGACCGTTGTACTTTAAATAGAATTAATTCTTCAATTTCTGGCCATAATCTGCGGAGCCTTAATTCTGAGGCAGTGAATTTCACTTAGCATTTGCTTGACTACTCCAACTTGATTCATGTTTCATATAGCTTTCATTTGTTCCATGTAATTGTTACTTTCACACAAATGGCACAACTTCTTGATTGTCAAGTATGGTTTTGTCAACCTGTTCGTCTCTGTTTCAGGGATGCAAGCCTCCAGCAGCAGAGCGTGCTGATCCGATCGGCGGGTCGGCTTCGCCGAGCCCCTGCTCATCGTACCATCCAAGCCCGCGAGCCTCGTACAACTCGTCCTCCTTCCCCAGCTCCGCTTCCTCGTCGCAGATCACGCTCGGCGGGGGCAGCAGCTTTTTGGGGGCGTCGAGGGCAGCTCCCTCATCCCATGGCTGAGGAACCTCTCCTCCTCCGGCAGCTCCCACTTCGCGTCCTCCTCCAAGTTCCCGGTCCACCACCACCCCTACTTCAATGGCGGCTCCATCAGCGCACCGGTGACGCCGCCGTCGGGCTCGCCGCCGCGCACGCCTCGCCTCAAGACCGGCGGCTGGGAGTACCCCGGCCATGTCCTGCCGCCGTGGGCCGGCGCCAACTACGCCTCCCTGCCCAACTCCACGCCGCCGAGCCCCGGTCACAAGGTCGCTCCTGACCCGGCGTGGCTTGCCGGGTTCCAGATATCGTCTGCTGGCCCCTCGTCTCCGACGTACAGCCTCGTGGCTCCGAACAACCCATTTGCGGCCTTCAAGGAGGTGGTTGCCAGCTCTTCAAGAATGTGCACCCCGGGGCAGAGCGGGACTTGCTCACCGGTCGTGGGTGGCGCGCCGATGATCCACGGCGACGTTGAGATGATCGACGGAGCAGGGCATGAGTTCGCGTTTGGGAGCAGCGACAAGATGCAGGGGCTGGTGAAGGCGTGGGAGGGGGAGCGCATCCATGAGGAGTGCGGCTCGGACGAGCTGGAGCTCACCCTTGGGAGCTCGAGGACTCGTGCAGATCACCCATGATCGAGGAGAGATGGAAGTTTGAGGAGAAACAAATCATCAGATGTTCTTTGGCAAACTGTTATACCATCCTCCTCTTTCAAGGGTCTGAACTACTTCATTTTATGCAGATCGTCGTGAACTTTAGCATTTTTTTCTTCTCTCTCTCTCTCTCTCTCTGTTACTCCTCTTTTATTCCGAGAAATGAAAAAAAAAAGAGAGGGAAGGGAATGTGTTTCTGGATTGTCAGACAGTTGGATCAGAATCAGAAAATCAGTTAACTTGAGCTGCAGGTGTCTGCTTTCTACGGCTAATTTTTCATCGTTCTTGCTCCTCTAGTGTAGGGTCAGCTGCTGATCAAAGCTTTAAAGCAGTAGTTCTAAAAAAAAGAAGCTTTGAAGCAGATTTTATCTCTCCATAATATTACTCTTGCTCATCATCTCTTCAGATTTCATCACTTGTTGATTTATTCATTCTATTTGTAAAATTGAATTATGAGTAGCACTTGCGCTCAATTTGTTTTGGTTAACTCCATCTCAATCATTCAAGGGCACGGGTGCCCGAGATGGCAGCATATCAGACACTGATTGGACGCTGGTGCACTACTGTATTTGCTGGACTGGACCTGGTTAGACTAGGAATATATAAGAGAACATTTTGCCATGACAGGGACAGGGATTCCTTTCATCTGCAATGTGCCGGCATGGCAGACACGCTGCACATGCGCCACGCTGAGTAATCATGTTAGATGTGATACTGTGGCGTTTGGTCTGCTGTCTTTGCAAATCAAACATAATATTGGTAACGTAAATAAAAATTGGTTGTTGTTTGGTTTGCTACAAAAATTTGATAATACCAATGAAATCACATGTTACATACGGGCAAATCGAGAGAGGAAATCGCTCACCAAAATTTGGCTTGCCCACATGTAATATCCCATTTTATGTTAAGCTTTGTTCAAAGGTTTAGTGATTAATTAGAGGAGTTAGAGGGGATGTGGGCCGGCCAAGCCCAAGCCCAAGCCGAGTCCAAGGTGGACACTCGGCAAGGGGAGCCGACCACCCTAAATAAGAGGGCAAGGGGGGAGGCCCGGCTGCCAAACCCTAGCCCTGTCGCCACCCCTATCACTCCCCTGCCACCGGCTGCCCACGTTGCCGCCGCCCTTGCCACCACTGCCGCACTAGGCTCTCGTCGCTGTCGCGCCAGCCAAGCCACTGCCGAGATGGTGCCACGCGCTATCGCACCAATCGTCGCCCCTCCTTGCGCTGCCCTGCCATGCTCCGGTGCTGCCAAGGAAGATCAAGGGAGGGGAAGCCAGCAAGGAGAGAAGAGGAAAGACCGGCAAGGGATAATCAAGAGGAAGAAGGAAGGAGGAAAGACCGGCAAGGGATACTCAAGAGGAAGAAGGAAGGAGGGAGGAAGAGAGAAGAGGGAAGGAAGGAAAGCTAGGGTTTCATGCTCCGCCTTTGATCTTCGTCCAATTTTTGTGGGTAACAATCTGATCAACCTTATATTGATTGAAGTTTATTCACGTTGTACATTGTTTTGGTCACGGGAGTTAGATGTTTCATGATGCCCTAGTTTGTTAAGTTGTACTACAGAACCTTACGATGGGATTTTGGGGGTATCTCTGTCTAGAATCATGATTTTTCCTAATTAGGAAAGTTGTAGGTAATTTCCTTATATTTCCAGATAGTCCAAGATCATTAAATTTGGATAAATGAGTAAAAAGTTATGGCCTCGGGAGTACTACTGTCCAAAACTCTGTCGTCAATGACAGTAGTTGTGAAGATTGCATAATTACGTGTTTTAGTTGTGGGAATTAAATTATGGTCATAACTAGGTTTAGATAGATAATTCTCCGTAGATTTCATAAATATTATGGTTTACTATTTTTCATGTTGTAGAAACTTACTTAGGAATTGTGAAGTTCACTGTTCTGAAAAATTCCAGTATAACTTCGGAGTTAGAAACGAGGACCTAGATGGCAAATCAGAGGATTTTCATCACTAAGATATTGTGGGGAATTTATTTTAGATTCAATAAAACATAAATTTTGATATATTTGGAATCCAGTAGTAAAAGTTATTAACGTTTGATCATTGGGATAGCGAGTAGGTCATCCAGTGAAGTTGAGTTAAGTGCGTCGGGTTTGTGTGTAGGTGCGATAGCATATTGGTTGTTGATTGTGTACTGTTGTAGCATGTTTTGTGATATGTTATTGATGTTTGTCCAGGGAATGTTTCTTCGAGTTCGGTGTCGCCTTTGCATCGTCCCGACTTTCACGGCTAAAAGGCAAGTGCATGGTAGAGCGGTAGACAACGGTTTGTCGGCCCTTGTCTTTAAAATTGAATTTATATGATAATTATTTATGCCTATTTTAAAATGCCATGATAATGACAATATGACATGATGATGACATAACCTTGTGGATGACATGGTAACAATGATAATGGATAACATTGATGATTAATGAACATTATTGCATCAATTGCACTGTATCGAGCTAGGGCGATGAGTACTGCCATGTATATGGCTAGTCCAGTGTGCTCTTCATAAAATCCTACAAAGGTAGAGACCTCGTCCTAAAGAAGACGGGGGAAGAGTGGTTCATCGACGGGTGATCACTTCGCTATACTAGTTTCAGTTGATGAGTTGCATTTGCATTTGCATACATGAGAAGTTAATGATGATAATTGAGTACATGATATATGAGAAAGATTGTTTTACATGCTTATAACATTGTTAAAGTTTCAATTGAAAGATGGTCTATTTGTTTATTATTCTATTTTATACTTGCTGAGTCGTAGAATCACCCTTGCTTTGTTATTGATTTTTAGGAGACCATTAAAGGCGACATGCATGGATGGAGTAGCACACGTGCATCACATGCATTGATCACACAAACATTATATACTTAGAGTGCTTTCATTTAAATCTAGTGATATTGATTATTCTCCCTTACATTTATTCATGGACTTTGTTATTAATTAGTTTATATGCTTGAGACTTTAATTATTTAATTGTAGTTGATTTATTATTCTTGTTGCCATCCTATGTACCAGGAACATGGTCCCAGCGTTACTTGGGTGTGGGTATCCCAAACGTTTCTCGGGTGCAGGTATCCCGAGCGTTTCTCAAGTGTGTTTATCTCGAGTGTTCTTGGCGTGTATATGTCCAAGCTGTGAACTTCAGCTTTTATCCTTAAGCATATATTATGTTTTAATTGATTCTCTTGTGACCTATGGATGATCTTTTGTTCCATGCATACATGCTGAAATTATTGTTAAATTAAGGTTTAAATTGGTAGCTACAGTAGTTAAGTAACATTCTGGGCTTAATATTGGGTCAAGCTGTTACACCACAATCCAAACAACATTTTTTTCTTTAATATTTGGCTTTGCCAAATTTTGGTCGGGCTCATTTTGACCATCGTCGAAACAAAATCGCTTATCGTAGATGGTAGAAACGATAGAATCGCATGACTGGAACCGATATTACTACAACCTGGTGTTGGTGTTGTCAGTAGAAACACACAGGTTTTTGCTTTGGTCTGCTATTGTATTGCCATGACAAGACAAGTCACCCATTGCATTGCATGCAAATACACATCACAGCTGGATGGACCCACCCAGTGCACCAGCTTTTCAGTGTCCTATAGGCCTGTCACAAATTACTGTACTGCCTGTGAACTCTACATGAGGGGAGGGGACCCCCTCTTTCCCCCTGGAGGAGGTGCACAAATTCAAAGATCATCGTAGAAAAGATGGAGGACATTCACATCTACACAGAAAGGCTGCACGCACTTCTGTATCTTGATACGGGTATCGATCCAATGTACAGGTATGTACATACATAGTGGTTTGTGGCACCGATGATAAGAAACCTTTGACGTGTCGATGAATGGCAGACTGTACAGTTGCTTAATTGCGACCAACGAATAAATGAAGATCGCAAAGCTGCAATACAATAACTTGACAGAGAGAGTACCAGAACGTATTTACCAGGAGATGCGAGTCACGCAACGCATACCAGAGACCTAAAGCAGAGAATTACTTCCCAATCTTGTCAAACAATTCTGATAGAGCCTTGTAAAGAGCGGTGGCTGCAGGTGGCCTGGCCATGGATCCCAGAAGGATATCAGATGCCTTGATGGGACCACCGTAACATCGGGCATTTTCAGTGTCTCGAGTTGATACTACGCTACCATTGAGTGCACACCCCACAAAAGCACCTGCAATGAGATATAAAACATAGAGAATTTAATGGCTGCAGAAATTGACCATGAATGGGCCTAATTGATCAGACTAAACCACAAGTACTTAGCAATGAACTCAATAGTGCCAATTTATTGTCAAATTCAACAATATTAGTTAGCTTATTGCATATACGAACCATTGAAGTAACCTTTGTTATTCTAGCACCACATTTCTATCAATGCATCTAACCATAAGCACCACCAGGACAATATGATGTATTATACCCTTAACTGTCATCTACAAATGGGGCTTACATGCTACTGTTTTTCTTTTAGTTAAAAATTCAAATCCAACAACACCGATTTTTATGCCATAAACCACGGTTCACTGCTAAAGATAAGTTCCAGACTAGATTTAAAAAATCCATAAAGCCCCATCAATAGGCAGCACAATGTAGCCTGTGAGACATGTCCATGGCAGCCCAGACCTTGGGCACCTCTCTGGTGACAATTTTTAGGACAGATTTTGAGATAAGGTTAAGCATTGAAGAGATAAAGTACAAATATCAGTTTTGGCAAACCAAAACAGGAGCAGTGCATTTTTTTGTGGATGAGCTTCTCTTATTTTGCAATAACCTCACATCTCAATTTCGTTAAGAAACTATGCATTATGTTATCGTCACTATATTATCCATTTACAACATTCTGGGGCACAAGATCAAAATTGTAGCAATGGGAAGTTAGTTATATTCCAAGGGCCTAATGGGCTAATATATAGAGTACATAGAACACACCAAATACCAAGGAAACCAATGAGGTACAAATACTAGACTAGAACACTAATACAACTAATACTCTTAAAATGGGGTAGATGCAAAATAGTTTGCATAATCTTATGATAGCTTCCGAAATAAATGGGAAATTCGGAGTCAAGAATCCCTAGTCAATTCTCTCCTTTCGCTTGTTTTCAAGAAACAAATTCTAAGTACCATACACTGTCTCTATGGCTGTAAATAGTGCCTTCAATAAATCATTGTGTGTCAACTGTCTTGGCTTCATGGACTACATTAGTTTCACATACCCCCAGCCACCACCACCACCACCACCAAAAGAAGCAACTGCATGAATGATACACCTCATCATCATAACAATTGAAGTATGTGTTTGCATGTTGAATGAAGTGCAGATGAAAAAGTGAAGCAATCAAGCAAGACAACCAACTCATTCATGCGCAGGTTATAATAATTTGAATCACACCTTTGCTACAACTGTACGTGTAACATGCAGCATAACCACCATCACGGGCATGAAAATCAGCTTCAGCTACTCGTCCAACATGGCCAGCAGATGCACTAACACCAACACCAGCACCAACTGAAAGATGTGCCTTTCCACTGAAAGTTCTGATGGCATCTATGTTCCTCACCACAATAATGAAGTCAGCTAACTCACCTCCAGCCTGTTAGGAAAAATCAAGCAAATATTTGAATGTTAGGTGCTAGTTTTGATATTGAGAATAATTTCTTCCATTTAAAGAACACTTGAAAATCTTATGTCACCTGAGCTCCATATCCAATACCACAAGTGGAGATTGCTGAAGGAGGTGACCAGGAACCATCGGCTCTTTGAGCAACAACCAGCCCAGTACCAACTTTGTGTGTAACCATCATCCCGACCTTTACTACAGTAATTATAGCAAGACCTTTTGCTTGTTTAAGAATAGTGTCAGGGATAGCCTCCTCTGGTTTCAGTATTCCCACCTGAACAATACATGAAAGACAAATTTGATGATAGTACTGCTAATTGGCTAAAAATAACTAACTGAACAATCAGCACTAGCAGCTAGAATGACGCGGAAATCCAATTTTAGTTAATTATGATTCCAGCATTCCACAAGATTACAATAATTGGCTCATTTGAAATATATTTATGAAACAGTACATGCTGGATAGATCAATTGAATTCCTCAGTGGCATTTAGTGAAACTTAAATGGTCTAGTGTTAAGAAAATACAGAGAAAATATATACATGTAACTTGATTTTTTTACAAGAAAGGAGAAGATGCTAAGCTTAAGAAGTTGCATAATACAGGTCAAATCAGTTACTCACTGGCCGAAGTGATGTGAACTGCTGATACCTGTGCATTCTTTGTATACTAGAAATCACATAAGAGTATTTCATCCATTAGGTTAACAGAATCATGTTATCATTGTACTAAAGCTGATAGCAAAAAAAAAAAAAAACCCTACAATGTTCCATGTCATTCTTTACCCAAAATCATTGGATAAATCCAATCATCAGTCAGCTAGTAATTATGCAAACCGGAAATAACTATACCAGGAGACTTGTTATAGACACCTACTTTTTTTACAAGTTTTCTTGATGTTACCATCTTATTAACAACAGAGGCATGAATATCGAGAACTGTACAGTGCACACATGACAGACACAGTAGATCATATAGAAATTGTTGAAACGCGATAAAGCACCTTAGCATTTGGTGCCGACAGGGTTCACAATTTCGGCGAAATTTTGCCAAAATGTCCGAAATTTTGTTCATTTCGTCCCCATCCAAAAGGAAATGGTTTCGTTCAAAATTTTTCGTTTAGTTTGAATTTTAAGAGATAAAGAGAGTAAAAGAAGTCAATAAACCACAAATAGGAACATAGCCAAGTGGTGCCAGCGGCTTGTGCAGCCACCGTGACCTGGGTTCGAATCCCAGGCTCGGCGATGGATTGTTTTTATTTTTTGGAAATTTTCAAAATTTAAAATTCAAATTTGATCAAACCGTTTGGCCGAAATTTACCGAAATTTCATCCGACATTACCAAAATTTCGTCCATTTCGCCCATTTCGTTGCCAACCGAAAAAAAATGCAAACCGAAATTGTTAACCTTGGGTGCCGAACCATTGGTAGAGACTTATGTTTAAGAGTTAAGACTAAAGCAAAAGCACATATTATTTCTCGAATAGCAATGGAGATGAACATAACAAATAGGTATTTCAACAGAATTAACCAACAATTCAGCAACAAACAAACAAACAAACAATTTTGAATGCAAGAAAAAAAAACCTTACGGTAACTACGTAGAGAATTTGCAGCCTTGTATATCTCGTATTCCATTGTGTGTGCCCAAGGGAAGTTCAACCATGACCTTAATGTACTCAAGTCTGTCACATCATGAGTTGGAAGTTGTGAAGCACAACTGATCTGATTCATCAAGAAAGGTTGAATACTCTCTAGACGTACTCCGCAAACATCACAAACCCTTTAGGTTCTGATGTCTTAAATTTTGGAGGCATCAAACTTCTGCCCTTTGAACAACCACCACAAAATATTCGACCACAAAAACGGCAATGATGTCGAGAGCACACAATTGGATGAAAACGCACACCACAAAGCATGCAGGCAATGGCAGCACTGTCAGGCAACCACTTTGTTGGTTCTGTCTCGAGGAGCTCATTTGCAATACCAGCATTGGCATCGGCAAGTGTTTGCGCCATATCCTTCCAAGCTTCTTCGAGAAAGAAGTTGGACACCACCGACATCCCATGTCTCCCAAGATTGCATGACGCAATCCATATCACTTTATCTTTTGCCGCAACAACCATCTCAGAAAACACATCCCACATTGTCATCTCCTTATTTTCCTTGTCTAGCTCCCAGTTGAATTCTTCTTCTGGCAAGTACCCACCTTTACAACCAAAGCCCCTGTGCCATTCCTCATGATCGCGTTCTGTCATCAGCGGGACAGAAACAGGCACCCAGATGCCGGTATGTTCGTGAAGTGGGGCACCATAATAGAAGTACTGCCCCGATTCCCTCTTATCCAAATCTTCGGACGCATCAGTGCTGCATCCATTAGCAGTGGCAGTATCAGGATTGCTGGCCATGCCATTTTTGGCGGGAAGGTCGTCTGCCTCTTCCTCAAATAGTCAGAGTCCCTATATTAGGAAAGAAAATCACAACAGAGATTAATCTGGAAAAGCTGATGATACTTAATTAGTACAAATTAGCTTTCCTCACCCAAAAAGGGCAAGAACCAGTCCACTCCTCTGCGAGACCGCAACTACATGCTAAAAACACAAAACCTAACAAAGCAATTTTGGATTATTTTTTTTACGCAGCACAAGCCATATACTGCTAAAACCCCAACCTTTTCGCTCCTCGTTAAGTGCTTAACCCCAATCACCAATTAGAGCAATCTATGCTCCTACCAAGCATAGCACAGCAATGCAAGCGCTAATTATCCTACCACTCGTCCAATCTACAAACTTGTTACCAAGACCAACTCAACTAAGCAAAGCGTACACGCAACCAAACGTCAGAAGGACGAAACAGGAAGAGGAAGGAGGGGGGGCTCACCGCCACGGCGGCCATGCCGTCTCCGCCACCGGCGAGCCGGGGTCGATCGGGGGGCGGGGTCGATCGGCTCCCGCCATGGGGCTTCGAATCGCGGGGGATCGGGTGAGCTCGACGCCGAGGTGCGAGCGAATTTGGATTCTGGTTTCCGTTTCTGGTAGATGAGGCGGCCTTTCGAGGTCGCTGCGGATTGCGATGGAGTTGGAAGGGGAGGAGAGGGACAGAGCGAGGTCATGAGAAGTTGGCCCAATAAGGAGAGGAAAGGGGCCTTGGTGGGCGGTCAAGTCAAAGTTCTCCTTCTTTTGGTAAAACTTGGGCTGGGCTGGTCTAGGCTGGCCTATTGTTATTTTCTTCGTTGGAAACCGTCGACTGCTAACTTTGGTCACCTGCGCTTGAAACGCACAACTTTAACTGGATTTTCCTAGTGACCGGATTATACCGTTTTTCTATGAAATCTCTGTAAAATCCTTACGTTTTAAACACCCCTGCTTGCGGGAATACCTTCAGGATCGCTCCCAGGTCTTCTCAATATCTAAAACTGAAACTCTATGCTGTTGTATTGTTGTACTATGAGACCATCCCTAATGTGTTGTTTTAGCCGATTCAAATGAGAGAAGATATTGAATCAATTCAATATATTAGAGGGGTCGATTTCAACAATTTTTTTTCTTCTGAAACCGGACTTTATATAGGAGTCGATTCAGAGTATTAAACAACTCATATGAGCCTAGTTATGAAAGAGAGAGAGAGAGTGTGTGTGGTTGAGAGAGGATATTATTTTTTTTGATGGTTTTTTAATATAACGTGGGTCCTAGTTATTAGTAGGAATTGGATCAATACATTAGAGAAAAACAAGCTCAGTTCCTTCAATACTTATGTGACATCTCTTTAAATCAACGTCTATGTCGGTTCAATACACTAAAGATGGTCTGATACTCTCTCGTACATATGACCAAGCTTCCAACAAAAGGTTTGAATACACAATATTTCACACTCGATAAATATGCATGAACACGAATTGTAACATAGTTCCAGCGCCCATGTTCCCATTAAATCATGGGAAGTTTCCATCCATAGCATAGGATTTTGGTTGGTACCAAAAAATACCACAAAATATTCTAAGTAACAATTAATACCACAATTTGTGGCAAAACTTCTCATCTATACCACTTGGACATTTTTTTTCTTCCCTTCCTCTCCTATTTTCCCCCAATTGAGCCCGACAATGGCCACCGTTGAGGAAGCAGTCACAGCCAACCCCGAGCATAGCGAGCACCTCCATGAGAAGCATCGGCATCGTCTTCCTCTCATTCAGCCCAGATCCGGCGGCATCCTCCTCTCTTTCGACGTTTTCATCTCCTCCAGCGGAAATGACGAGGAGTAGGCATGACGTACACTATTAGATCCACCACCCCGACGGTCGTTGTCGTCACCGACCGTTGGATCTAGCCACTATCCTCCACCGCCGGTTGCTGCTCCCTCCTCTAGGCTCCACCACTGGCGGCCAAGGCCTCCCCACACACTTCGATGCCCCCCTCCCTCCCCTCCACCGGCGCTGCCCCCACCTACTCTGGCAAGAAAACGACGTGGGCTCAGATCTGTATCGCTGCTGTCAGGTAGATGTCTACAATGTCACCGGTACAGCCGTGGCCGGGTGCATCTCTATACGACCTAACGTCGCCGCCGGGTGCTCGTCGTTCACGCAGCCGGCACACCTCGTCCATGTTCCCGTTAAATCATTAATTAATGCATAACTTTGCTTAGGTCAAATTCCAGAACGTCTTGACTTGTACTAGGATATCTAACCATCGCATCCCATGCAATGCAAGTGAACAAAAACAACCGAATTCGAGTTGACATGCTGATCCTCTCCTATGTGACGTGGCACGTTGAGTCACAAGCAATTAGTCGAGGTAAGTTGCTTCACCCACGAAATCGAAACGTATGAAATGCCACAAATTTCCAGCGCATGCAGTGTCTGTCTGTGCCGGTTGACTCTTGCTACTAGTGAATTTTCTTCGAGCCATTGGTCCAGCAAGAAGACCAATGCGTACCGTACAAGTTATGACTTTTGAGATGAAACAATCTACTGTTCCACATCTCCTTTTCGAACTTTTTAGACGTTGTTTGGTTATGCTATAATCTTGATTCATTTATGAATGGATTGAGATTTTAATTCAAATTCTCGGTTCATCCACATAGAGCTTCCCAAACAAACCCGTAGGCATTATTTGGTTAGACTAAAATATCTGCTCATTCACATGGATAAGTTGGGATTTTAGTTTAAATTCTCGATGTATCTACATAGATACCGGTTGGAAATAAACTTTCCAAACAAGTCTTAATGTGTATTTCTTTCCCGGACAAGAGAGCAAGACGAGCCATGTAGCATGCATGCATATAGAGTATCGTTGTACAAATCACTCCAAGTTACTGCGAACTTTGACATTCGATTTATACACCGCCGCCGTACGTGACACATCCAGGCATGCGTGGACTGCGAGCCAGCGTCCCTCGCGATCCGCTTACGCCGGTGGGCGCAGCACGAGCCGACGATCGATCGATCGCGCGCAACCGTTGCACATGCCGTGCCGACGGTGCCGTCACGCTGATGCACGCAATCGAGTAAGAGGAGTGGACTCGGAGAAAAGTTTGTACTACTACTGCATTGTGCGTAGGCTTCTGCCTCTAGAAAACAAAATTGGAGAGCTGCTAAGCGTACACGGACTCTGTACGATGAATTATCACTAGCATGCATGCCGTCGCTTGCATATATATGGGGTGTTTGGGCCGGCTTTTGTTTGGTGGAAGCCAGAAGTCATCTTAAACAGCAGACTTTCTTGTGGGGAGAAACCGAAAGCCTGCAGCTGCCCTCAACGTAGAGAAGCCGTCCTGGGGTAGTATCCCACGGTTTCGGCGGATTGGGGCTCTGACTTTGTCACTACAGTTAAAAAAATTATCCCCTCATACCACGTATAAAATCCCAAACCCCACCCATCTCACCCCTATTTCCCACCTACACCCCTCGCACCTGGACAGAGCAGCGACACTAGGGTTAGCGCCGCGTCTCAGACCTCCTCCGCCTGACACCGCCCCCCGCTTAGCAGGCCGCTTTGCACCTCCGCCTCCTCCTCGGCACCTGGCCTCCTCCTCTTTTTCTCGCCGCTGCCTCGACCTTTGCCCTCGGCGCCACCCCAGCCTCCCTCCTCCTTCCTTGCCGCCGCCTCCTTCCTTGGTGTTGCCGCCTTGGCCTCCCTCCTCCTCCCTTGTCGTTGCCTCCTCCCTCGGCGTCGCCACCCCAGCCTCCCTCCTCTACCCGCACCGTTGCCCCGACCCTCGCCTCCTCCCTCGGTGCCCCTCTCACCTCCCTCCTCCTCCCTTGCCGCTGTTCCTGTAACACCGAGGAGGTCGACTAGAGGGGGTGAATATGCGGTTTTTTAAAAATCTTTTGGCTAAAACCGATTTCTTAGCGGAAGCTAACAGCAATTCGGTTTTGCACAATTAAAGCCTAAATCAACTAGTCTTTACTAAGTGCACCAACAATATAAGGCTATTGAAAATGATAGCAATCATACAAAGATATGTAAGCAATTTCATACCAGGAATGTAAATTGCACAAGGTAAAACACAAGAAGGCAAACCACAATGATACAACGACGTTTTACCATGGTGTTCGGAAACTTACCGGTCTTCCCTAATCCACGTTAAGATAAGCCCAACCACATTGGACCGGCTCCACAACTTGAACCAACACCTCCGAGGTAAGTCCAACAACTTGGACCGGTTTACCACTCGAACTAACACCTCGATCCACTTGGGGTTGCTCTTCCTCCACTCCGGAGATGGCGAGCACCAAACCACTCACAACCGCTTGAATCTTCTCACAACCTTCTTTGAGAAGATCACCGACGCAACTCCTCCAAGCAGTCTAGGTGTCGGCAAACACCAAGAGTAACAAGTCGAAGACGCTCACTTGAACGAATCAAGTGTCTAAACTCAATGGATACACAATCCAGTACCTAATGCAACACATGCACTTAGGGTTTGCTCTCTAAGTTCACTAAGTGCAACTCATGCACATAAGAGATGAGATGGCTTGCTCTTTACTTAAGGGAAAGGATATGGCACCAGCAACCTCTCCCACAACCGACCAAGGTTGGTATTTATAGCCCACACACCAAAACTAGCCGTTTAGAAGGAATCTATTGAAAATCAGCGAAACCCGTTCTAACCATCAACTGATGGCCGGTCAGACCGCCCATGCTCCAACGGCTATAAAACTAGCTGTTAGACACATAGTTGGACTGACCGCCAACCAATGGCCAGTCAGACCGCGCCAACCCGGTCAGACCGCCAAGGGTGCGGTCAGACCACTCCACAAAGGAGCAAGCCAAACTAGAAAAACACATTATCTGAAAAAACCTGAGCGGGTCACATGACCTGAAGGTCCGGTCAGACCGGCCAACACATGGCGGTCAGACCGGCACCCAAAACTAAAAAAAAACGCATTCTCTAAAAAATCGATCGATACTTGACCGAAGGTCGGTCAGACCACCAACACATGACGGTCGACGGTTGCACACCACGGTTAGGGTCGATCAACCATGGCGGTCGACCGCTGAACAAGAAACCGCACACGCCCGCTGAAACTCTCAACGGCCGGTCAGACCGCCCAAAGACCTGCGGTCAGACCGCCAGAGCTGAGAAACACAGATTTTTGCATTCCGCTTCAACTTAATTTGCAAAACACATTTGCCAATTGATGTGCGATGCAAACAAGTGATAAAAACGAGATTCTCAACAAGTTGCAAAACACATTTGCTAACTTTTAGAATCACACCACAAGGAATAAGGTACATGGACTTAAATCATTAGCAAAACACATTCGCAAACTAAAGTCACATACTACAAGGATTATGCATGAGCCTCGACTATTTGCAAAACACATTCGTGAATATATATCGGCAACATACTAACGAAAGCTAGAGCAAGCACAATGAGCTATCAACACATGACACTCTCAAGCTACTAGTCAAGACACCTCTTAATAGTACGGCAACCTATACTAGCAATCCGGTCTCGAACCAAACACCAAGATCGGTAAAAGACTAGGAACACATCCTTAGCTCTAGCTAGTCGTACCTTTGCCTTGTACATTCACTTGAAGCTTGATGACGCACATCTTCACTTCAAGTTAGGGTCATTGACTTGATAATCATCAACACATGATGATTTCCTTTACTTCAAGTTCTTGACTTGAATATGCATCAACCCATGATGCACTCTTTCACTTGACCTCCACCAACACATGATGGGTCTTCTCTTGACTTGATGATCAACTCATGATCATCTTCTCTTTGAGATTTTGATACGCATCAACACATGATGTATGCTTTACTCCAATCTCTTGATTTCAATATTATCAACACATGATGATCTTCTTCACTTTGGGATCTTGAGTTGAACACCATCAACACATGATGATTTTCTTCATCCCGAGTCTTGACTTGATGACGATCAACTCATGATGTCATCCAAAGTCTCCATCATCATGGAACATAACCTATTCATCCAACTCATGGAAAATGTTAGTTACATATGACGATTGTCATTAATTACCAAAATACTCCATTAACTCATAATGGCGGGTCTAGATTCTTCACCTCCACCCTTGGTGCTGCCCCTCCTTTCCCTCTTCGCCGCCCCGGCCTCCGCCCCCCACGTCATCGCCACCCCGACCTCCTCCAGTCGCTCCTTCATTTTTTTTTTTTTTTTTTCCTTGCGCAAATTGTCGTTAAGATTTTAATTTATAGTGTAACATACTAACCGACGAACATTTCATATTGAACCATTGTTTATTTAGCTGATCAGATAAATATTGTCGAACCCAAAAACGAAAGATCCTAGATTCTCTATGTTTCATGCACTAGTCCAGGAACAGCTAGTGTACACAGTCAAACAAAATGGTAGCAAATTCATATCATGTATTTATTGAATAGTAATCATAGTTTATTACAATTGGGCATAAGGCCAAATAAAAAGATACAGCGGAAAGCATAAATAAATGTAGGCCACACATATGCCACATGCAATCGTCTGGGGGCGCGGCCTAGTCCACCAAGTCCAAATTTTCCAATTAGATAAGATATCCAAGAACATCTGAGTTTGAAATTATTTTAAAACCAAAATCAAGTCTAATCCACGAAAGGCTTTACTCAGCATATCCATGACCGCAGACGCGGCTATTCGAATAGATTATTACTCTACAGAGTTGGTACAACTTTACCCACAAGAGACAATTTGCTTAATACGTCGGCCAAGACATGCTTTTGAAGGTGTGCGACTAAGCAACTATCACGAGGTCTTTACCCTACACTATTTCAACATAATTATGTCCACTAAGGTTTCATTACCATAGGCTTCACGCCAAATGGTAACCCCCTCCTGCGACATGTGGGTATTAACAATAAGTCTTCACGACACCCACACATCTGAATGACACAATTACGGTAAAATAGTATAGCTTAATCAGCCAAGTCTGTCCCACACCAGACTTGTGGTGGTACGATTATGGCTTAGCAATTCATAGCTCGCAGACTGATCCTTAACTGACTGGGCAACTTCTAAAACAACCCCTAGGTCTCAATCATTCACTAAATTGAGTCCGTGTATAAACCTGCACCCACCAACGGTCCAATTCGCCTAAGTCTAAACCAGTTTTATTTATTTTCATGTCAAAACATTTTCTAAACTTTCTATGGTAAAAACAATACCATAGTCTCAATTTTAAATCAAAATTTGAATATTTGGCTAAATTCCCCAAATTCAAGATTTTGGTCTAAGTATTGTCTAAGCATAAAGTTTTGTAATTTATCTTATTTTAACTAAGGTGACAAGAAGATGACTATTCAAACATTAATATTAGCCATACAAACGAAATGGATTAACTAGGAATTTAAAATAACTAGGCTATAAATAAGCATGCAATAATTTAAAACATAAGTTAAATAATTTTAAATAACGGGCTCAAATATGATCAAAGAGTATAACTTGCCTTGCTCAAAGTCCTGAGGATCTAACTCTTCAAAAGGTTCAAGCTCTCCGGAGTCGTCAAAATCTATACGCGAAAATGAGCCAAATTCAAATAAAATTCAACTAAAATTCAAATAAAATCTAAATAAAATCATTTTAGTATAGATAGATAGATCTTGATTTTATATGAATTTAGAAATTTGAATCATTAAAATCGGAGCTCGTATGAAGGAGAACGAGTCCTTGGAAAATTAAACCCTAAAGAAATTATCTAAATTCAATTTTCTAGAATTCCCGAATTATTTTATTAAAGAGGAAGCTATTTATGACACAAGTCTGATGTCATCACTGAATTTTCAATTTCCGGCCGAATTAAATTTCTATTGAAAATCTATTTCTTTCACTGACATGTGGGTCCGAAGTCCATGGACTTGGTCCATGAAAAGTCGAGGGTGCTTTGTGGACACGGTTTACGAAACAGTGTGGGCTTGCGCGTGCGCTGGCGTAGTGCGCCACATGGGCAGTGAAACAAGTGAAAGGGGTGACGTGGCTCCTGTGTGGCGGCCAGGTGGCTACCACGTGGCTGCCACATCACTCCTGACGGTGGCGGCGCTCTGGGCATTGAGGTCGCCGGCGATAGCGGCCACGGCGAGGCTCAGTGGTGGTATCAAAAGAGAGATGAGAGTGAGGCAAACCTAATGCTCACCGTTTCGACGGCGATGAGTGGTATGGTGGCCGACGACGAGTGGAAAGGCGGCAGCGGCGTGCGGTTGAAGTCGACGGTGGAGATCTAGTAGGGTTCCAGCAGCGTTGAGGGGGCCTTGTGTAGAACACGCGGTGGCGATGCCGACGGTGAAGTCAATGTCGCTGGAGAGTCCTTGTCGACGACGAATTCGATGACGGAGTGATCTTTGGCTAGCGAGCTTCAACGATGAAATCCGACGAACTCAAGTAGATTGGGGCGGTGTGAGTGGCGGGGATGGGATGGGGTGAAGGAGGCGCACCCGGAGCGTCCTTTTATAGCGCGAGGGGATGGCCATATCGGCGAGGAGCCGTTGGAGTCCGTTTCAGCTCTGTGACGAAATCAGAGGGATAAGATAGAGCCCGTTCCAGTTGCGGTGGGCTAAGAGGATAGGAATGGCGACATTGGCGTGGGATAAGAGGGCCATTTGGCAGGGTTCTAGAACCTCCGCGTGGGCGAAAATGGCGGAGCTGCGTCAGGGAAGAAAGGGAGGTGGGGGATGACCTGACGGGTAGGGTCCAGTGTCAGAGAGAGTGGGAGGGAAAGAGAGAGGAGTTGTGAGAGGCTGACGGACAGGGCCCATCTGGAAGTGAGAGGAAGAGAGTGGCCGGGCGTTCAGAAAAACAGGAATGGGCTGAAGATTCGATCCGAAGCGATTTTCTGGATTTCTTTTTATTATTAGATTTCAGAAATTGTGTTAAATCAATTTAGCTTTTAGAAAATAGCAAATAAAGTACAAAAATTGTGGAAAAATTCGCAGAAATTATCTGAGCTATTTTAGACTTAAATAAAATATTTTTAACTTAACATTGGTATTTAAATTTGCAAATGAATTATTTTGACTTTAAAATAATTAGGGAAAACCTTTTTAAAATCCAAAAACTCAAGGAAACTAATTAAATTTTATTTTTAATCCAAAATTGAAAATTTGGGATGTTACAAATATTCTGATTATTTGAAATATATGTTGTATGGCAATGGACTGCAAAGACACTTTACTTCGGAGGTGTTTGATTCGACGATTTTGCTCTACAATCTGTGGCTAAGTGATAGAAATTTCAATTTGTGCAATCCTTATGGTGTTCTGATGATGCAATGCAAAGGGAGGAAGATAAGCCATGTAGTTGTTGCTTCCTTCCGTGAATTAGGGATTAGGTACTCTGATTATTGCATTAGTGTGATTTGCTGCTTGATTTCATATGACATGTGTTTTTGGTAGATGTCATATAAACGAATATGCGAAAGTTCAAAGCAAGGATCTCATATATGTAACGTTTTGTATTTAATACTTGACAATTGAGGCTTTAGTATGTTTAATGCTTAAATGTACATTTATATGCAAACGTGAAAAATATAAATCAAATCCACTCATAATGTCCTCCAAACTGCATCAAACAAGCCATCATTTGCATCAGGGGCATTATAGACATTTCCTAACTCAGAACAGCCAGTCACTCTAACTAAAACCCAAGCTACTAAATACCAAACATCTTTAGCTCAACCGTTGAGTCCTTCAACCAAACAACCCAACCAGAAGTTACTTTTCAGAAAAACCACAGCCATGCAAAACACCCTCAGATACAAGATGAAACCACCCCGGCAAGCTGGTGGTCGCCTCGATCTCCCGGTGAGCACTTCTCCGCCCACATGACGCTGGCGGCGCCCATCGCCAGACGCCCAGACTCCCCAAGCTCAAGACAACAAGACAGTGACAACCCTAAATCCCTAATTGGCTCCCCAATTCGAATCCCCATTTGCCATTTCCGATTTCTTCCCCAATCCCCATTCCTCCTCTCTTGCTTGTTCCTCCGCTGTTGTCATGGCGTGCTGGCATGTGGCCGAGGCAGTCGGTAGTAGCGGCGCCATGCAAGCAATGGCCAGGGTCATGGGTCATGTGGTGCATGAGCCCGACACTCTAATCCTTCTTCGCCATGTCCGTCCTGTGAAGCTTCTTGTTTTGTTATTTCTTTTCTAATTCTGTACTACAAATCTTCATTGCTGTAGGGAGATATGCGGTTTGAGTTCTCCGCCATTGATCACTTGCTTCTCATGGACGGCGTGGAGGTTCTGGAGGAGTTGCATGAGTTATCTAGCAATGTCGTGTATGCCAGCACTGCTGTGATGAAGAAAGTTTCCGGGATGCAATCGATTGACTCGACTGAGGCAATTGCTATCACACACATGCCTAAGTATTTCTGCGACCTTGGCAGCGATGAGAGTGGAGCTGTTCTTGATGGGTTGTTCCATTCTCCAAAGAGGATTCTAATCCTTGATGGCATTCAAGTGAAGATATGCAATATCCCACCATTATCCAGAGACCAGAGGCAATTGCTGTCATTTTGTGTATAAAAGGAAAATAATACGATGATTCGTTTGTTTGGATTCTGAACTAGTCTATTCAATACAACTTACAAGCATGGCTTCGAATTTTGTACAATGCTCCTGAGTCCTGATGCTGATCATGATGCCAATACTTTGCAGGATCCCGGCAACCTTGGAACATTGATAAGATCGGCTTGAGCTTTCAAATGGGTATGCCATTTTCTCCTTTAACTTTAGTTGTTGAAGCATGCTTAATTGTGTTACAACTGACAACATATAGTATCTCAACAATTGTACATGCTTTCTAGAATTTACAAGATTCACACATCACACTGTTCTTGTTGCGTATAAAAGCTATTATGAGAACATTCGTTTTATTCCTTGCCGAGGGGGCTGCGGGCTGTGGCGCGAGGGGGCTGCGGGCGGCGGTGCGGCACGGGGCCTCGCGGCACGAAGCGGGCTGCGGCCGTGTGGTGTGAGGGTGCTGCAGCGGCGAAGCGGGGGTTGCGGCCGCGGCGGCAAGGCTTGAGGCCGAGCCACCGTCCGGTGTGAGACGTCCACGGTCCACCGAGGTATTTTTTACAGTACATGTTCGCTCCGGATCGATCGAATTCCTGGTTTCGCCACTGTGTATATACATCCGAATCGTCGTGGTCTCGCTTACCAGTGCAATTTACCCTGACCGATTAATCGGATCATGCGGCCAATTAGTAGTTCGACGGATTAAGCCACCCGTTACAGTACTTGCGATGGTTTAAACGACGAAACACCGGCAAATCGGCCGATGAATCAGTCTATTTGATTTGACTTTTACAACACCGCGCTCACGTAAACATTAACTGTTACAGTAGAAAAATATACACCGTCTGTAAGACGATATGCCAGGTTTTAGAAAAAGCACTGCAATAACTAGATATAATTAAGCACAACTTTCTGCTGTGTACACTGTACATAAAGAAAAGCGTTAGAAAAGCACATGATACTTTTTAGTTTCTTTCTCTTTTGGAGTTGCATACCTGCGTTTCCTTCTGTGACGATCCGTCTGTACGTTCGCTTTTGTGTAGCACGCGTGAAGATGGAAGCATCTGCATGCCGGGCAGAGTCAAGAGCAGGATGAACCTAAGCTGCACGGTTAATCGTCGGTCTCCACTACCGGTAAAAAAAGCAGATGATCGGATGATGTAGTTTTCAGTTATATATATTCCTATCTAGTAATCAATATTTTTACTGTGTTCTAGTAAAAGAAAGCAACAGTGTCACTATCACATTAATATGGACAGCAACACCACCAGAAACTGGTGGCACCAAAGCCCTAATTGGGAGATGGAAAGCCCATGTAAACGCAGGAAATTCCCTGCCAAATGATGAACATTCCATGGGGGGGCGCAAAGCACAGAGCGAGTCAAAAGAGATTAGCTAGCTAGGAGATAGTGCTGTGCATCGGTGCACGCATGGCTTTAACCTGTGTGTTAGGAGGTGGAACACAAACATCAAGCGTGCACGTTGATCGTATCTGAATGTGTTCCATTTTCTCTGGAAGGCATGCAGATCTAGTGAGATGTCGGCAACATGTCATGGCTGGGATTTCTGAAGTTTTGCATGAGCTAGCCAGAGCTTAGTCAGTGGCTAGCTCAGACAGTGCTGGCTTGCTGGCTTTCTTCTCTCCTGAAGAATTTCAATGTGTAGGGACTCTATATTATTGTTATGTTAGATTATCATGCATGAGACCATCTCTATGTTTAAAGATTTGACTGCAGAAATCAGAGGGAGCTGATCCAGGGTGTGGCTGAGATACAAACAAAGCTCGCTGAAATATCCTGGATTTATTAGGTAGAGCATGTCAGTGCCACACTACACTACATTAATTGTGGCTCTAAAACAGAGCTGGGCCTAAGTGCCTAACTACTCTCTACTGCAACAACACAGCTTGGATGCTTAACTAAGCTTACGCCTAATCCAACGGTTACACATAACTAAATTACCGGCCGGCAGCTAGCTCAGAGGCAAGTCAACTCTGGCCGGCCAGATTAACGACCGAGTCAAAACCTCATACATACATTAGCTCCACTCCACTCGCACACTCGAGAGAAGACTCAAGGCACCAACCAAATTAGTACTAGCACTACTAGCAGTGATCCATGCGTATTGCTTTCGCTTTGGTTGTCTCTTTTGGCCAAAGGCTTGCTTTTTTTTAATAGTGGGATCAACGGGCTATTGCAATCATCTTAAGACACAACTCATAGGTTATGAGTTCAAATCCTAGAAAATACTATTGACAAATAACCCACCCAACCTGTGATCGGCGGGAATCAAACTCTGGTTATAAGCCATACAGACAAGCTACCACACTGCAAGACTACCACACTTTTAGGAAGACGTGGGCGATTAGCCACCAGTGAACGCCACACTTTCCACAACACTTTAACTAACCCAGTGCATATGTACACTTTTAGGAAGACGTAGGCATTACGGTACGGTGGTCGTCGTCCACGGATGGGATCACAGTTAATTTCCTCTAGATTAATGGAGCAACTGCGACGTACGGTTCGGGTCAATAACCGTGAGTATACCAAGTCGCGCACGGTGTGTGTATGTGTGCATGATCTCATCGGCACGTAAGCAGAATTAAACACCTTGGGGACCTCTCCTCTGCACGGGGTGGCTGGCGACAAAAATCGTCACTACCAAACGCTGCCAAAATTTGAAATTGCATGCCTATGAATTGGTCGAGTTTCGACAAGAAAGTGAACTATAGAACCAATGAAGATGGAACGTGACCAAATTTTGGCCAACAAACTGGCAAATGAAGGCCAAATTTTGATCAAAGTTACCAAATCTTGGAAAGGCAAACATTGACACGCATTCGCACGATTCGGGTGGCCGACTAGACTCTGCACAAACTTTCGTCAGTATGTAAGCACTTCCTTTTTCTACTCGTGACTTGTGAGTTGTGAGCATGCAGAGACTTAGTAGTACCTCGAACCGTGCGTCCCGGGCAATCAAGTGTGGAAGATTGCATGCCGATCGGAATGCCATAGTTTAGAGTTTCTATTTCCTACACATCTACATGCATGTTGCGTCAGTTGTCAGTCAAACACGTACAAAGGCGTACTTGTCCTGCAGGTTTGCAGGCCAGAATTCCACCAGCTGAGTAGTGTTGGTTGTACTTGGAATGCAGGCTGGCTCCTCTCAAAACGGAGACCGAGTGACGGGAGGCTTGCTATGGGGAAAAAACCCAAATGTTCCTAGCTAGTAGGGATGAAAATGGATCGAATATGGACGGATAATTGTTCTGTTATATTTATTTTCATATTTTTTTTGGATCCGGATATGAATACGAATCGAAACGAATACGGTCGTGGATATTTTTCGGAACATGAAAACCTCTCAAATTGTATGTCATAAATTAACAAAAACATATAACTAGTTTATTTGATTGAAACATTCATGAATTGTTAATATTTTCAGCAACCACACATAACATTGGCAATAGCAAACTGCATTAACTAGTTCATCACAAACATAACACTTAGTTTACCATATTTAGCTTATAAGTAATAACTCACAAAGTCACAAGTTATCACACATTCACACTTAGTTCATCACATACATAAAACTTAGTTCACACTAACATCGATCAGACTAGATGGTTAATCTATACGCAAATGACTGTAACATCCCAAAGTATGTTACCAAAAATAAAATTAATAAAGTTATTATTTTATTGGATTTTCGAGATTTAAAAGAGTTTTCTTGCTTAAAATGAAAAATAAAATAAAGTCAATTATTTAATTTCCTAGTTTTTAATGTTGAAAATAAAATTTATTGAGTTTTCTATGATTTTATTGGATTTAAAATGAAAAGAAAATTGTAATTAATTTCTTGAATTTTTCGGATTTAAAAAATCTATTTTTCAGAAATTTAAAATAATTTATGTGCAAAAATAAAAACTAACTTTAGGTTGAAATTAATTTTATTAAGTTCAAAATAATTCAAGTGATTTTTGTGATTTTTTCTAGAATTTTTGAACTCTATTTGCTATTTTCTAAAAGACTATTTGATTTGTTGCATATTCTGAAATTTGAAAATCAATTAAAATCTCATTTTTCTCTTTTGGCCAAAATCCGGATATCCGACATTCGTACAATCAAGATAATCCGTATCCGCATCCGACGGATAACAGGGCTACCGTATCCGTTTCCGATATGAGACAATCCAAATCCATTTTCGTCGGATCGGTCGAAAATTATTCGATCTATTTTCATCCCTACTAACTAGTTCCTGCTTGCTATTACAACTTGTCTGGAAATTGATCAACGAGATTGAGCAGTGGTCACTCCTCGATCTCATGTCTGCTGATTGGTGAGTACTGAGTAGCTACTGTACTCCGGTCGGGCCTCCAAGCCAAACCCAAGCAGATCGGAAAGTCATCGCGGGCATTTGCATTCCCCTGATCAAAGGCAAGTATCGCTGGTGTGGAGTGATAAGATCTATTCCTTCACGTAACGTGTTTAAAAATAGGTTGATTTAAATCTAGATTGAACTATGTATGATGCTAACCAACTGGCATTAGCAGACTCCGACCGAAGCCAAATGATACTAGCTACTACTACAACCACTGAATTAGCACCGGTGTTTCCGGCTAATCAATTGCTGCCGTGCCTTGCGTACGGCCGGGCAGCAGCAGCCGCACCGACCAGCCGAGCTTAGCAAGCAGCCATGGCACTTGGCCATCCCTTAATTTTCCCATCCACCCAATGCAATCAATAGCTCTCTCTCTCTCTCTCTCTGTCTCTGTGATGGGTACGTACGTACTACTGCCTCGTCCTGGCACGAGGCATTGAAGAACGGGCCCCGCCAGTCAGGTCTTGACACCTGCCCACTGCATTTGTTGCGGCTGGTGCGACGCGATTCGATGGTTACGGATCTAGATGCATGCATGCATGATTGATCTGTTACGGATCTTAGTACTGTGCTAACTTTATCCGTGTGCCCACGTGGCATATTATTAATCCACCGAGAGTCACGATATATATTATCACATATATACATAACCATTAGGCTTAAACTGTACAGTGCAAAGCTACACATACATAGGTATTGATAAGGCAAAACTACTTTGGACTCGATGTCTCATGCACTCCGGTAACTCTACATGGATCTGGCACTGCGTATTGCAACACATCATGCAAAAGGTTACCTTAATTCTGCTGGTTTAGCCCACGGCAACCCCAAAACACACACACAAAAAATTAACACCGGTTTTAAACTGTACGTAGTTCATGAATTTTTGAAGGTGCACCTACGTTTTTATTGTTTGAGGTGAAGGGATATAGCATCCCCCCCCCCCCAAAAAAAAGCAATTTTATCCTTTATATTATCATTTCTCTGACAAAAAAAATTCTGAACATTAAAAAATGACCAAGCAAAATATTATGATTTTATTTAAAGACGATAATATGGAGAAATTTAAAACTAGCATGATTCTACGAGTCCACAGTCCCCTGATTTTATGGAGAATGTTACAGATATTATCTTGTGAAGATAATGGAAAAATGGGGGCAAAACTTGAAGAGATTTTTTTCCACGAATTAAATGTCGAAACAATTTGACCCCTTCTAATTTGACAAATAAAATTTTCCACATGGGCACCGAATTGCAGTGTATAACCTATGTGCAAGCTTTCCCTGTACTGTTATCTTTTTCTTTCCCCTTCTATACGGTTATACCATCAAGGTGTAGTCTATGAGTATTCTTACACTAGTTAAGTGTCAGGGCGTTACAGCGGAACCTCAAAAGAGAGTGATACAAAAAGCTTCATTTGGAGATAAATTGTCTAGCTATAGAGTTTGTAATTGGCACAACCATATTACATAGAAACTGACAAAAGATAGAGACGAGGATTAACATCTCTATGTATTACTTTAATGCATAATAAAAAACTATATATCTTCGTGGTCGTAACCCCTAAGGCTAACGACCCCTGTGGTTGTAAAGATTCCAAAAGTTACATAATAAATATTCTGGTCGAATTTGAGTTTAATAGTAATTTTTAGTTTTTTTTCTACGCTTAGCTCACATGCTAAATGATAATCGAATAATCATAAACCATGTTCATCTATTTGCAAAATTCACGAGATGCCATCTAAGCAAATGAAAAATAATAGTTTTCACATTTTTCCCTCAAAAGAGCTTGGCAACCATAACAAGCTGCCCTTGTAAGTTGTAACCAGATAAAACTGGCACACTTTCAGTCCAGTTCCCGACTAATTTTCGGAATATGTATGAAATCCAAAATATGTGCAAAATTTAAGCGTGTACAAAATCAGGATATGTATTGTACTATTTAGTGCAAATCCGAATTTTGTGCAAAAATATGTACAATATTCCATCATGTACGGAATTCGAATATGAACGAAACTTTGAATATGACAAACTTGAATATTTTTGAAATCCGAATATGTATAAAAAAAAATTTTTGGGGGGATGGAGCGTTGTTTTCTAGAAAATGGACAATACAATATGACATACATGGGGTGTATGTGTACGCACGAATCTTAAAGCGAATTGAATGGATCGGAGGATAGGTTAGGAGGACATTTGACTTTCCCCAAAACAAATTGCATGCAAAATGTAAAACAGTTTTTTTTTTTTTGTTTTTTTTGTGCATGAACATCAGCTGATAAGTTTTCAAACGGCATGGAAAGTGATAGCGATGAGGAGCAGCAACCAGCAAGAGAAGAGGGCGAGCGAGGTGCGGCCAATAAATAGGCGCCGGCCCGGGTCATTGGCCAAGGCCCCCTGATCTCTCTCTCTCTCTCTCTCTCTCTCTCTCTCCCCTGATCACTTGCCTCTGTGCTCTCATTAACTCCTGTGCCCATCTGAGTGGTGAAGGAGAGAGGGATAGAGAAGGAGATGTCAGGAGGAGGTGAGAACTCCCAGACGAATGGAGCTCATGAGCAGAGAGCCATGGAGGAAGGGAGGAAGGAGGAGTATGACCAGGGCTGTGGCTTGGCCATCTCTGTTCCCTTTATTCAGAAGGTTGAGCTTCTTGACTACTTATATATTTTCTCCTTGCCATGTCTCCTGAAATGATCTTCCACTGATCTTAATATTGTTAGCTACGCATGTATGATCCTTAGTTGTGAGGTGATCTAGATCATATAGCATGCATGCCAGCAAAAATGGCGCATTCATGGAAGAATTTATGTCACGCCAAACTGTTAGCCAGCCGCCTAATTAACTGCTTGTTTGCATCTAGACAAAAGTCACAAATTCTGGCCAATCTTGAGTGACAAAAGAATAAAAACAAATGAGTTGCGCATGCATGAATGTATGAGCAGATCATCGCGGAGATCTTCGGGACGTACTTCCTGATCTTCGCGGGGTGCGGCGCGGTGACGATCAACCAGAGCAAGAACGGGCAGATCACGTTCCCAGGGGTGGCGATCGTGTGGGGCCTGGCCGTGATGGTGATGGTGTACGCCGTCGGCCACATCTCCGGCGCGCACTTCAACCCGGCCGTCACCTTCGCCTTCGCCACCTGCCGCCGCTTCCCGTGGAGGCAGGTGCCGGCGTACGTGCTGGCGCAGATGCTTGGCGCCACCCTCGCCAGCGGCACGCTGCGCCTCATGTTCGGCGGCAGACACGAGCACTTCCCCGGCACGCTCCCCGCCGGCTCCGACGTCCAGTCGCTCGTCCTCGAGTTCATCATCACCTTCTACCTCATGTTCGTCATCTCCGGCGTCTCCACCGACAACAGAGCCGTAAGCAGATTAACAAACTCCCTGTAAAACAATTAACTAACATGGATCACCGAACCTCCTAAATCTTAATCTGCTCACTCTGTTATTGTGCATGCAGATCGGGGAGTTGGCAGGGCTGGCCGTGGGCGCAACCATCCTGCTTAACGTGCTGATCGCTGGGTAATTACACTCCCCGACAATAGCTCCACCTTCAACAGCGCGTTCTTCCTCCCACACATAATTTCGTAGGAATTTTGCACGAATTAGTAATTTCCACATGGTTCCAACGAAATTCACGTATTCTAGGCAGGGTCTAGAAATTCTGGCATGTTCCAAACAGATCTGTATAAATCTTGCACTCTTAATCATGTTAGGCATGGGTAGTAGCACGGCAGAGTAACCTGATTAACATACTCCAGTCAAAATAAACGAAGGTTCTTTGCCGTGGCTGTCCTTTTCGCTAGCACCGTTTTATGGAGCCATAAAGACTGTCATGTGAGGAGTCATGGGCATGGCTATGGCTTTTGAGTGTGCGTTGCTGTGGTTGGTGTAGACCAGTGCACAAGCATTAATGTGAACATAACACTAGGACCGTGCAGCCTTGTTGTTTTTCTGACCTGTGTGGAAAAGCAACACAGGGTTAGAAAAAAAGAGGGTCTTGCATGCATCTTTTTTCACCTACATTTCTCGATTACATTGAACATAGAACCAGGTAAATTCTTTTCATCGTCCTACACTTTTGCATGAGGCAGAGTGATGGCTGGGAAAACACGAGCTTACGGCATGTGCATCTCTTTCAGGCCTATTTCGGGAGCATCCATGAACCCGGCGAGAAGCGTTGGCCCGGCGCTGATCGGAAGCCAATACAGATCGATCTGGGTGTACATTGTGGGGCCGGTCGCCGGAGCGGTGGTCGGAGCATGGGCCTACAACCTCATCCGGTTCACCAACAAGCCTCTGCGCGAGATCACCAAGAGCGGCTCTTTCCTCAAGAGCATGAACAGGATGAACTCGACCTAACCGCAAGCCAAGCAAGACACCGAATGTGTCCAGTATCGAGTGGGGTACCTCTAGTAATTTAGCCTAGCCGAAAGTATATATCTGGACAGTTAAGTTTTGGACCTTGCATGACGCAAGTTTGGTCTTAAGGGTGATGATGGAGACAAGCGTGGGATGGTAGCTTAATTCCGTGCAGTTTTAGCTTTTAGTAGGTGAATGTGCTTATTAGCGTTGTGATGCATGGTTGCGTTTAATTTGGTTACTTTGGTCACATTTCGGCTACTCCTCTATGTACGCTTTAGTTCCACCTGGCTGTGTCGATGCTGTGTACTTCTAGCTTAATTAGCCTTTTCAATATGAAAGAGCCGTCCAAACTGCAGAGTATATATGAGTGCATCGTGTAAATTAAGTAACTCCAATCCTTTAGGAAAAGAAATGTTTCGAAGCATAGGAAGAATGTTAACCGTGTAAGAGTCAACCAACGCGTATTGTGAGTATTAACGAGCCTTTACTAACATTTGAATTTGGGTGGTTTCGTGTCTTTTCAAGGACTAGAAACCATTACATCTATTTGAAGACGTATAGAAAATGTACTGGTAGTTGGAAGTAGTAAAATTTGAGGTGACATAACAACTGGTGACTGCAACCTTAACCAAAATTCTTAATCTCGCATCTGATAAAAGAGCTGCTATTCCCCTAAGAAAGCAAAGGATGTCATATATAATACACGTTACAATCACTTTTAATAGAGCATATGACATTAAATGGATCTCAAAACTACAATCCGCATCATGTGAACATACAAAGATAGGATAAATGTAGAAAATGTACCTCATCAATGAAGTTTACAGAACAATTTGCCAACAAAATACCAAATTATTAAATTACTAGTAATAACCTATTAAAGGTAGATGGATGGTGAGTATTCAGATTAATCCATCATAAATCATAAAAAATTATTGAATATAACAAACAGAAATGCATACCATTAAAGTACTAATTACGTCTATGAGCTTCAACCCGTAGTACTTGCTCTTCTGTAGCTACCACAGCATTCCCGCTTGCACCGGTTCTTGGGGTCGACCGACTCGACGACGACGCAATGGTAAAATAGCTCTTCAAATATAGCAAATTCACCACACGATGACACTATCAAATTCACAAATCATCATATTCATTCATCAATAATCATTTATACATTTATAATTTATAAATTATAATCACTGTGAGTATCACACATGACATATCACAAATTCACAGTATTCATCATTCAGGCATTCACAATCCAATTCTTACCTTTTTCTTTAGACTTAGGAGGAGCCATCTTCAATTTCTATTTTCTCAAACTCACCATCTCACCTCCTCACTCACGGCTCTCTATTTTCTCAAATTCACCAGCCCACCTCTACCTCCTCACTCACAGCTCCTCATGACCTCCTCCTCCTGCCACTTTACCGGGCCCCTGCCTTCACCCTAGCTGGACCAGGCCTCGCTCCTCCCCGATCGGCAACTGGCGCCGCTCCTCCCGGCGACCGGCGCCATCCCATGATCCGCAGACGCGCCATGTGCCCGTCGGCCGTGGCCACCCGCTTGGCTTCGACCGACAGCTGGAGCTCTCCCGTGGCGCCACCTCCGGCAACAGAATAAGGCCAAGCTCCTCCCCATGGTGCCAAGACTGCCACCACCCTAGCCTGTAGGGTTGGAGATTTGGAGAATTGGAGTTTTTGCAAATTAGGGATTTGGGGGAACCGGAGAGATGTAATGAGAATATGAGATGCAGATGGGCTTGGCTGGGCTAGGCATGGGTTTTAGGTCTTCCTTTGGGGCTTTGGGCTATGGCCTCCTCCTCTGGACCTCTTGCTGTCTGTCGGGACTCGGGAAGAAACAGGGACAATAGCAGATTAGGGTGGGGGGGGGGGTCACCGCCCGGCTACCTCGGGCGGCCGCTCAGCCTTGCCTTATTACTAGAGCCGCCCCTGAAGGGGGGCAAGGCTTTAACCTAGTTACACTGACGCAACATCACCATCAGAAAACGATATATGACATGTTTGTCTCCACGGATCTCCTGCGATTAAAATGTCCTGCCCCCAAATGTTGCACATACGTACCTTCAGAAACAAGTGAAACATTACTCACTCTGATCAAGTAATCTATTAGAAGCTGAAAGATAAAGTGGTACTAGGCCATTACAAGCACTTGGTTGTGCTGCATCAGTTTGTGAATACCCTCTTACTTTTGGCCATGGCTCTTCTCTGATGTCAAGCTCCCTCTTCAGATGTGAAATCCGTACTTTCGTTCTTCCTCTCTTCCAGCGTCAGCCTTGAGCATTCCTCTCTTCTTGTTGAGCCACCTTGCTGATTTCCAGACCACACATGGTGTCGCAGCGCTCCTACCTGGATGATCTTCGCACCCTTTATCACTGCCTCCTCCTTCATGCCCTCCTTTTGTAGCCCTGCCCTGCCCAATAGGTTAGGAAAGTGCAGGTGATCTCGGCAGGAGATCGAATTAACTCTCTCAAAACAAGCTACGTGTCTGAGCTTCCAAAGTGCAAACCAAGATGTGAATTTTTCTGTTACATGGCAAGTATTTTTGAGCCCACTGTAAGAATTGGTCAAAGTTACCCGGACTGCAACCAGCCCCAATAGCGATCCCAATTACCCCCGTACGTATCTACGAGTAGTGCTTCCATGTTCTTCGCTCCCATAAACCTGCACAAATCTTATAGCACCAACCAAAGGGTAAGTGTCCCAATCCATCCTTGATTGCATTGAATCACCTCCCGCTGCAAAATCAGAAGCAGCATAGAGGATCACCCTCCCAATTTCTTCTCAACATGTAAGGTGTTCGTGTGTTGCAACGAAATTCCAAAAGAGAGTGATATATATCAGCAGACGGAGTCCTAAACTGCATAATAAATATCAATTTTCTTTCACACATATATAAATTAACTCCGTCTATTGCATCACCTACTACTACTACCCGAAAATTAAAATTCTGAGCTCATAGATTGTTTACGTTTAGAAGTTGAAGTTGATGCCAACTTTCCTCCTCGACGGCTACCCATTTCTAACTATTGCCGGCTGACAAGAAAGAGGGCTACACGTCGATGGTCACTTTCTTCCACCCTGAACCCAAGCTACGACTTAGTTTTCACTGCCATTGACCTCTGCAGCCCTCGTCAGGCACATTGCGGCGAGGATGTGGGAGGCCAGCGGAGGAGGCGGTGGCGGCGTCATGTTGGTAAGCGAGGAGGTGGCAGCGGCGTAGGGAGGATTAGGATAAAGAGGACATGGTGCGGTGAATTCAAGACAACGACGCGACAAGGGAAGGATGTCTTCGTCTCTACCTCTTCTTCGTGCGTCGTCGCTGCCTCCCCTCCCTTCCCCGGTGCGCCGCTTCTCCTCCAAGGTATTGCCTCCTTTCCTCCCAGTGCCTTCTCCTGTCTCCGACACCGCCTCCCCTCCCTACTACCTCCTCCTGTGACCGGCGCTACCTCCCCACGCCGCCGCCTCCTACGCTGTTGGATCCCCTCATTTTCGTGCACGCCGCTGTTGCAACCTGCGGACTGAGTGTCAGAGGGGTCGGGATCTCTGGTTGGGTCTACATATTGGTGCACCTCGATGAGGAATTTGGAAGGGACGGGAGAGGCCAACCACGTGCATAGGATAAAGGACAATGTCCCACTACGTGAGGGTAAACTCCTTCTTTTATTAGTTAAGATAAAATAAGATATAAATCAAACACTTCTTCAGTTAGTCTATCAGGAGTTCTGGACACATAAATCAAGATCCTAGAATAAATGTAGATGGAGAAATTAAGTGAATAAAAGAAGGGATGATCAGGACCTTATATTGCATGGACAGATGAAATTAACATAAAGAAGGGACTACACAATGCTTAATTCAATTACGGTACTTGACTACAAGCTGTTTATCACCAACCAATTTACAAGCAGAAGAATTGTGCATCAATGGCAAGTTGGCAACTTAAACAAGTTCATCAAAGTAAAAGCAGGCATATGTGATATCAAAGTAGTACATGCAGTTCAAAGCATTTGATAATAAAAAAGTGGGTACTAATAGAATACAAGAAATTAACCAAATAGAAGAATGAATTAGCAGTTATTGAAAAAAACACACATTTTAAATATGAGGTTTTAGGTTCAGAAATGATCAAATGTAGAAGCTAGGCCCCGCTAGTTCAAAAAACAAGGTATATAACATGTGCCACCAACAAAGGAAAGTAAAATCAACAGGAGCTATTGGATCATTTTGAGATTAAGAATGTTAAACTTGAATGAATGCAAGCAAAGTTTGCTTATTGAAAGAGAATAAATATATCACCTTGTAAGAGCCCTCCAGCCTATCTTTGTACTTTTCAGCCAAAACCTCCTCACTTAATGTCAAGTCCCTTTCAACCTCTGCTTCTGTCTCAAACTGTTCATAAAGCAATGAAAATAAAAATGGTATAGTAAAGAGACTGTATAGAGAGAACACAAATAGAAAGAAAAGTTGCATAGTATCAATGGCACCTCTTCCAACAAAGCTGAAGCACTCCCGGTCTTCATCTACTCCCCGTCTTTGTGTTGAAGCAAGCGAATCACGACTTAGGGTATTGTGCCTTAATCCGTTTCATTCATTTCGTCGATGGTATTTCGCTTGCTTTTGCTCAGCCGTCATATTTGCATACCGTGCTCCGTTGCGTGCTCGTCATGCTTCAATCTACTCCTGTGTCATGATTCTTCGGCGTACATTTCGTTGATCATTTGGTCCATTGCTTTGCATTGTATGGTCTGATAGATTGTCCATATGTGAATCAACATCAATCGTACTTTGAACTGCACCAGAAGAAACGGGGATAGGTGCATCGCGTCTCAACGCATTTCATGTGTTTTGGCGATCACACCTTGCTTGCCTCTGATCAGGAGTCATACTTGCGTAGCGTGCTCTATCGCGTGCTCACCTTGCTTTAACCTGATCTTGCATCGTGTGCATTTTGTTAATTTTGCCTTGGTTGCCTTTCCTCCGGTGTTTGGATTGTGGCATGGAGTACCATGATCACACCTTCTACCTAAAGGGTGGTGCATGCATAATTTCAGAATAGATGATTAAATGTGCACACATCGTTAGCAACTGTGTGCAAATAGCACGTTGTACCATTTGAGCTTTCACCTTGAAACAGCATGGCCCTTGTGAGGACACTCTGAGATTGTATTGCAAATGATGAAGGTATTTGATTTGGCTCATCATCGTCATCTAAAGAAGTAGAACTTGCGTTTGAGGTGCCAGGTAGCTCACGTATAAACAATCCAATAGGGGCACGTGACACAATATTGGTCCAAATTCTCTTCAGTGCACTATGTTCGTCTAGCAATACATTAAAAAAACTAAGCATGTAGGTTTTCTTTTAGGATCGACAAAATGGAACAAAATAATGAAAGCTACAAGGTTTGGCTACATAGCCACCTTCTTTTCCTTGATGTGGTGATTGGTTTGGATGCCGTGACATTTTTTTACGAAGATCCTCCTCGATCTGATATAGAGAAAAAAAATAGTGCAACACCTGAAATGGTCACTTTATGGTGAATAATTCTGGTTGCCAAATTTGTGGTGTATACAAATCTGATTTAGCAGAGAAAAACATTCCAACTTTACGGTATCTAACTGATGAGGAGGAAGTAAAGGAAATTGTAGAACAGGGAAGGTATCTATTTTTCGGATAACAACTATGTATCATTGCATTTTCAGGCCATGTTATTTTTTTCACCCTTCGATTTGATCAATGTCCAACATCTTGCACATCACTTATATGATGCAACTTTACACCTCGAGTTTTGTTAGTGACAGACAACATTGTCTAATTTTACTTATTACAAGCCATATCATAGCTTACATCGATTGAATACATACAATATCTACAAATATCATTACAGCAGAATCCAGCAATCACAGGTTTCATTTATTACGCTTTAACAAATAGACTAGCCAAACAAAAAAAATATTGAACAAGCCAAAAAAAGAAAAAAGAGTACACCAGTTGAAATAAGTATTGTGCAAAGCATAGGAACATGTATTAGCACACACAGCCACAACCAACACGGCGTCCAAACAAGAAGTTGATGTGGAAAGGGCCAACAAGACAATCCCTCAATTGCAAATCTGTCACCTTATATCACTGAAAAATCATAAAAAATGGATAGATATATTAAAACTATAAAACTGTGCACCAAGAATTACATTCAAAATACTTTTGTTGGGAAACATGGTTACTGATTTAAAGGTATTAACAAAAGGAAACAACGAAGTGTTGATTTAAAGTGTTATTGACATAGCACAACACTTCTAACTACTTATGCATTGCTAATCACAAGCTAACTTTGTTTCATTTCATTTGCTAAAATAACATGTAAGCTGGCAGATAAAATGTTGAATGCACCTTTAAGGTAACAAACTGTACACTATTCTTTTGCTTGAATGAGGCACAAATAATACCGTCTCACATAATAACAAGGACTACACGCTATACAGGGGTGGAGATGATACCAGCTTCTGTATTAATAAATCAAACTATGGGCTATGTCCTATCTGATCTATTGAAAGATTGTCATTGAGCATGACATTCAATTAATTAATTTTTCCCTGGTCTTTTATACATTCTAACCGATTCCGCGGCATAATCGCGCTAACACTCTGTGGGCATGCCACGTGGCTCACATGTCAGTGTCGTAAGCCAACCAATCAGAGCAAGGACAAAAAACTCAATAATTAACAATCGAAACTATAACAACACCTCATAGAATTAAAGAACCACA
Source organism: Phyllostachys edulis (assembly GCA_036346405.1). Taxonomy (NCBI): domain Eukaryota; kingdom Viridiplantae; phylum Streptophyta; class Magnoliopsida; order Poales; family Poaceae; genus Phyllostachys; species Phyllostachys edulis. Next base: position 22,659,792 of record CM070548.1, on the reverse strand, counting down.
TGGATACTAAAATAATGAGGTACATCCAGTTTGACCAAGTCGTAATTCGGATCACAAATAACAAGGGTGTCACATCTGATAGAATTAAAATCTGGAGTGGTACATCTTGATTGTTGAAAGTAAGTGAAATATTTAGGCTAAAAAGACATCTGATAGAATTAAAGAACCACATGGATACTTAAAATAATGAGGTACATCCAGCTTGACCAAGTTGTAATTCGGATCACAAATAACAAGGGTGTCACATCTGATAGAATTAGCCCACAAAGACTACTAGACATATATAATTGTAGGCTTCTATGGACAAAATCAAAAGTATAAGACAAAAAATCTTACCTCAATCTCCAAATGGTAGAATGATTTGTTGTATTATGATAGAATAAAGAACATCAACTATAATCCAAATGGAGAAAACACACCTGTAAAAGAAATCATGAGCATCAATTATCAAACTGTAGCAACCAATAATTCTAAAGGTAAAGTAACTACAAAATATAGCAAATTAAGAAGAATAAGCAACAGGGGAATAAATAATTGTTGACAAATTTTGTAATTCATATTTGGTCATAGACACATTGACTGTTTATGAAAAAAAATCAGAACAGGTTCTTATGAAACAATTGCCACAGGGAACGATTGAGAGCTAGCTGGGTTTGAAGAATTCTTCACATCAGATATGTCCATGGAACTTGTGATGAAGCGAATGCGCTACGGACAATTGCTAAAACGGTGTAGTGTGCTGACAATCCTTCCCTCATTTTTTCCAATACACTTCTTTTTATTATGTTCTTCTACAGTTTTAAGTACTTTCCGATGTATGCAAGTTCATCAATTTCAGGGCTAAATGGCTAATGAATGTAAAAGAATGAAATTTGCAGAAAGTAACAGTTTTTTCTAAAAAAAATGATTAAGAGCCTACTCTAACAATGAACTGTTCAGAAGCACTCGGAAAAGCCATCTAAAACTTTTCAACTTCATGACAATATTTGGGAACCATGTCTACCCATACAATTGAGCCATTGAAAAGATGTTTTCAGGTGGAATTTGAATAAGTCTGGACTTTTTTCGGTACAATCTTTATATATGGCACTAATTGAAAATTATTGAGCCCCCATTAGAAAAAAATTTTGGTTAATTAAAATTCTATTAAAAGTGAAAATATTCCTATGGTATCTCAAAAGAGGGGTAGTATTAACTAAAGATAACCTGCTTAAAAGAAATTGGAGAGGAAGCAAAAAGTGTTGTTTCTGTATTAAAGATAAAACAATTCAACATATTTTTATTGATTGTCCCTTTGCACGTCTTGCATGGTGGGTTGTTCAATGTGTGTTTAATTTATCTCCCCCTGTGAGTATAGCCAACATGTTCAGAGCTAGTGCCTTATGTTGGTCTATTTGATTATGTGGGAATGATGTTGTTTTTGATAAAAAAAGATTATCACTAATCCCTTGCAGGCTATCTTATTGAGTGGACACTGGCTGAGTGCTTGGGTAATTATGCAGAAACCAGCCCAGAAGGAGTCTATGTTGGCCGGAAACGTCAGGATGGAGTATATGGCGAAGCAAATCTTCAACATTCATAGGTGGCGGTTTAGTCATAGGATTTATAATGATTGAGTTTAATTTTTAGTCGTCATTTGGTTGTAAGACTTTGAGCTACCTTTACACTTTTTGGTTATCTTGGTACTTTTACACTTTTTGGTTATCTTGGTACTTTTAACTCTGTAATAAACTGGGCTGTGTATATCCTTGATACAGAGGCCGGGAGAGTTTTATCTTTCATTATCGAAAAAATGTCTACGCACAACTTCACTGGTTGGATTTTGTACAATCAAGTCTACTCAGTTCTGACTCAATTATTATAATCCAACAATAGCATTGGAGATAATTTATTATCTCACCTTAACCCTAGGGGATCCATATCGTACTATTTGCTACATGAGACAGCAAGCATTTATTAAACCCTCATTTGAACTCAAAATAACTTTATTTATCAAGAACACCCATTCTCTGTATCACTGAATTATAAAATGGATGTACCAAAACAGCATACACTAATATTTATGAGTAAAGAAATAATACAATTATATCTTCTCTCCAAGAACATCCTGAAAGAAATCTTACAGTGATCGTTGTGTCATTCAAATGCTCTGGTAAAGGATCAGGCCACTTCGATGTCCGAACAACAAAAATAATAGATGAACATCCATAAAACCATGTGGATCTTTATAATTATAGATTATCAAAGCACACTATTGAGACAAAGCATAAAGCAAGATACAATGGAGATGCCTTATCCACCGAATAGATACAAGTATGAAAAGCAAAATAGCAAACAAAATCACCTGACCAAGATGCCTTGACCTACCTCGAACCCCAAACCCAACCAAGCTGCCTTATCTGCGGAATTCTTGCACGGGCAGAAAGACCAAATAATCAAACCAAGAACAATGTGTGTTCATGAAAACAGAGGGAAAGAGTAGTGGAAGTATTCACCTTTGCTTGTGCGTGCAACAGAAAAAGGGAGCTAAGCAGGAGATGGTTGCCACAGATAAGGAGGTGGAGAAGTGGAAGAAAAAGGAGGAGAAGAGGAAATGCGAACCTTTTGTAGTGTGGAGGTAGCAACCGCCGGTTGTGCACATTTATTCGTTCGTTGCAACTGGCGTGCGTAAGCTGGGCAGTAGGCCCTTGAGAACTGCAATGGGGGAAACACGAACTCATTTTTCATACGCCCTCTCCTATCCTACCCACACAAAGCCACAAAGGAGCCTCCCAATTGCCCCGAAGGCTGTAATGATCAACTCTGAAAGAGGGGACAAAATCCACTTTGAACAATAGAAGGCTATCTAAATTCTAACAACACAACAACATAAACAAAAATGCAGAAGCACGAAATCACGCGAGGTCCGGCTTCCCCAATCCGCATTTGTGAATAGGACAAAACCCCACTCATTCGAGATTCAAATCCAAGGCATTCAAATGCGAAACCTGAATTGGATTTTCCACCAACAAACAACCAAATTCCACGAATAAACACATGAATTCCGAACGATACCCAGACAACCCACCCCAAAAACCTCCCCTAAATCGCGCAAACAAAATGAAACAAAATCGCACCCCATGAAATCCAAAGCGCCCGTACGCATGCACACCAAACAACTCAACTCGAACGGAAGCACCCAACCAATGAGCAAGTAAACAAAAGCAAGTGGCCTTACCCTGGCCTCCATGACGGCCTTGAGTCGGACGGGAGAGGAGCGGAGTGCGGAGGGGCGAGGGGCGAGGGCGTCTCGCCGGCGGGCGAGTGCGAGGGCGTTGCGGCGGCGGGCTAGTGCGAGGGCGTTGCGGCATCGAGCGAGGGCGGCGCGGATGGGAGGTAGGAAGGGGCGGTGGAGGCGGAGGCGGAGGATGCGGGCGAGGGGCGACTGGCGAGGGCGGCTCGTGGAAGGCGGGGGAGAGGACGTTGCAACGTCGGGCGAGGGCGGCACGGTGGCGAAGATGGGTTGCGGCGCGGATGGGAGGTAGTGACGGGGAGGCGGCTGGCGATTTTAGCTAGAAGGGTGGCGTTGATATTTTATTCGTGCGTGAGGTTTCGTGCGAGGCAGCGAGGTGGGTGGGACGATCCCGGGTAAACTCTAATTTTTAGTCGTTAAGAAAGACATAGGAAAAATGTTAACTGTGCAAGAGTTAACCGGTGTCTAATCTAACCGGTGTGCCAGGAATACACGTATTGTGATTTGTGAGTATTAATGAGCCTTTACTACCAATTGAATTTGGTTTTCCTGTATGTCTTTTCATGGGCTAAGAAATATTAGGATATGTACAATAGATTTATATCAGCTATTTATAGTTTCTGTTATGTAGGATTTAAATTGATGTAGATAAAAGAGAATAAAGAAAAAAAAATATATTGTCTACAATCATATAGATGACTGTATCACCAAAACCAATGAGGAAATATATTAGATTCATATAAACATTAAAAGATTGTGTCATCTATAAAGATAAGTGAAAAGACAACCTATCAGATGAAATTGCCTATAGCGTGGCATGAAGAAATAAGTATCACCGCTCAGTATTATCATGCACACGCCCTCACCCTTTTGATTAGCATGATTCTAAAAAACGTAGAAATAGGATAGGAAGACATGTGCCAAACAGAAGATCGAAAAACACATGGATCTTGTAGGATCGTGTGTTTGATTCGCAGGAATAGGAATACCACATGATTTTTGAGTAAACAGTAATATCATTTGCCTAATCAGTAAAAATACAACTTGTTTATTTGCAGACTAATGACATATGGTCGTCATTAGACAAAAGAATCCACCCATCAGTGCATATCAAGGATTATTGGACTACACGTCCTTATCCATTCATCTCGTTGACTCTTTCCATCATCTTCCTTTCATGCGCTCTCCCACAGAGAAAAAGAAAGAAAAGAGCAGATCGAGGCATAGCGCTGGGCGAGGGCTTCCTGCGGTTCGCAGACGAGGGTTTCGAGCCGCGGTGGTGAGGTTGGTGGCGCAGAGCAGCACGGCGAGCCGCGAGAGCTTGCCGCACGCGTGGAGCTCGTCCGCTAGTGGGCTGGGGATGGCGGCCTTGAGGCCGTTCAGCGCGCCGGGCCTGACTCCGGCGACGACTACAGCTGTAATATTATCTGTCTTTTCTCCCTTTCTCCCTCTCTGCGTCGCGCGCGCTCATCCGCGAAGGAAAATTTCCATCCACTCCGAGTGGATGCCTAATTTCCAGTGCAATTCCTCCAAAACCGTAAGGAGTGAACAGTGTTCCTATGGAATTCCTTCGATCAATTCCTGCGAATCGAACGGCTGTACGGTACTCGTTCCAGAGGATCGTGGATTCCTACGTTTTTCCTTTGGAAATCCCGTGAATCAAAGAGGGCCTTACATTTTGAAGACGTACAGAAAATGTTGTAGTTGGACGTTGTGAAGTCGAGGTGACGTAAGAACTAAGAACCGGTGACTGCAACCTTGACCAAAGAAACACACCCTCGCCATTAAATAGCAATGCCACGGATAAATAATACCATAACATTACGTACGGACCGTCGGATCGAAAATAAAAGGCTCAGGTTGAGACGTGCACTGTGCCAAAACACTGTAGCAAGCACTGTAGCAAAATATTGTACCACACGCACTGTTCATGAATACGGTAGTCTTACTGTAGCTATTGATCTGGACCGTTCTTCTCAGATCCAATAGCTTGGATTTACCGAATGTCACGGTATTGTTGGAATGTCAGAGGATGCAAATCCTGACCAATATACCCAACATGGTTACACTGACAAAACATCACGGAAGGGAATTCTCTAGGGGAGGATCTCACCGTGATGCCTCTCTCTCGGACTGTTGGATCAGGGAGTGATAAATAGATGGAGATGAGGAGAGCCTCCTCCAGAGTCCTCCTTATAGAATTTATTTTCCAACATCACCGTCAGAAAACGATACTGTATTATATGTTTTACCTCCACAAGTCTCCAACAGTGAAATGTCCTTCCCCAAATGTCGATTGGTGCACGTACCTTCAGAAACAAGTGAAACAATAGAAAAAAAGAGTCCAAAAAGGTGAAACGTTAGAAATAAGTGAAGAATCCTAGAATAACTAGCAGGATGCCCGCGGCTACATACTACAAAATATTGTAGTTTTTATAGTCTTTATGTAGTGACGACCATATTGTTCATAGTTATTAACTACAGAAATCTCTCTAAAAAAATAATTATAGGAATCAATAACTTCTTTTGCAAGGTAATATTTTTTGATATTGTTGGACCGGAACGACGATTAGAGGGGGTGGATTAGAGGGGGGTGTTCATATGAGCAGATACTCTTTTTCAACCCGATGGTATTTAACTTCTTCATTCCAGTAGCTATGAATATTATAGAATAAGCACAATAGAAGTCTTGTATTGAAACTGAGAATCCTTGACGCAAAGAGCCCTCACGGCCGGTCTGACTGATAGCTTGGCTCATTGGTCTGACCGCCGGTGACTAGCGGTCTAACCGTCGACTACATAAACTGCAACTCAAAAAGATCACAAATCAACATAACTTTCATTCCCGTGATCCAAATCCCCTGAGATATCAACCATAGTTTATCAAGAAGATCAGTAACCTATTCCAATCGACGATCGGGAAGATTGAAGCCAATGTTCCACTAATATTTTGGATGACATCAAGAAGGCACAAGAATCGAGAAAATTCAAACTTTGATAAAAAAAACTTGCTCATGGGTGGAAGATGGTCAAGATGACTCTAAATGGATTCTCACACGTCCTAGCAAACTAGATCTTAGCAAAAGACCCAAGGAAAATAAAAAGAACACACAAAAATAACAAATACATCGAAGAAAGAGCAAGAACTAGATAGAACTCATCTTGGGGCAAACATTGCTTGGATTCATTCAAGATATGGTTGGTTTACAGGCACTCCATCGTGAAGGACAAAAACTCAACACTTGAGCACTCAATCAATCCATCTTCCTCAAATCCTACCTACTCTATTTCCACTTTTCTTAAATCACACATTTGGGTTTCTACTTGGAAGGGCTCAAAGTGCAAATCCTGCACTTTTTCCTTTTATAGTAGAGGCTAGGTCAAGAGAGAAAACCTTATCAGATGCCAATTAAGCTCACATACAAACGGGTCTATACTCACACATGCTTCTCAAAGCGGACGATGAACCGGGTCTCCTGAATCTGTCTTTTTGTAATATGCATCTTCTCTTGACTTAAACTGCCTCTTCTTATGCCATCTTGCACCACGGTTTCTTCAAAGGTCACCAACCCGGTATTTTGACGAAAATACTAAAATACCTCTTCTCAATCCTTCTCTGAAGACAGAGTCCAATCGTCGTAAAGCAATCCCATGCTTCGCCACGTGTGAGTTGAGCATTGGCTCTCTGCATGCCGACAAGTCTCTCCCATCCGGCTCCCACCAGAACTACCATGACACTTGCACCGACCCCGCGCCACTTGATGCAACCCATCACACCGAACTACTCGTTCGGTCACTCTTGTCCTTTTTGCACTATGTTTGAGTCCAATGACTTCACTCGACATTTTTGATTGTTCTGGACCTCAGCTCTCCTAGCCTTGTCCTGGTCATCCTCGCTGTTGGTCGTCATTGACTCCTAGCCACCCGCATAATAATAGACCAAGAAATCAATTCTGGGCACAAGTTCCTTACAACTTGACCCACGTTAAGCAAAATATACATCATGCAACGTGCAAAATATACATCATGCAACACCTATGCACCGAAACCCATGACTTTTGCCAATTCTATGAGGTTCACTGCCTTCCCAGCGCATGACACCCTCCTAGTCGGTCGATCGCCGCCCATGGCGGCCTCGACCGCCAGCCACCACCGACCGACTGCCGCTATTTGGTCAGATCACTTCACATGTCTAATTGTCCTATCTGTCTAACCGCCAATCAACGGACAATCAGACCGCTCGAGACTTAGGAAAAAAATTCCGAGTATCTCCGGCTGCACCCTTTCTGAAAATTTAAAACTCTATCTAGTTTTGGCTCAAAACTATATTTCCAATGAGACCAAGTGTAAACACATCCTCTCACATTTCTACACACATGATTTTTGGCTGATTCCAAAAAATCACATTTTCAACTTTCGCCCGGTCTGACCACCGCGTGTGGCCAGTTGACCGCTGTGCCCTGGCCGGTCTAATCGCAAGGCCAAAGTTGGTCACACCGTCGACACTAGCCGGTCAGACCTCCTCAGCTTGACAACAGCTGAAACTTCCAAAAAACGAAGGTTTTTCCAAACGCCTCGACACTATTGTAAATTGTTCAACACACTAAGATTAGGATCGATCTCCACATATACATTGTAAATTAATTTTAAAAGTTACACAATATTTCAACATTTATTACGTAAAGATTGATGTTTTAAAAAAATAGCTATGATAAAACAACACTTGAAAAGACTATCCCGAACATGTAGGTCTATATGTACATAATAACGTCCAGGCCTTAAGCGCCCACTTAGAGCGAACATGGAAGTTTTTTTGATACCTTGTGTAGCTGAGTACCAAGAAAAACATTATATATATTTTTCTTGGTGGTGATATGGTATTTCAGTTCCCATATCTAAGGGCTTGTTTGGATTGAGACCTGGGCTCTATGCCTAGAAAAAACTGGTGCCTGAAGGTAGCCTGGATTTCTAATGTTTTTTGACTGGCCAGGCAGGCATAGGGAAGTGCCGTTTGGTTGAAGACCTGGTCTGAGCAACAAATCCTCTTCTTCCCCAAATCCTTCCTTCCTCGTCCCTCGCTCGCGCTCATCTCCCGCATCGCCATCGTGAAGTCCTTTGGCGGCCCGAGCCCTCGTGCCGCCACCTCCTCCCCTTCTCCGAGCCTCTAGCGAGCCAGGAGAGCAGTGGCGACGGGCTCCAGGAGAGCAGCGGTGAGAGCGAGAAGGAAGCGGCGGCGGAGCGAGAAGGAAGCGGCGTTGCCGAGCGAGGAGATGGCGGTGGCGGGATCTAGCTCGGTGGCGACGGGGGAGCGAGAAGGAAGCGGCGGCGGAGCGAGAAGGAGGCGGCGTTGCCGAGCGAAGAGATGGCGACGGGGGATCCATGCTCGGCGGCGAGATCCGAGGTCGCGGCGACGGGATCCGAGGTCGCGGCGACGGGATCCAGCTCGGTGGCTACGGGGGATCCATGCTCGGCAGCGACGGAGGACAGGAGGAAGACGGCGCTCGCTCGCCTGGCTTCCCAGGCATTCGTTTTGAGCGCCTGGGCTTGGCGTCCCGGCTTGGCTCCCAGGATGGCAACCAAACAGACCTCAGGTGCTCCCCAGGGAAGGCTCCTGGCCAGATATATCCTCTTCAGACTCAAACCAAATAGGCCCTAATTAACAGAGAGAATATACAGGAGTTTGTACTTATCTTGCAATATAGACAATCAAATATTAAGATTGTACTGCATCAACTTACCTTAGCATTTGGTATGGCAAATCTTATTCGTTGAGACACCTCCAAATTATCGATAGATCTTGCCCTTTTATTTCCTTTTTTCCCTGACAGGGAGAGCAGCTTTAGGCCCTCTTTGTTTAGACTTAGATTTTTTGACTTATAGTTTAAAGCCAGCTTTTTAGCTTAATCAGCTTATAAGCCTCTAAGCTTTTAAGCTAAACTTTGTTGTTTGGTAATCAGACTTTTTGTAGGACGTTGGCTTATTGAGTTGTGTGTGAAGGATGAAAGGTCTGAAATGCCCTTAAGGGTTTAAAGGACCTTGTTAAGCATGTATTTAAACTGATTTTTTTCATGGGATCTAAAAATATGACGATACATATATTTGTACATATGAAACAAAATGGAAGATCGGGTTCCAGGTGGAGGGCTACTACTCTCCAGAGAGGAATGCTTACCGAATGGACATGGATCTTTAGGAATCATCAGGAGCTGAGCAAGAAAATCTTGTTTATTGCGTGAGAATAGGGTTCATTTGCAAAACGTGATGTTGCTTAGTTTGATTTGATTGGTGACGCTTCTTACAATTAAGATAAGAAATTGGTACATTCTCTTGAGTGTATTTGCCTATCACGGTGACAATTCTGCTGTCATATATATACAAACCGGCTGGATATGCTTAAGCATGCATGTAGGAACTAAATAAGTTCTAAAACACAATCGAAAGGCTTGTGACTCCATGCAGTTCAGGCATTTCCAATAGCTTGAGTACAAGCATGGAAATGGTGAACTTGGGGGCATAGATTAATCGGAATTGAGCACTGGCTGAGGGCCTCAGCGACATCGCCAGTCATTTTATGTGGAAATCATAAACACTAAAGATGACATCTAGAACAATCAGAGGAAGCTTGTTTATGTACATGAACAGCCGTTTGAGGTTCTCTCTTGACACCGTCTCTATGTCAACCACATCTTGGCTGGCGTCGGGAGGCGAAGTCGGTGTAGGGGAGGCGACGGCGTCGGGAGGCTGAGTTGGGGCAGGGGAGGCGGCGCCGTCGAGAGGGGATATGGGAGGCGGCGGCGATGGGGATGGGAGATGGGAGGCGGCGGCGTTCGGGAGGGCAGTTGGGAGGCGGCGCCGTCGGGAGGGGAGATGGGAGGTGGCGGCGATGGGAGGCGGCGCGCCGGGAGGAGATGGGATGCGGCGCCAGAGGGGAGATGGGAGGCGGCGCTCAGGGTCTGGGATGGGAGGCGGCGGATTCGTGGGTCGGGTCTGTGGGGATGGGAGGCGGCGGCGCTCGGAAGGGGTGATGGAGGCGGCAGCGATGGGGATGTGGAACGGGTGGCGACGGCGTCGGGAGGTTGGAGAACGGGAGCAGAGGCGTCGATTTGGGGAGATTATAAACGATTGAAAAAAACAAAATGGTTTGCAATTATATACCAATGGCATTTTGAGGGTAATTTTAACGAAGTTCAGTGGCAAAGAGATATTCTATTCCGTAAAAGCCAAAAAAAAAACACCTCTCTCATGGCTTATAGCTTTTAGGCTTAAATTGGCTTAAGCTTTTTATAAGCCGGACAAAAAAACCACTCTTTTGTTTAGACTTAGGCTTTTTTGCTTTTAAGTCAGACAAAAAGCCTAAATAAAAAGGGCCTAAGTATCGATCTGCCACGCAAGGCCATCTCCACCAGCCCTCCTACAACCTAGAATAGATGCAGTCCTCCCATCAGTTCCCCTGCCCCTCCTCTGGAATCCAGAATCATCTGTAAATCTTAGGAAAACTATGCACTTTGCGTTCAAACCACATTAATCTGTAAACCTTGGGAAACTTTGCACTTTAGGTTCAATTACTTAGTTTAGTGTTCGGTTACTAAGTCTCTGGTCAACGGTGATTCAATTCAGTTACTTAGTTTCAAGTTTTCTTTGGATGTATGCCCATTTCTCCTGCCTTTACTTAGTTTCAAGTTTTTCTTTGGATGTATGCCCATTAATTTCTCCTGCCTCCGTGTATGAATGAATCTACGATACATGATCCCTTTGCATGCATAAGGTCATATGATGTGTGTGGATTGACGCAGACTAATCCTTTGCATACACAATTAATTATGATCATCAACTTGGCTGCTATCCGATGGTGTAGGTTTATTTCTTAAACAACTATAACAAGTCTAATGCATATCCCAGTAATTTGCACCGTTATAAGCTAGGCCTTCCAAAATAAGCAGCGTAGATTTTTCTATTTTCCTCATCATTACTTGTTGAAATTTATTTCCTATAAAGTTGTATACTATTTAAACAATTAGCGTCTATTTCCTATACAATATGTTTTCTAACTCTGTATAAACCAATTCTTCATATGTGTACATGCATACGGCACAGTTACATACGAATTCAGCGGTTGAAAGGAAATTTCACTGTACGAAGAAGCTGTTAACAATTATTATATGCAAATAAAAAAGAGCTAATGAGCATAGAGTAGATGATTGGTGGTGGAAGGAGCACCGATCGTTGTCATGGAAATCAGGGGCTGTGCCGAAGCCATGCGCCGCTTGAGGCAACAGCAGGGACTCGGCGACGACACACATGCAAATCAGGGGCTGCGCATGGCGGCTTGGTGGGATTGACGGGCTGCAGGGACTTCGTACAAAAGGCCTCGCGCTTGAACCTCTGTTTCTTATAAGTATAGCGTTGCAATTAATGAGTCCTGTACGAATCCATAAAGAAAGATGATTGCATTCTCGTGAGATCTGCACCATGATATTAGAGTTGTATGGGCTTTGGAGTTCTTGCATCCATGGACGCTGTAGGAGCTCTAATATTTGTCTGATAAATGTGCGCTATAATCTGGATCCATAGTGAAAGATAGCGCAGGTCTTTCTTCTCACCTATTAACGTGATAATTTGTAGCTCTCGAGAGCGAATGTTGATGCGACAAGAGGTGTCCCCATCTTTCGATGGGAAGGATAATTCGATTTGAGGAGACGACTCTCACGATTCGGCTACCAATCGTACGTGACCAATATGCTCGGTAATCGCTGAACCAACTCCAAGATTGTTGTCGACCTTGCTAGAAGCATGATTGACTTGATCACAAAGGTCTATTCCTATATGCAATCGAAGAACAAGCAAGAACACGATAGATAAGCAATCTGAAATTGCGAATAAATAATATTTGTATTGAAAAGTTGGGTTCCAAAGAACGATGTCGTTGTTGTACTCGTCAAACAAGACGATAATGTATAAAGTAGCAAATGCTAAACTTTAATCTAACAAAACCCGAGGAGACTAGAGGGGTTCGACCGCCTTAAATAGAGGGGGGCAGCCGCACACAGTGCGGCCACAGAGAGGAGGGCGGGGGGGGGGGGGGTGTACTGTTCACGTGTGAACAATAACCGTGTGAATAGTAAGGGCTGCCTAGGGTGGTCGGCCACCATATGGGTCAAGTTGGCCAATACATTACATAGCCCATGGGCCAATAATAAGTGACGCAACACCAAGGCATATAGACGTAGTACGACTCGGTGAAGTAGAAGTAGCCCGGCTTGTAGGGATAGAAGTAGCTCGACCCAATTGGAGGAGTAGGAGTTGGATCAGCTGAAGGTCCAATTGGGAAATATGGAATTGTAGTAGCCAAAAGTCCAATTGGAGAAGATGTGGTTGAAGTAGAGGATGCAATGCAGTGGGTCGAAGTAGTGATTGCATCCTTAGGGTTGATGTCCTCATCAAATGTCGTGCCTTCTTTTTCCTTTGTTTTAATAAGATAACCAGCAGGGTGATCTGTGCATTTGCGCTGCTAGATTTATTTCAAAGTTTGTATAAATTCTTGAGAATATATTTACGTATCTTGTAGGTTATTTAGATTTTTAAGTTATCCTAAAAATTGAAAATAACAATAGAAGCTTGAAGGAAAATACAACTTGATGAACGTAATTGAAGTATAAGCTTTGATAGAAGAAAATCACTGAGCATAATAAGTTATTGTGGTTCTTATAACTAACCACTCTTCATCATGCATAGATCATGTAGCTGCATGCCTATATTATTACTCTATTAGTTTTTTTCTAAATCGTATGCATTCACATTACCTTTATTTAATCTCAAGCAATACATTAATTATGCGTGTGGCAACTTATCTTATTAGTTTACATTGTATTAAAGTATCTTGCTCATGCATAGACCGATGCATCATGTGTGACTTACCTTGAACTTATCTTCCCTCATACACCTGCCGCCCCTTGAACTGTGTGTCTTCTATCTCTTCTCGCCATCACAACTTTTTTGTTTCAACCTCTAACAATAAGCCTAAATCTTGTTCGATCCCTCTTAGCTGCTACCCCTTCTGCTGTAATACTTTACCATATAATTATCTTCTACTTCTCCCCAATTATTGCATATGGAAATCAAATTGCTAATTTTTTTATTACGAATTTTAGTTTTATTGTACTTGACATGGACTCTTTTACTTATGAATTTGTATGGAAATCAAATTGCTAATTTTATTTTATTTTTTATTCCGAATTTTGTTTTATTATACTTGACATGGCCTATTTCTTTTAATATAGACCGTTATAATCTGGACCTACCATGATCGACGGTGTAGATCTTTCTCTTTTTTTCACCGATTAACGTGAGAATTTCTAGTCCTTGAGAGTGAACGTAGTGACTTCTTTTGACTCTGCTTTAATAAGATACCACTTGTCATCGCGACCCTTGGGTCCTTTAACACTGGACTTTCTCTTCAATGGCTTGGGCAAGTAGCACGACATTGTCCTCATCTCTGTCGTCACCGCCTCGGCTCTTCGCTTCCTGTGGGTCAATGTCTTCTTATAGGACAGATTGATGCCACTACATTGTTTTTGTGGTCTCCTCTGACACCATTCGTGTTATCCTCGTTATAACTTTTATTTTTTATTCAAAATTTTAGTTATTTTTTATTTTTATTCAAATTTAATTAATTTATTCTGAATTTGAGTTATTTAGGGATTTTACTTTGGAATTCGCATGGAAATCAAATTGCAATTGTTTAATTCTGAATTTCAGTTCTTTTTTTTGGAATTCGTACCTGAATCCAATTGCTGTTATTTCTTTCATTTTTATTCCAAATTACAGTTATTTACGTATTTTACTTTGGAATTCGTATTGAAATCAAATGTCAAATTTTATTTTATTTTTGACGAGGATATAATAATCCTCATTTAATTATTTATTTGTAATTCACATTATGGATAATAATGACGTCATATGGTCCTTGAGTATACCCCTTATTCATAAGGGAGAAGCTAGAGGTTGTAAGGTATTCTACGACCTCCCTATAGTCGTAAGTCTTCCTACAACTACCTTATGGTCGTAAGTCCTTCTACGACTATACCATGATCGTAAGTTTTACTACGATCAGTCTGTGGTCGTAAGCTCTTCTACGACCACCACCTGGTCGTAAGCTCTTCTACAACCAATTCCTAGTCGATAGTGCTTACAGACATGTGGGCCCAGTCGACCAGAGAATCTTTCGCACTATATTTAAGGATATGGGGTAGTAAACTACGCTATTATTCTCTGGAATAATGGTACGATTTAGACTCCTTGTTATGGTGATCACCGCCTGGCAACGTGGGAAAGTTACTACTCCCATAACAACCTCCAGTAATGGCTCCACGATCTGGAACATTAAGGCGGCCTTTAGACTAGAGATACAACGGTACACTCCGGAGACTGTATAAAAGGCGGGATCATCAGGACAAGTGGAGGAAAGAGAAGCCATTTAGAAGCACAATACTCTAGCCTTTGGCTCCATCTTGTAATCCAGCATACTCAATACATACACACAGGAGTAGGGTTGTTGTTCTCCTAGGAGAAGGCCTGAACCTGTACGAAAATCTCCGTGTCTCCATCTATGTGTGATTTTGAGCCTAGAGGAACTCCTGAATCAAACAATCTTTACGTAAGTTCGGTTCTAAAACACCAACAATTTTTATTTCGAATTTTAGTTATTTTTTGTTGGGTTTCATATACAAATTTAATTCCAATTATTGTTTAAATTTTATTCCGAATTATAATTTTTGGAATTCAGACGATATCAAATTGCTAATTTATTTTTTTATTCAGAATTTTAGTTTTTTTGTTGAGTTTCAGATACAAATCTAATTGCTAATTTTTGTTTATTTTTATTCAATTATAATTATTTAGGATTTTTCTTAGGAATTCGTATGTGAATTAAATTTCTAATTTTGTTTTATTTTTATTCCGAATTTTAGTTTTATTGTACTTGACATGAACTCTTTTACTTAGGATTTCGTATAGAAATCAAATTGTTGATTTTATTTTTTTATTCGGAATTGCAGTTTTTATTGTACTTGTATGGACTCTTTCTTCTAATTTGGACCGTTACAATCTGGACCAACCACGATTGACGGTGTAGATATTTCTCTTTTTGCACCGATTAACGTGGAAATTTCTAGCCCTGTAGAGCATGCGTGGTGACTTTTTTTTTACTTTGTTTTAAGGAAAAATTCCAGTTTACTCCCTCCAACTATCAGAAAATTCTGGTATACCCCCTGAACTTCAAAATCGGTTGTTTAACTCCCTAAACTTGCAATATCCGGTCACAAAACACCTCGTGCCGGTTTGAGTAGCAGTTTTGCACATGTGGCTATCCATGTCAGCATACAACATGCGGGGTGTACTTCTTCTCCAGCCATGTCCTTCTTTGCTTTCTTCTTCCTCATTCTTAAACCCAACTCCTCTCTCTTCTTCATTGCTTTCCTTACTTTTTCTCCCTGGAGCTTGCTACTTCGGCCAAGAAAAGCAAGATGGCGCCATGGCGCAGTCACGCCATCGCTCCTGGGCCGCCGCTTTCATCGCCTCAAGGCCTCTCTCTCTAGTCCGGCCCGTGCCATGCCCTCACGTGTGCGTGCCTCTGGCGTCGCCGGCCCAGCTATGAGAGCCGCCGAGCGATTTAATTTATAATACTTAACCTTTCCATTGGTTCCAACATTACAATCCAAATTTCTCCGCTCTCGGTGTATATGTACTTCCCAGAAATGCAATACACATACATCGTACAAAATTTAAGTATCAACTCCATATACAACATACTACATTATTGTAATCTTCATAATTTACATCATATACATCATACAAAAGAGAGTCTACAACAGAACAGTTGTCATAAGATGGCTGAAAACAACACCAATCAGTTTGCCCTTACCCACAAGGCAACTGACAGGAAATATCCAAGCTAGTCGTCCAAAGTGTAGTCGGCCTCACACTCGCCAACCCCATAGGGTCAACCTCCTCTATAGTAAACAAGCAAAGCATTTGAGTACAAAAACGTACTCAGCAAGACTTACGATTAACAAGCCTATAAATATCTACATGCAAGCTTAATTCAATAGAGAAGGCTTTAGGGTTCATTTCAGCATAAAGCAACATTTTATTCGCAATAGTTAAATAGATTGAAAGCAAATTTAGCAAATCAGTTTTTTAGTGAATCAAATAACAATGACAACAATAATAAACATAATTAACAACCTAGAGGTGACTTCCCACAGCCACCACAACCATAGTACGAATTACCCATTCGTACCAACCAATTTCAAGTTTTAACAAAAAGTTATAGTCTAATTCTCGAAAGACCCCCCTAAGCGTGTCCATAACCAATGACTTGGCTTTTCAAATATATTAAACTCTGCAGGGGTGTACAACTTTACCCACATGTTAGACCGTCTTTTTGCCAAGCTATTAAGCACACTTCGTTATGTATGTCGGCACGGCTAAGTCCTACGAGACGTTTTCCAATGGAAAGAGTTAATTAAGAGTCGTACGTATGGGGGTTAACCTTCTGTGAACCGCCCACTACTGAGCTCCCACAGAGGACCCATATATTGTGTCAGAGACATTGGCCCAGCTGTAGCAACTGCTAATGCTCCTTGGGCGAGGGAACCTACCCGGAAGCTCTCACCCGTCACATGCCCGACACAGTAATGACACATTTCTTTTATCCACCTATACCTACCACCAGCGACTCATTAATTAACACTCCCCAGAGTACTAAGTCAAGATGGTTCCCATATGCCCTCATATCGTTGCACGCAATAATTCTTGGTTTAGTGTAAAAAGATGTTCGGTCCTTGTTGATTCAAGCACACAACCACACACCCCACAATCACACCAACAACCATGTGCCCAAATCTAAATCCTTTTCATTATCAGTTTTAGTTTTTCCAAATATGATATAACATGAGTACCCTGACTCAGGTAAATAAAGTGATGTTGTAACGACCATCGCTGGAGCGATGATTCCCAAACTACCATTCTAAGCATGGCTAAGCAACAGCAACTCGAATACTATAATATAAAGTGACTAGGGCCCATCCATTGAGCCCAAAATCACAACGAGTATAGCCTAGGCTCAGTGGCAAAGGATGAATATTTTGCCTACAATTCAATTTTAACTATTCAGGTGAACTATCGCAACTGAGAAAAATACTCGACAACATAGCATGCAGACATACAGTTGAAACATTTAAAATATTAACATACGAATATAATGGGATCAACATGCATCAATGGAAAACTGCTTGCCTTGCTGAAGATTTTCGTCTGACTGCTGATGATCACTCTCGAGAATACCTGAATCGTCGTAATCTATCGATTGATAAAAAGGGCGAATAAGAACGAATAAAAACAGATAACAACAAAGATAACAATAACCAAATTCATCAAACCAACATTCAAAGCAGGTAGAGTTTGCCTAATAAAGATCTAAGGTTCAGTTCAAAGATAAAATTTATTTGAAATTTCTAAGCATTTAACAAGTTAAAGGGATAACTTCACAAATTAAATAATTAGCAAGATTTTCTGGAACAGCAACAAGAACCACACTTAATCCAAGTTATAGTATAGGGAAAATAAGAATTAACAAAATTAATTTCACTCTATTTAGAGTTAGGATGAAATACTTATAAATTTTACTAGTTTGAACCCATTTTCTAATGTAAAAACAATTCTTTTAACTAACCAAAACTTTCTGGAACCGAAACATACTTGAAAACTAAACCATTAAAAAGTACACTAAAAATGAAAACTAACCAAACTAGTTTCACTTAATTTGGAGCAAAATTGAATTAGTTATGGATTTTCTAAGTTAAAAGAATTTCCTAAGCAAAACTAAATCAATTCAGAATTTCTAAATTTCTTAAAATCTTTTCAAGATCGACGCCTAAATTTAACCCATGGTCATCGATTGGCGGGGGCTCGACGGGCGTTGATCGGTCGGCTTGACCCCACCCGCAATGACGGCGACGTCGAAGGCGTATTCTTATGAATACGTCTTCGGTTAATCAAAACGTAAACTTGAACTATGCGCAAACACTTAACCGGCCGAAAGGGGCCCACTAGACAGTGACTCAGGGATTCAAAAGATTTCAATTAGATTTCTAATTACCCTTAACCTCGACGGGGCCCACCTGTCATACAAATAACTAATCACCATTTAACCTTAATGACTTCAACCTTAATGGCGTCGGCGGCTTCGCGCATGGCTGCGATGGCGAGGTAGAGGATCTGGTGATTGAGTGGGTCTCCGGGCTCGAGGAAGACACACACGGACCCGGCAAAGCTGGTGACGGTGGCCCGGGTGCTCGAGGAGGTCAGTAGCGAGGTGGCGGCAATCGGAGGCGGAGACGAAGACGGGGTCTTCGCGGAGAAGACTCCTCGGTGACGTCGAAGCCACGGGAAAGCACGCGCCGGGTGAGCCTCGACCCCAGGAACAAGACCCCCCAAATCCCGTTGCTGGTGGAGGTTGGAGACGGCGGAATTTGAGGCGGCGGCGGAGGACCGTGCTTGGAGAAGAAGGTGAAATTGCAGAGAGAGAGAGAGAGAGAGAGAGAGAGAGAGAGAGAGAGAGAGAGCAAAAGGGGACAAACAGACGGCTCTGAGGGTTGAATAATGGCAAGTGATGCTTCCCGCGAGGACACGCGTGCTCTAGGTGGCGCGAAAGGGCGTCCACAGCACCAGCGCGTGCGGCTTCAGCGGCGATGAGGATGAAAGCGGTCCCGACAAGTGAGGCCCACCCGTTAGCGACCACACGATAACGTGGTGCGGTGAGTCAAGTTCACATGGATGGTCCAGATGACTTTGGTAAAAAAATGGACGGTCCAGATGAGGTACATGTTCGGACGGTCCGAACGGCACAACCAATCCTAGCCATTGAATTGAAATCCAACAGTCCAACTAAGACACAAGATCTGATCATTGGATCTAAATCGGATAGTCCACGTGAGAGGGAGTGTTCGGACGGTCCGAACGGCCCAATCAATCTGGACCGTTTAGATTCAATTGGACGGTTCATAAGAGGAGCCGAGTTCAGACAGTCCAAATGTCTCCGATCATCTCAGGCCGTTGAAGTTAGATCGACCGATCCAAAATCGGCACGCCAAACAGACTGCGCGGCTAGGGTCAGATTCGAATTTAGGTTTTGACGGAAAAGCAAAAAGTTTGACTGGGCTGTTTGAAATAGAAATAAAATTCTAAAAATTATGAAAATTTTTGTGGGTGCTCTCAGGTTTATAAAGGACTTAAGAAAATTCATTTTGTCTGTTGTTCACATTTGAATTTGCTAAAATAAATTCTTTTTCAAATAAGCCTTTTTATTTGTTTAGAATTTTGAGGAGGTAAAAATAACTTCCAAATTCTTTATAAAAAGTATAATAATTAGTGATAATTAATCTAGTATTTTATAAAATTGTTTCCAAAGATTTTGATACATAATTGTTTTGAATTAAATAGAAACTTGGTTTCAAGTCAAAAGTTTGAATTTCTAGAACAAAATTTGAACCCAAGTGCAAACTTTAAGAATTTCAACAAAAGTTTTTGAACTCTCATACTTTTATACATTTGAAACACAAACTAAAATTCAAGATGTTACACCAGCGCCCTCGGCCTGCGCCATCAGCCCGCTCCCCTACGGCCTCCATCCTGCGCCTAAGCCATGCCCGCTGCTCCCTTGGGCTGCCATGGCCGTGCGGCGCTCAGCCCAGTAAACTCACCAACGTCGAGATCTACTAGCTGTAGTCGTCATGGAACCCCACACCGAAGGGCTCCAGCTATGGCAGCGAGGTCGAGGTGGGCGGCAGTAGCAGCCGTCGGCCATGCTCCTCACAGCGGACATAGGGGGAACAGAGGAGCGACGTCGTGGCCCAAGATCTGGCCAGAGTCGAGCGGCACGGAGCTGGACCCGGGCCAGAGCCGAGCGGCATGGTGGCACTGTGGGGGCGCTGTGGGCCAAGGCCGAGAGGAGGGGCGGTACTAGCTGGGCAGAGGCGCACGCCCGGGGCCGAGACCGGCGGCATTGGCGACGGTGCTAGGGGAGGAAACGATGCCTGGGGGAGGAGCCGGAGGCGGCACAGGTGGCGGCGAGAGCAGCATAGGAGCCCGGAGGAGAGGGCGTTACCGGAGGCGACGGGCCAGGTGAGCGGCAGTGGCGGCGCCAAGAGCCGGGCCAACCGGAGGAAGGGGGGAGCAAAGCTCCAGAGGGAGTTTATGAGGGAGAGAGAGAAGCATAGTAATGAGAGGAGATTGGGGAAGAAAGAAAGCAAATGAAGAAGATGGTAGCTTTCACGTCTCTCTGTCTCTCCCAGTCAGCAAAACCACTGCCACATATGAAAAACTGCCACTTAAAACCGGCATGAGTGGTGTAGTGACCGGATTTTGCAAGTTTAGGGGGGTTAAATAACCGGTTTTATAGTTCAAGGGGTAAACCAGACTTTTATGATAGTTGGAGGGAGTAAACTAGACTTATTCCTTGTTTTAATAAGATAATATATAGATAGATAGATTAAATTGCATCGAATGGATTTAGTTTTTTTTTTTGTAAAATTCATAATGATATAATCGCAAGCTGTATATTTCAAGGTATGAATGACTAGAGATCAGAATTCAAATGCATGCATCTCCTTTTTCTTAGAGGAAAATGCATGTACACGATCTCAACTTCTTAAGGAAATGGTGGCTGATGTGTGGAAAAAGGAAAACTTCAAATGCATGCATCTCCTTTTTTTAGAGGAAAATGCATGTACACGATCTCCTTTCTGTTGTGCATCAGGAGCAGTCGCTGTAGTAGGGAGATGCAACTGTGGATGAGTTCTATGCCCAATTGTCTGCGGTATGTCGTCAGATTGAGTCTTTGGGACTGGATGTTTGGCACACGTGTCAGTGCTGTCAGCGTTAGTAGTCTCACCTGGAGCTTTGTCGTATCTACGACTTCTTGACCCGTCTCTGGACTTAGTATGAGCAGACTCGTACTCAGTTGCTGGCACACCACCCTCGTGTGACCATGTTGGAGGCCCTTGCCGCTGTTCGTGCTAAGGAGATTCACCTTCGTGTTGCAGAACTGCTGCCATTACCGTCGTTTCCTTCGATTCTGGCAACTCCTCCAGTTTCTACACCCGCTACGTCTCCAGCTCCTCCTTCATCAGTGGTGCCTTCACCAGTGACAGCTGCTGTTTGGTAGGGTATGCTGCAGCTATTGCAACAAGGATGGACATCAGGCACAGTTATGCTACAAGAAGAAGAAGAAGGATTTACGTCGTGGTGGCCATCCTCCAAAGGGTACTGGTGGTTCCTCTTCTCAGAAGAGCTCTGGTGCTTCTGATTCTTAGGAATTTCTCACACTGCTGCGTCGCATGGCTGCTTTTGCCTGGTTCTGCTGCACAGTCTTCTAGTGAGAGACCACCTTCTACTTCTTCCTCAGGTATATCACCCTGGATTCTTGACTCTGGTGTTTCCTTTCATATGACACCTGATTCCACCAGTCTCACTTCCATTCATCCTTTAGCTACTCCTATCACTGTTCAGACAGTAGATGGTACCTCTCTTTCTATCGCAGGATGAGGCACTCTTTCCAATTCCTCTTTTCATATTCCTGTTGTTTCTCATTTTCCCAAACTAACCATGTAGCTTATAACTGCCGGTCAGGTCACAGATCATGGTTGTCGTGTTATTCTCGATTCTGATTCTTATTGTGTTCAGGATCGACGCACGGGGACTCTGGTTGGTACTGGCCCTCGACGCCGTGAGTCACAGCATCTCTGGACGCTTAACTGGCTTCATCTTCCTTCCGCTGCCCCTGCCAGTCTTGTCGCTTCCATCGTCGCTGCCGCCGCTTCTGCTGCATCCTCCACTGCGTCTTTTGCTCAGTGGCATCATCGTTTGAGACATCTTTGTGGGTCGCATCTATCTTCTTTACTTCGTCGTGGCCTTTAGGGTCTGTGTTTGGTGATATTTCTCTAACTTCCTTATCCTTCCAGTGAGTTGGTGTCATAGTGTCCTTTTGATCTTGTTCATTCTGATGTATGGGGTCCAGCTCCTTTTGTTTCGAAAGGAGGTCATCGATATTATATAATTTTTATTGATGATTTTTCTCGCCACACATGGATATACTTTATGTCATCTCGTAATGAGGTTTTATCCATTTACAAGACTTTTGCCACCATGATTCGTACTCAGTTTGGTTTGCCTATTCGTGTCTTTTCACTACTACAAAAAGGCTAATACTGGACGCCTCATCACAGATGGTTTACTAAAACCGTCTGTATTAAATACAATCACAGACGACTTTGGTTTAGCGACCTTCTGTGTTACTAGCTGCGCTAAAAACCGTCTGTGAAGAAGTAATACCACAGACGGTTCGTGTTGAAAACCAAGAACCGTATGTGATATTACTAATATCACAAACGGTTTTCAATACAAACCGTCTGTGACTTACCGTCCTGATCACAGACGGTTTGTATTAAAAACTGTCTGTGATAAGTATTTCTGATTTTACTATGGCTTGAAATCACTAACACTCTGATTTAATCACTAACTCTCTGATTTTATCATGATTTGAAATACCAATCCTCTATCGCGCCCCTATTGTGACACCTAATTATCTGTCGTGGTAGGGTTTGGCAGGGCGATGGCTTGCCGCGGTAGGGCTTGGCAGGGGCGCGACAGAGGATGGGGTGCTACGACAGGGGCGCGACATAGGATTGGCTGCCCAAACCCTACCGTGGCACCCAATCCTCTGCCGCGGTAGGGTTTGGCAGGGCGATGGCTTGCCGTGGCAGGGTTTGGCAGGGGCACGGTAGAGGATGGGGTGCCACGGCAGGGGCACAGCAGAGGATTGGCTGCCCAAACCCTACTGCGGCACCTAATCCTTTGCCGCGGTAGGGTTTGGCAGGGTGAAGGCTTGCCACGGCAGGGCTTGGCAGGGACACGGTAGAGGATGAGGTGCCACGGTAGGGCCGCAACAGAGGATTAGTTGCCCAAACCCTACTGTGGCACCCAATCCTCTATCGCGGTAGGGTTTGGCAGGGCGACGGCTTGCCGCGGCAGGGCTTAGTAGGGGCACGGCACAGGATTGCCTGCCCAAATCCTACCACGACATCCAATCCTCTGCCGCGGTAGGGTGTGGTAGGGGCGCGGCATAGGATTGCCTGCCCAAACCCTACTGCGGCAGAGGATTGGGTGCCATGGCAGGGACGCGACAGAGGATTGTCATTTCAAGTTATGGTAAAATCAGAGAGTTATTTCAAGTCACAGACAATTTTTAATACAAACCGTCTGTGATAAGATACTTAACACTATATGACAGAAATGTAGCAGTGTCTTTATAATGTCTAAATGAAAAATAACAGGCAATCTTGCCAAGCTTAGACTTGTTTCATAATCTGGCTCATTAGACCTGTTCCATATAAGCGACCTTATAATATCCTAAACATGTCCTGTAAATAAATGAGTAATTGGCCATGACTTACGTTGATAGCCAGACAAGCCTAACCTTAAGGCAAGCCAAATGGTCGTTAAACTAACACTGAACATGGAGTCTATTTCGCTGTGTAAATGAGAAGTCTTTCCTAACAAGAATACGACAAAATTAGCTAAAACCACCTAAAAGGTTCAACTTGCATTTCCTGCGCATTTGGATGCTATAAGCAAAACATTAACCCTTTTTTTTTTGGTGCCACAGGAAAAGAGAGGGTTTTAGTATCAAATTGCAAATACCCAACTTACACAGGAACATCGAACTATCTTATGGAGTGGGAAGCATACCAACAAGCAGGAATTCAGCACAACAAACTTCAGCAATATTTTATATTGCAAGATCAGAAAATGCCATCTTCAATATTAGCTAGCAAGGATCTAAAAAAGTATTTTATGTTTATTATGAATCCTTAGGCAACATAGTTCTGGTTTTCTATAATTATAGGTTTCAATTGTATAATACACTGCAGAAAAGGTAGTAGCTCCAACGTTGCTCAAG
The DNA here is from genome assembly GCA_036346405.1 of Phyllostachys edulis. Taxonomy (NCBI): domain Eukaryota; kingdom Viridiplantae; phylum Streptophyta; class Magnoliopsida; order Poales; family Poaceae; genus Phyllostachys; species Phyllostachys edulis. The sequence goes on along the minus strand of CM070548.1, from coordinate 22,635,544 downwards.
TCATTGGCTTCAATAGTAACTCCACATACTACTGCATGAATTCTAAATTAATGAGAAGAATGCTAAACCAGTGACAAAGAGAAAACGACCTAGAACATATATGTACAAAGAACGATGAAAAATTAGAATAATAAGATCAACTCACTGTTTCCTTTTATATTCTTTTTTCGGAAGACCATGATAGCAGGGTATTAGCAGAAGTACGGCAACTAAACATTGTAGGATTATTAATGACAATCAGAGAGTGCGGAGGGGGGGGGGGAAGGGGTGAATGATTGTGGAAGATAGATCTAACTTTTTATTTCTGAATCATCTTGTTTTTTGGCTACAAAGTGCTCACCCGTACGCGCAGCGTGTTCCCCTGCCGCTAGCTGCCTGCACAGCACGAGAAGAAGGAACAGCACCTCGCCGCTCGCCGCTCGTTTCCGCCCGTAGCCGCAGGGAACGCGCGCGGGCAAAACAGCACAAAGGTGCAGGCAGCTGCTCTAGTCCCGTGGAAGCGTCCTCTTTTTTTTTGGTTTCTATATATGTCTTTCATGATACACATCAAAGAGCAACTACCTCCACAACAGCACAACACAGCCATAGACGAAGCCCACAAACAGGTTTCTGAAACAGTACAGGAGCGTCCTGTTAGCCCCTTATCAACTCAACCATACAAATCACGGCGACACCAACATCAGCGAACCATTCATCGGTAAGTATCCCGATTCAAAAAAGTATACAACTCAATCGTTCACTGATTCCACATATCTTGTTTTACGGTAATGCAACTCAATCCCTTACAGACCACCAAAAAGAGCTGGCCAATCCAAGAGACAACCCCAGCTGACATTGAAAATGTTCCTCCACACAGACCGGTTCTATGCGGTACAATCAATATTTACATTACTAATCTATATGAAATCAAAATAACTTTGTCGTTATCCTATACCAAATTGATAGCCACACATAACATGACATACATAACTCTGATATCATTGATATGGATACAGACGTAGCTCCTTTGGAAATGTTTCGAAGACTGCTAGGAAACTGTTCAGAGATGACGATGGCAAACCCACCAACACAACGTAAGTCCCCTCCATTCCCCTCATATGGTTTGTTCACATGCCGTTGTGCCGCTGAGAATAACATAATGCTAAAACATATAGTCTTTCTTAAAATCTCATGAAGGGATTTACCGATTTCAGATCTGCGTTCAGTTTTTGGTTGAAGCAAATTGTTAGGTTACATAATGACCAAAAGCAACTGGTTAGATAACAAAGTAAAATAGTCTACAAATAGGTGGATGTTTAAGGTCCCATACAATGGTTCATGTTTCGCTGCGGCTATAGATTGACTTGCATGTTACATTCCAAAACAATTTTGTCAATGACCATTTAGCCAAACTGAATGTATGGTTCTTCTTTAGGCTTGATAGTTATTCACCTAATACTACTGAAACTGAAGCATACCATTCACACTCGGTTTAGATTGTTCTCTTCAATCATTATGATACCATCATGTCTGTTTAGAAATGTAATATGCTTTGTGTTTTACCTCACCATATTTATACAACCACCAGAGTCTGCGTACCACATTTTCGGCTTCATAATTAGTTTCAAGTGTCGGATTGCTCATGTTTGTGACAGCGACTCTATTATGCTACTCTAAAGTTGACCATTTAATCTATAGTAAAGAGCAAAGATCCAAACTGATAGGATATTGAAATAGCTTAGGTCCATTGTGGAAATGGGTAAAAAGTACAACACCACATAACATGCTCTTTTCTTACATTTATAAGTCCATGATCGCAAGCTGTGAAACATGAACTGACGACATTTAGAAGGTCACGAAAAACTGATTTACACTTAACAACTCTATCGCTAGCCATCATTTACTGCAGATTTACTGTTGCTGCCACTTAATCTACCTCCTTATTTTGTAGGACACGCTGATCATGCCTGCCATACCAATATTGCTGATTTCGTGTATAGCTTTTGCTTAGACATCGTCGCTTGCATGCTATGGTTCATCATGGCAGTCTGCTGCTACAACTTCTTGGTATATGGATAGCCCTCAGTGATGACCTCGCACCACCATCACATGCAGACTTTGCGTGCCACATCGCCTTGATGTACGTCTTGCTTATGCGTACAAAAGCAAAAGTGTTGCCCTCGCACCACTATATATGATAAAATTTTGGAAAGGTAATACTAATTGCCTTCTTTGTGGTGTGAAAGAGAATATTGATCATGTATTGTTTTCCTGCAGCTTACCGAATTTTTTCTAGATTTGCATTAAAGAGATTCTTAGCTGGAAGCGCCACCTAACTTCTTTAGATGATTTCCAACTGAATTGGCTGGAAAAGAAGGAAGCTAATAATTACAATGTTGTTTTGTTTAGTTTTGCAGCTACGACATGAATTCTTTGGAGAATTAGGAACAAAATGGTGTTTAAGAGGATTTATATTAAGAATCTAGTAGATGTGATCTTCAAAATTTTATCTTGTTTGCAGCACTAGCGAGTTCTTTTAAAAGGGGATGACGGTGATAAGCTGGATAGTTTCATGGTGGTAACTGAAGCTTGGATGAAAACTTTTGTAATAGGAGAGATGCATCTTCTGATTAGTTTGTATAATGTTTAGATAGTTGTGAGGTTGATGCTGGTTTTGTTGACTTAGATGCTTGTATCAGTTGTGTTGGCAGCTGAGCTGCTCTTTTGTTGTGCTTGCTTTGCAAAACTGGAGTTCCCAGTTTAGCTCACTGTTACTTCTCTTGTAAGAACGTTTATATGCTTTTTCTATTAAAAGCAGGGTTCTCCTCTTTGCAAAAATATATACAGAAATTTGCTATTATGCCTCAGGATTGCATGTACATCGTAGACTACCTAATCGTAGAGACATAGGCAGATGTTATCTTTCAGTTCAGTTATATGTACAAAGTGGACCATCTTAGTAATCTTCAGTGCTATTGCTATCCCTGTTACTAAGTTCACTACTACTAACATATGAAATGCTGCTGATGGTGCTATACCCGATTAAACATACTCAGAAAAACTCAACTTTTGTATGCCAGACAGTTTTTTTTTTGTACAACTAAAAAAAAACACAGTTCACACAACCCAACATCAATGGCGCAGCAGCACGCGCACTATCATCCTAGTTAGATTGAACACTTTATTTGCAATGATAAGCTTATCAACGAGTAGCCTACGACCAATGAGCAAAAGTCAATTCCTAGTTGCAAAGCTTCCATCTTTTTTCTGGTAACTACTCACTACAAGAAAAAGTGGAGAATAGAATGCTGAACCATTGGAACACCATGCCTCAGTCAGAGTCGCATCATATTTATGTTGCTGTTCAATGAAAGGTCACATTATCATGTAGTACCATTCCACCGTTAATAGCAGGGCATATCTTACATCTAGTCAGCAAAGATCAACGGAAAATGTATTGAGATCGACATAACGAATAAATAAATTAATTAAGAGGAGTATGAACAGTCACTCTGGGTGGTTCGCCAACGGCAACCTGAACTGCTCTCTAGTGTACACACACACAAATGCGACTGAGGGTCATCGATATATATACGTACTCCCACTTCTCATATACCATTTAAATCGTATGATGATACCTCTTTATCAATTTGAGCATACTCCAATAATGATTATAAGATACCCCAAAGTGAGTTCCATCAAAAAATTAATCAAAGTCCACCTTTTATAGCAAACTTTGTGTATATACTTCTTTTATATATGAAAAAGGGTATATAGCAAAAATAAAGGGCTCTAATGAAAAATTTTCAATCAAGTCGTATTGGAGTATCTTATAATTGGTATTTAAGTATACTGAAAATAATAAAGAAGTATAATATATTCGTTTAAGTGGTATATTCGAAGAGGAAGTATGTAGGAGGACGGAGCACCACAACCACTTAATTCATTATGTGAAAACCCCCCACTCGGCTTTAGGAAATTTTCGAAAACCCCTCACTTGGCCCAATCCCCTTCTCTCGTAGTCACAGTCTCTTCTCCCTCCTCCATGGCTCCTTTGTTACGCGGCTAGGGTTAGGAATTCCCCAACATCTCCTTCCCCCTCCCCACTACGGCGCCACTTGCGTCGCCTCTCCACCCCGACACGCCCGAGCTCGACCGCTCTCCGGACCCTTCCGGCCATGCGACCCTCTGCTGCCCTTAGCGCCGCCTCCTTCCTCCCCCACAGGCGCCACTGCGCCTCTCCTCTCCCCCGCCTCTTGAGCTCTGACCTACCCTCCTTCCCCTCCTCATTGCGGCCTCCCTAGCCCTCAGATTGTGCTCACTTCGTCGACCTCAGAGGTATACTCGGTTTGAATTGTCTAAATGAGCAAATCTTGTTGAGTCGTTGTCAATATTAACTGTGATATGTTTACTTTGTGGAGTTCTATGTTTGATACAATGACTCAACAAGATTTGCCCATTTAGACAATTCAGACCAAGTATACCTGCAGAGGTCGGCCAGATGGGGAGTATGGCGCTAGGGGCTGTGGAGGGCGCATGGGAGGGGGAAGGAGGTGTCAGAGCTAAAAAGGCTTGAGGAGAGAGTGGTGGGTGCCATCGCCAGGTCTGGAAGGTGGCGCCCTGACTAGGAGGAAGGAGGCAGAGCTGTGGCTAGGGAGGGCTGCAGCCGGCAGGGGGCTGGAGAGCAGGTCAGGAGCTCGGGTGCGTCGGGGTGGAGAGGCAACGCAGGTGGCGCCGCAACCGGGAAGGGGAAGGAGATGCTGGGGAATTCCTAACCCTAGCTGCATAACAAAGGAGCCATGGAGGAGGGAGAAGAGACCATGGCTACGGGAGAGGGATTGGGCCGTGGGGTGTTTTGAAATTTCCTAAAGCTGAGCGAGGGGTTTTCGCATAATGAATTAAGTGGCTGTGGTGCTCCGCCCACCTACATCCGAGCTGCATGTTCTAGATCCGATGACCCTCAGTCGCATTTGCACTGTACCACTCAAATACCTTTTGGAACTATATGAAAACTATATAATTAGATTTATCGTTAAAAATATTTTCATAACATTATAATTTTATTAGTATATAATAAAACAAAGTTACAAAAGTAAAGATCAAAGTCACATCTCGTAGACCGTAAAGAATAAAAAACGTCACTTATAAAAAAACGGAGGGATTTTAACATCTCTTATTTTGTCGCGGAGGGTAATATTTTGTGATAAAATAAGGAACTTTTTTTTTATTAATTAACCTTTTTTTGAATTTTATTTTAAAGTTAACCCCCGATGCACTTTATTTCCAATTCTGACCCCTTTGGTCATGCCACGGGTGATGGCGTGATAAAACAACACTGTCACGCGCCAGAATAAGTCCCCAAAATAGCACTTTTTGTTACACCACTAGTTGTGGCGTGACCAAATAACATTGTCACGCCACTTCCAGTGGCGTGACAAGAGTTTGACCAGAAATGGGCTGGCGTGACAGTGTTATTTTGTCACGCCACGGGTGGTGGCGTGACCAAAGGGGTCAGAATTAAAAATAAAGTGCGCCGGGGGATAACTTTAAAATGAAATTCAAAAAACGATTAATTAATAAAAAAATTCTAAAATAAGAGGACAATATTTTAACATCTCTGAGCAGGAAACAGGAATTAATGAACCGTCAATCTAGGACAACTACTCCGTTCTATTGACTTCCACTGTTCTACTTCTACTGAAGGAAATTTCCCATCGTAACTGCGGCCTTGTTTGGATCTCCTGTTTTAACAAAACTGGATTTTGCAAAATCGGTTTTAACATTGTTTTAGAAAAACTCTGTTTGGATCTTGTAACTAACTGTCAAGATTAGTAAAACCGGTTTCTCATAATCCAATATATCGAGTTTTGGGAAAACGAGTCCCGTCTTTTTTGAAACCCGCTTTTACACAAACTTCGACGCCGCTGAAACAAGAAAATCCAGCGACGCGCAGACATCCATGTCCGGCAAGCCGATGTCGGCGTCTGATCCGACGAGACCAGAAACGACTCGCACCACCGTGACGTCTCGGTGCCAAACCGCTCTCGCTATTGGTATTGGGCCATGAGGTCGCTTTGTGTGGTGGTTGTTGGCGAGATCGTGTCGCATATGGCAGCGATGGCAACCAGCGGCGGCGGGGGACACGAAGTGCATGCGGCGTCGGTTGACACCGACGACGACGCAGACGGTGGTGCAGAGAGCTCCACGTCGACGGCGGGCCGAGGTCGATGACGTCGTCGACGGGCGCCACGGAGCAAGCGGGAGGACGAGGGCGGCGTCGATTGGTGGATGTCCATGGCGTCGTCGGTGGCGGAGGAGTGGATGCGTCGAGACGCGATCCTTCCTTCTTATCGCCGCCTCCCCGCCGAGACGCGATCAAACCCCACCATGGCGGCGACGGACGAGTGCTACTACTTTGTCGACGGCATTTACGACGACGAGGGGGCGGAGGCGGGGGCGGTGTGGCGATGGAGGTCGACGAGGAGGACGCTTGCCGCTCGAGAGGCCTCGCCATTCTTTGCCGAGCGCCGCGGATTGTTGGGTGAGTGGCTCGGTGGCAGGCGGGGGCCGCTCGCCGTTGGATTGGATACGCGTGCATTATTGGGGCCTCCGCCTCGGTGGGATCGGGTCATCGGGGTGGAGCTGGCTGATTGATTTGAGCCTCCCCGTGCTCCCAATCCTTGCGTCCCCGCCTGCTTCGCGTCATCGTTGACCGCTTTGACGTGCTCCAGGCCGACGCCCAGTACATCGGACGACAGGGAGTTGATGTCATAAGTAAAAATCCATTAATCTACAGTAAATTCATTTTGAAGTATATCTTTAGCCAAATACTAAATTGATGAAAGCTTGTTTTAATTTTTCAGATCCAAACAAAGTAATCCATAAATCCATCCTAACAGAATAACAACTTAAAACCAATTTTGCTAAAAATTCTCCTAAAACTAGTTTTCTTAAAACTCATTTCTTATTCCTGATATCCAAACAACCACTGCAAGCATCAAGCTATAAGCTAAAAGAATGATGTACTGGCCCACCAGCACATGACTGCTGCAGTTAACCATTCAGGTCAACAGCTAGCAGTAAAGGGGGGGAAAGAGACAGCGGTAGGCCATCGCAGGGGCGTACGTTGTTGATAAGGTTCACAAGAGGACAGCTAATAGATTAACCAAAATGCCTTCCACGAGTGGATCCATCGAGCAATAAGTAAAACAACGTTTGCACAATTCCGAAATCTAAAATATCTAGGCAATGTAGATTGTGACATGTCATAAACTCACGGTCAGGGTGCAAACGAAGGATATAATTCCTGTTCGACCGACCGATCAAAGGGTTATAAGCGAATACGAAAGGGCTAAATAGGTATCCAATACTATTTATATCCGACTTTGAGAAAAAATATAAAATAGGATACGAGATAAGTGATATCCATCTATATGTGTCCATATGTCAGATGGTATGATGGAAATCTGTCGTGACTTCATTGTTAGACTATGCCATGCGTGGCACACAAGCAAGCCCACCGGTCAGTATACGATCTGCGAGATATCTTCCCTAAACACCATGTAATCTAATCTTCTTGTTAGTAAAGTATCTGTATGTAATCTTCTTGCTTTGGATAGTTCTATTGGCGCCGGCTTGGCTTTCCTTGTACGCCAGCACAGCATGTATCTATGGTCATGTGGGTCGATACAATTATTCAAGCGTTGAGATTATGTCTCGCCTTCATGGTATCAAAGCAGTGCCGCTCCTGAGTGTCGTCTTCTTCCCACCACCCTTCCCAATTTCCTTCTGTCACCCACCATGGGCGACATTATCGCCGCCGAGCAAACCGCCAAGGTGGCTCTCTGGGCACAAGTGATCACAGTAACGAGCATCAAAACACTCGTTCCCTTCACGCTTGATCTATACGCCTCCAACTACTCCAAGTGGCGTGGCATCTTCCTCGTTGCATTGCGCAAGTATGCGCTCGACGACCATGTCAAACCGGTATCGACATCCTCTACTGATGCCACCTGGCAATGCATGAACGTCGCCGTTCTTTCTTGGATTTACGGCTCCATCTCCTCCGACATTCTCAACAATGTAATGGTCACCGATGTTGCAGCTCTCATTGTCTAGACGAGCATCCAAGGCTTGTTTCACGACAATAGGGAGAGCCAAGCTCTCTACCTCCAGGCCAAATTTTGGTGTCTCCTGCAAGGGGACATGTCAATCACCGACTACTGCCGCAAGCTAAAAAATCTAGCCGATGCTGTCGGTGATGTCGATTAGGCGGTGAGTGACAAGACCCTCGTGCTCAACACACTTCGTGGCTTACACACGAAATTCGAGGTTTTGCACACCATCTTGCCGATGCAGAGACTGTTCGCTACCTTCATCGAGGCTCGCTCCGCCCTTCTCCTCAAGGAGATCAAAGACAAGGCCTCCGTCTTCATGCCCACTGTTCTTGTCGCCCATCCCAATGGCGCCAACAAGAGCTTCGGCGGCGGCAATGGCTCTGGGCACACCGGCGTTCCCAACAACACCTCCTGTGGCAACGACAATGGATACAACAACAATAATGGCCAAGGTTATGGCAACGACAACAACTACCAGGGAATTCGCCGCTGCAACCGCAGCAACGGCAACGACGGTGACAGCGGCAGTGGTCGTGGTAACTCGCCATGGCCATCCTTTTTTAACCATTGGATAGGTACTGTGCATGTCTGGCTCAATCGCTGGCCTCCCATAGGGTCGGTTGCCCTCGGTCTCCTCGGTGCTCACCCCAACTCAGCCCCCCAACAATAGGCTCTCACCACCTCCCTGCCACCAGCCGCTGGGCACACTGCCGCGCCCACGCCATGGCTACCGTGGGAACCTGCCACACAGTTATGGCAGCTTGCCGTGCCAAGAAGAGGTGCGCAAGGAGGCGGCCCATCTTGTGTGCCGGGCGGTGGCCCGTCGTTCTCTCCCTTCAATGCACTGTCTAGGGATCAACAGTCCCTGGCGAACGCATTCAACACCATGAAACTAATGTCACCGTAGACCACTGAATGGTACATGGACTTGGGTGCGTCCACCCACATGACACCAGACTCCGGTAATCTCCTCTCCACCCACCCTTCCTCTACCTTCACTTTAGCCAATGTCATAGTCGGTAATGGGTCATTGTTACCTATTACCTCCACCAGCCACACATCCTTTCCAACTCCTGTTCGTTCCTTTCATCTTACCAATGTTCTGGTTACTCCAAACCTTGTTAAAAATCTTATTTCTGTTCGTTAGTTTACAACAGATAATCATTGCTCTATTGAGTTTGATCCCTATGGTCTTTCCATGAAGGATCTTCGCACTAAGAATGAGATCATCAGGTGCAATAGCTCCGAATAGCTCTACCCGTTCCACTTCCAGCCGCCCATCCCTATTGCTCTAGCGGCCGACACCCCCACCACCCTTTGACACCGGCTCCTCGGCCACCTCAGACATCACGGGCTATCTCGCTTGGCTACGCTATTTTTCTTCCTTGTAATAAATTAGTGCCGGATTCCTCCATTTGTCATGCCTGTCAACTTGTCCGCCATGTTCGTCTACCTTTTGCTACTTCCACTTCTCACACACATAAACCTTTTGATTTAATTCATTGCGACCTATGGATGTCTCCTGTGTCTAGCGTATCTAGTTAGAAATATTATCTCGTCATTCTTGATGATTTTAGCCACTACCTTTGGACATTCCCTCTATGTCTTAAGTCTAATGCTTTCTCCACGCTGACTGCATTTTTTGCATATGCCAAAACACAATTCAATTCCACAGTCAAAAGCATCCAATGTGATAACGGACATGAGTTTGATAATGCCACCGCCCGTACTTCTTTCTCACCAACGGCGCTATCCTCCTCCTCTCATGTCCCCACACCTAGTAGCAAAACGGCAAGGCCAAATGTGTGATTCATTCCACCAATGACATCCTACGCTCCCTTGTCTTCCAGGCCAGCATGCCTCCCTCCTACTGGGTTGAGGCCCTTTATGTGGCCACCTATTTGCTTAATCGGCATCCCACCAAAACTCTTGAGTTCAGCATTCCTTTCCAAGCACTATTCAGCACACCTCCCATATACACCAGTCTTCGTGTCTTTGGTTGCCAGTGCTATCCGAATCTCTCCACCACCACTGCCCACAAACTCACACCCCATTCAACCTCCTGTTTGTTCCTTGGATATCCTTCCAACCACAAAGGATACCGCTACCTTGACCTCTCCTCTAACCACATTATCATATCTCATCACACCACATTCGACGAGACATCCTTCCCTTTTGCTGCACAACCTTTCCCACCACACGCTGATGACTTTGGCTTCCTCGATATCATCTCCAGCACCCCTTCTGTTTCCCCTATCGCGCCGCCTCGGGATGTTGCTGTCGCACCTCCTGTCGAGCTAGCTGCCGCAGCACCTGCTCCGCTACCGTGGCAGCCCAATACGCCTACCGAACCACCCATCCCAGATGCGGCGCCTCCAGAGACTCCTGCTACCTCAAACATTGTCCCTGTTCCTCCAATGACTAACTCTCACTCCATGGTCACTCGTGGCAAAGATGGTTTTCGATAACCAGTCGACCGTCTCAACCTCTTTGCCTCCATTTCTCCCATCCCTTCCACCTATCGGGGTGCCCTCAATGATCCTCATTGGCGTGACACCATGCTCGACGAGTTCACTACCCTTCAGGCCAACCGCACTTGTGATCTTGTCCCTCGCCCACCCAACGTCGTGACCGGCAAGTGGATTTTTCGTCACGAACACAAATCAGACAGCTCCCTTAATCACTATAAAGCACGGTGGGTGCTTCACGGTTTCACCCAACGTCCTGGCATTGACTTTGATGAGACTGTTAGTCCCGTCATCAAACCAGCCACGATACGCACCGCTCTCACCCTTGCTCTCTCGTGTAATTGGCCCGTGCATCAACTCGATGTCAAGAACGCGTTCCTTCATGGTACCCTGTCTGAAACGGTATCTTGCACTCAGCCATTGGGTTTCGTGGACTCCTCTCTACCAGACCATGTCTATTGCCTGAACAAGTCTCTCTATGGCCTCAAACATGCACCTCACACTTGGTACAGTCGGTTTTCTTCACACCTTCTATCACTTGGCTTTATCGACTCCAAGGTTGACACCTCCCTATTCATCTACAAGCGTGGCACAGTGTTGGTAATATGCCCTAGAGGCAATCATAGAGATGATTATATTTCATTATATTGGATAATATGTTATCTTGTTCCTAGAATAATATTGTTAATATTGATTATCAAGTATGTGACTTGATTGTGAAACTCTGTATTTCTTCGATGATTATTCTTAAATGTTCCCTAGTCGGAAACATATGAGGAGACATATGAATAGACTAGCATATGTATTGGTTGATGACTATGTTTCATGAGTCATAGATATGGAGATATCAAACCAATAATATGGACACATGTTAGAGAACATGATGTTGGATTAGATCCACCTTGAGACACTATTGAGATTGTTATGATTCTATGTGTCATTAGTTGGTCTCAAGCAATGATGATGTATAGTCCTTAGACCTGAGATCAGCATGGTTTCCTACATGTGTAATAGCACTCTTAGGGGTTGCCAAACGCTACTCCGTAACTGGGCAGTTATAATGGTAGCTTTCGGGTATGCTATGAAACATGCAGAGGAATGTGACTGGTCGGATATGGAATTTGTCCCTCCTAACATAATAAGAGAGATGTCTCTAGGCCCCTCGTTGTGATCGGATAAAGAAAGTGCATGGCCATGCCACTAGTAGTCGAAGTGTTCGACCACGTGAAGTTATCTGACACTTGATCGAGAAAGAATTGAACAGTCCATGGATGACACAACATCTCACCTGGAGTTCAACCAGACATTGTGAGGCAAAGGGAGAATACACGAGTAGGTCACTTAGTTCGACGATTCTGATCGTCGTATGGAGATACGAGCTGGTCGTAAACTGGTCGAACGTAATCACAGAGAGGTCGAAACCTGGTAGTAAGGACTTACGAACTGGTCGTGACCAAATACGAACTGGTCGTATAGAGATAGGACTTGGTCGTAAGTGATGAGGACCTGGTCGTAGATCATATTGCATCAAGGTTTGTTCGATATAATTTGTGTGTATTCGGGAATCGTTATGTTTTGCTAGGAGCCGCTACGACTCGTGATCGGAAAGGGTTTCCGAGTCACAACCGATTATGCATGAATCTATAGGGTCACACACTTAACGGGTTGGAACAAACCAGTACGAATACGATTCGACAAACGTGTTCGGATAGGATCCGTCACGAGCACTATATAAGGAGATGCATGAGGCTGTTTGGGGGTACGCGTGAAACACTACCGAAACCCTAGCGGCCATCTTCCTGAGAGCTCTGCCGTGCGACTTGGTGCTAGTACACCGACGTACGGTTGTTCCTTCCCTGGACGTGTGGATACCGTAGAGGCGCTAATGAAACTGTTGCGCTTGAGGACGATCTGTGATCTTCGCAAGGAACTACAGAGGTTGCTGGAGGAGACGATCGACTCGCGAGGACGCTGGACAATCGACTATGACCACTACATCGACTTGCTCGATGCTGGACGATCGACTACGACCACTACATCGACGCGCTCTACATTAGACCAGGCTGCTCCAACCCTTCTTCCGCTGCTCTGCGCGTCTGGTGGTAATGATCTGTGATCATCTACTTGCTTGGCTTCCTGGTTTGCGTGGTAGAAATTTTGATTTGTAGCTATCGTCGCCTACCCCGTGGCCCAATAGTGGTATCTAAGCCATCCTGCGTAGTTTTTGATCTGGATCGATTGCATATACTTGATATGTGGTAGTAGTAGATTGGATCTATTACTGGTCGGGTCTGATAACCTAGATCGGTTCATGTAGATGGAACGATCTAGGCCCTAGTCGATAAGATCGATCGGTTTCTCGGTGGTAGTAGATGGGTTTACGAGGAGGTATGAGCTTTTAAGGACCAGATGGTTTATTGCGCTTGTTCATGACCAGACTACATATCACTCCTACCGGTCGGAATTCCGCCATCGGAGTATGCCGCAGTGCTGGCTAATCGTACCGCATGTTTTAGGTGGTATGTGCTCATGTCGTCCGATAGAATTGGATTCTATGCATAACTTGTTTTTGTAGGGATTGATGTGAATAGTATGACCCATAATGGTTCATGTATGAGATGCATGTATGTATGTAATTTTCATGACCTGTGTGTCATGCTTATTGCAGCCCAAGGCTGTCTATATTTTTGTATAACAGCCTACGTGTCGACTTGTGATGCTTCTTTACTCCTTGTAATTCATTATTAGCGCTATTAGGAGTAATGGCTTAGTGGGAGTGCTTGGAGGAGTCGACCACTCGGAGACACGGCGAACAGGATGCATGGCGATGGGGATCACCATGGAGAAGGGTCATACTATATCACAATGCAATTTGATTGTCTGTGAATGCCTTTATATTCCTGTTCATTTATTTCTATACATATTTTTTTGTTTTAAATACTTTTGACATGGTAGAAGTAAAATTCCCTCACATAATATTAAGTTAAATTGATGCCCACCCAAATATGCTGCACCATCCAAAGTCATGTATTTTAATGGTAGGTCTTGCCAAAGCAGAGTGTCATTAACTCTACTTGACTAGATGGGTTTGTGTCAGACACTTACACGCTGGCATTGGTTTAACTTAACAAGGTTATCATAATAGTTGTGGACCTTGGGGCATAAAGGTTGGGTGCCGAAGCATAGAGATGCTGCCCAACAATAAGAGTCATATAGAGATATGATTAGTAGAGGTTGCTTACCATTTCCACTAGTCTTCTAGCAGTGATGCCAAAGCTCACTAGTAGATTAAATGATTATGGATCTTGAATCATTAAATGTCATAAGAGGGATATGGGATTTAGTGGGAGTATCTTTGTTAATTTGTTTAATAGAAGTTACTTTGATTGAACATATGTCTTAGTTTTGCATAATTTATGTTGTAGATCATGGCACCAACTGCTGTACCTACATCCAATTTTGCTTTACGTTCGATACTTGAAAGGGAAAAACTGAATGGAACGAATTTTGCGGATTGGTCCCGCAACCTAAGAATTGTTCTTAGACAAGATAAAAAGGAACATGTTCTAGAGGAACCAATTCCAGATGTGCCTACAGAGAATGCTACTGCTGCTCTTAAAACCGCCTATAAAAAGGCATGTGATGAATCCCTTGATGTTAGCTGTCTCATGCTTGCTACGATGAACTCAGACCTTCAGAAGCAGTTTGAGAACATTGAGGTCTACGATTTGATCGTGGTGCTCAAAGGCATGTTTGAGACACAAGCAAGAACTGAGAGATATGAGATCTCAAAGAACTTGTTTGGATGTAGGCTAGCTGAGGGTAGTTCAGTGAGCCCTCATGTGATCAAAATGGTCGGTTACACACAGAGCTTGGAAAAACTGGGTTTTCCACTTAGTCAAGAGTTGGCTATAGATTTGATTCTTGCTTCGCTTCCTACAAGCTATGGCCAGTTCATTTTGAACTTCCATATGAATGGCTTAGACAAGAATCTCACCGAACTGAATATGATGCTTAAGACAGCAGAGAGCAGCATTACGAAAAGCAACAGTCATGTGATGATGGTGCAAAAGAGTACAAGCTTCAAGAAGAAGGTCAAAACTTGGGTCAAGAAAAAGGGCAAGGCTAAAGTTTCAGATGAGATCCAAACTAACAAACCTAAGCCCAAGACTATGTCCGGCCCGACTCAAGAGAATGAATGCTTTTACGGCAAAGAGCTAGGCCATTGGAAGAGGAACTGCAAGAAATACTTGGCCGATCAGAAAAGGAATGGTGCGATTAAAACTTCCACTACAGGTATTAATGTTATAGATGTTTTTCTTGCTGACTCTTCTGTTAACTCATAGGTATTTGATACCGGATCGGTTGCTCATATCTGCAATTCGATGCAGAGTCTAACAAAGAGTAGGAGAATTGCAAAGGGCGAGATGGATCTTCGCGTCGGGAATAAAGCAAGGGTTGCTGCATTAGCCGTCGGGACTTTGCCATTACTTTTGCCTTCAGGATTTATTATGGAATTGAATAATTGTTATTACGTTCCAGCCATTAGTAGAAACATTATCTCTGCCTCATGTTTGATGGCAGAGGGTTATAAATTCATTATTGAGAACAATGGTTGTTCTATATTTTTGAATGAAGTGTTTTATGGCTATGCACCTGTTTTGAATGGGTTGTTTATTTTAAATCTTGTTGATGCGTCCGTCTATAATATTAATGCGAAAAGGCTTCGGCCTAATGAAATGAATTCCACTTTCATTTGGCATTGTCGTTTGGGTCACATAAGTGAGAAACACATGAAAAAGCTCCATAATGATGGAACTCTAAACTCATTTGATTTGGAATCATTTGAAACATGCGAGTCTTGCTTGGTCGGAAAGATGACCAAGACACCTTTCACTGGTTGGAGTGAAAGGGCGTCCGACCGGTTGGCACTCATACATACTAATGTGTGTGGACCAATGAGCATGACAGCAAGAGGTGGTTTTCAATACTTCATTACTTTCACCGATGACTATAGTAGATATGGATATATCTACTTAATGAGGCACAAGTCGGAATCCTTTGAAAAGTTCAAGGAGTTCTAGAATGAGGTACAGAATCAACTTGGCAAGACAATCAAATCTTTACGATCTGATCGTGGAGGTGAGTTTTTGAGCTATGAGTTTGGTAATCATTTAAAATAATGTGGAATTGTTCCACAGCTTACACCACCGGGCACTCCACAATGGAATGGTGTGTCCGAGCGGCGTAATAGGAGCTTGTTGGACATAGTTCGATCAATGATGAGCCAATCAGATCCGCGATTGTATTTTTGGGGTTATGCTCTAGAAACTGCCGCTTTCATTTTAAATAAGGTACCATCTAAATTAGTAGATAAGACACCATATGAGATGTGGACTGGGAAGAGTCCTAGTTTGTCTTTTCTAAGGGTTTGGGGATGTGATGTCTATGTTAAACGTTTGACGTCTGATAAACTCACACCCAAGTCAGATAAATGCTTCTTTATAGGATATCCTTGGGAAACCAAAGGATATTATTTCTACAACCAGGAAGAAGGCAAAGTTTTTGTTGCCCGAAATGGTGTCTTTTTGGGGAAAGAGTTTCTTTCAAAAGGAGTCAGTGGGAGAAAGGTGCAACTCGAAAAAATTCGGAAACATCCGAAAGTGTTTCAACTCCCATCGAACCTCTACTGGGATGAACAAAATGTTGTTGAACTCAGTAGATGAGGCACCAACCACGAGATCTAAAAGGCCACGTCAATTGCCTACAAGGTATGGGCATGACGTATTATTGTTGAATAATGATGAGCCTAAGACTTATGAGGAAGCGATGATGGACCCAGACTCTAAAAAATGGCTTGGAGCCATGAAATCTGAGATAGACTCCATGAGAGAAAATCAGGTTTGGAACCTGGTCGATCCACTTGATGGTATTAAAACCATTGAGTGCAAATAGATCTATAAGAAAAAGATTGATATGGATGAAAATGTTCACATTCATAAGGCTCAACTGGTCGCAAAAGGATTTCGACAAGTTCAAGGAGTTGATTAAGATGAGACGTTCTCACCAGTAGCGATGCTTAAATCTGTTCGGATCATTCTAGCTATTGCTGCATATTTCGACTATGAGATATGGCAAATGGATGTCAAAACAGTTTTCCTTAATGGAAACCTAGATGAGGATGTGTACATGACACAACCTGAAGGTTTTGTCGATGCAAAGAATGCTAGTAAAGTATGCAAACTTCAAAAGTCCATTTATGGGTTGAAGCAAGCATCTCAAAGTTGGAATATACGTTTTGATGAGGAGATCAAAAGGTTTGGTTTCGTCAAGAACAAAGAAGAACCTTATGTTTACATGAAGGTTAGTGGGAGCGCGCTTGTTATTCTGATCTTGTATGTAGATGACATACTACTGGTTGGAAATGACATTCCAATGCTTGAATCTGTTAAAACTTCATTAAGAAATAGTTTCTCAATGAAAGATTTCGGAGATGCAACATATATCTTGGGAATAAGGATCTATAGAGATAGATCTAAGAGGCTAATTGGATTAAGCCAGGATATGTACATAGACAAAGTGTTGAATCGGTTCAACATGCAAAATTCCAAGAGAGGATTCCTACCCATGGCACATGGCATTAATCTTAGCAAGAATCAGTGTCCTACGACCACTGATGAGCGAGACAAAATGAGTGATATTCCATATGCTTCGGCCATTGGATCTATCATGTACGCTATGATATGTACACGACCAGATGTATCATATGCTCTAAGTGTTACGAGCAGATACCAATACCAAGCTGATCCCAGTGAAGGTCACTGGATAGCTGTGAAAAACATTCTTAAGTACTTAAGAAGGACTAAGGATGTGTTCCTAGTTTATGGCGGTGATGAAGAGCTCGTTGTAAATGGTTACACCGATGCAAGCTTTCAAACCGATAAAGATGATTATCGTTCGCAATCTAGTTTTCTATTCATTTTGAATGGAGAAGCAGTGAGCTGGAAAAGTTCCAAGCAAGAGACAATTGCTGATTCCACGACAGAGGCCGAGTACATTGCGGCTTCTAAAGCTGCGAAAGAAGGTGTTTGGATAAGAAATTTCATTGCTGAGTT
The DNA here is from genome assembly GCA_036346405.1 of Phyllostachys edulis. Taxonomy (NCBI): domain Eukaryota; kingdom Viridiplantae; phylum Streptophyta; class Magnoliopsida; order Poales; family Poaceae; genus Phyllostachys; species Phyllostachys edulis. Next base: position 22,617,865 of record CM070548.1, on the reverse strand, counting down.
GGGTATGGTTCCGAGTGCCTCGAGCCCAATGGATCTCTATTGTGACAACAATGGAGCCATTGCGCAGGCTAAGGAGCTTAGATCCCATCAGAAGTCCAAGCATATACTCAGGCATTATCATCTTATTCGTGAATTGGTGGATAGAGGAGATGTTAAGATATGCAAAGTTCATACAGATTTAAATGTTGCTGATCCGTTGACAAAGCCTCTCACATAGCCAAAGCATGAGGCACACATAAGAGCTATCGGTATTAGATACCTAAATATATGGAAAAATAAAAATAATCATTTGGATTTTCTCGTTTTAATTCAAAGCTTAAATTGAATTTTAGAAGGAAAAATATTTTAATTGGCTAAATTAAACTTAAAAAAAAATCCAAAATTATTTTATTTGATCTATACAAGTTCGAAAGTATTTTATAAAATTTTCTTGAAATTTTTGGATTTATTTATTTTCTGGATTTTTCTTAGTTCCCTTTTCTTTTTTCCTTTCTCTCTCCTCACTTTCCCTGGTCATCTTTCAACCGAGCATATTTCTTGTTTCTCTTTCCTCCCATGCCGGCCAAGCTTGCCCCATGCAGCACCTTGCCCATCCCCTATGCAAACCCATGCCCTACCACCCCCATGCTGTCGGCCATGCCCTAGCTCCTCCATCTCTCCCCCATGTGTTGCCCCCTTTGCCTAGCTCCCATCCTAGCAACTCCCTCTCTCCAGCGCCATGGCTACCCATCCACAGAACGCCATGGCAGCCCATGCGCCACCCCCATGTCCTGTTGCACGCCCCCATGCTGCTTGCCCATCCTCCATGCCTCTACCACCCTCCCCCCTTCACCATGCTGCCTGCCCCTTCTCATGTCCCACGCTGCTGCTGCTGCTGCATGTTGGCGCCCGGCTCCCTGTGCTTCCTCCCCATCCAGTGCGTCATTCCCTGCCACTGGAGCACCTCCCTCCACCATGCTAGCCATGCTGCGCATGCCTCCCTCCCATGCTGAGCCATCCTTGCTCTCCCTCACCGAGCTCCCTTGCATTGCCGTGCAACCCTTGTGCTGCTCTCTCTCTCCCCCTTGCTTCCTCTATAACAACCAGCAGCTCCCTTCTCCCCCTCCTCTCTTCTCTTCCCCCCAGCCGAAGCAGCCCACAACTCCCACCCCTGAGCTTCTCCTTCCCCAACTCCGGCCGGTCGGCCAACACTTTACCTCTTGCTGCTGCTGCCGCCACCACCCTTGCCCAGCCGAGCTCCTGCCCTTGCCGTGCTGCTCCTCTTCCCTTTTCTTCTTCCCCAAACCGAAGCACACTACTGAGCTCCTTCTTATTTCTCCATTGCCAGCAACCAGCTCCCATCCCTTGCTCTCAATCACAGAAGCTCCCCCAAACCGAAGCCACCACCAACAAGCTCTCCTCCTTCCATTTTCCTGGTGATCTTCCCAAGCATGCATGCCTTTCTTGTTCTTTCTTCTCTCCTCCCGTAAGTGTGCACCATGGCCGCCTGTGCCGCTGCTGAGCTTTCCTCCCCACTGTCGAGCTCCCTCCTACTTTCCTCCACTACTACAAAAAGGCTAATACTGGACGCCTCATCACAGACGGTTGACCAAAACCGTCGGTATTACATTCAATCACAGACGGTTTTGGTTTAGAGACCTGCTCAGGCATCGGGCCGCGCTTAAAACCGCTCGTGAAGAGGCAATATCACGCATAGTTCATGTTGAAAACCGTCAGGAAGTATCACTGAGCGGTTTTGAACAAGAACCATCTGTGATATTATCGATATCACGAGCGGTTTTAAACACAACCGCTCGGTAAATGCCATGACGGTTACTCAACAAGAACCGCTGTGATATTATTAGTATCCGCAGCGGTTCTTAACAATAACCGCTCGTGATAATATCGCCCAGCGTGAGTTTCTTCATCGCCGGCGCGCTCGCTCGCCGCCATCCGCCCGGCTCCCGATGTGTCTCTTCATCGCATCGATCCGCTTCGGCTCCCCGATGCGTCTCTTCGTCTCACGCTCCGAATTTATTCCTTGTTTTATAAAAAGGATCATCCGCCATCCAAGATGATCATCCCCACATACTTATAAAAAATGAAATGGCTGCCTCTTCCTTGTCGCCGCATCGATGGCCTTCTGGTCAAGACTGCACTGAGCACCTCTCTCGGTGTAAGTTGAACCATGCTGCGGAAGAACACTGTTTGATCAACAGTGTCTTCACTCCTCTGCCGGCGGAGAATTTGCCGGAGTAGGTGACGGCCACCTTCCGCCGTCTTGACATCCTCCTCCGCCGTGTCTTCCGGGTGATCTCCCACTTTCGGCGAGTTTACCGCGTCATCAACGTAGTCCTCCAAAACGACGTTGCACGTCTCTAGGAGGCTTGCCGTCACTTGGACTGTGTAATCGAGGCGGCAGGCGACCGAGTCGACCAGGCCGAGACCCCTCAAGCTAGGGAAGAGAGCCTATGGGCTCAATTCTTCTTGGTTCAACAGTCTGAGGGTCTTCGGGAGATACTCGAACGAGCGCGTCAACGGGTGGACGCATTTCAGGCTTCGTTCGCTGATGATCAGGAACCGTCCGATGCCGACACCTCGCCTATGAAGTATTTAGATGGAGATAGCAGCCTACCTCCGCCACTAGAAAAACCTTGTTTAATTATAGGTTTCTGCTTTTTTTAATATAAACATGTAATTTCTTCATGTCATGTAAGTGTATATACTTGAGAAAAACTATTTCACGCATAGCCCATTTTGGAACCGTCTGCGATATGTCCTATATCACAGACGGTTCTATTATGGAACCGTCCGTGATATGTCCATATCACAGACGGTTCTATTACGGAACCGTCTGTGATAATTATCACTGACGGTTCCATAATAGAACCGTCTCTGATAAGTCTCTTTATAAGTAGGAGCCAGTGACGCTAGTGTTTGGCGCCTAACTCGTCACTCCCAGTGCCTTACTCTCGTTCGTTCCCCTCCCCGTCGCCAAGGTAGTTAGGATCGCGATCCAAGTCTTAAAGTCTTACGACTCTACGAACCCACAACAGCCTGTCGATCCAAGTCTTACTGCCGATCCGATCCTACTCAAGATAGGTAGGATCGCGATCCTACTCTTAGAGTCTTACGGTTCTTTAATCCACGACACACTGTCGATCCAAATCTCATTGTCGATCCTACTCGTCAGAGACTTAGGGCAATTTTTTTTAGGGGCGTGCTTTGCGATATTTTGTTTTAGAGCAAAATTTGTTGATATTAATTTTCGAGAATGAAACTATAAATAAACAAGGAGCATGCAAAATATTGTATCAAGATGGTAATGCTAGTACAAATATCTATATTATGGCATGAGCAATCTTGAGCTTGATAATGATAAGCTATTTTTATTCCCGGAGTATGTCTAGCTACTTTTAAGGAACGTGCAAGTGGTAAACCATATAACAATCATACAAACTTATAGTATAGATGTTAAATATGTGTATTTTTACAACCGTAGAATCGCCGATTCTACGATTCGACATCTACGATTCGATCCTACCGGAGGCAAATCGATCCGACTCGGGATCTCGACTCGACTACCTTGCCCGTCGTCGCCGACGCCGCCATTCTTCCGTCGCCGACGGTTAGGTAGACTCTGGTGACCACCGCAAAAGACACTCAGACGATAAGAGTGTCTTTGCACACCACAGCTACAACTATGGTGACGCCCAAACTCGTCACTCCCAGCTCCGCTAGGGTTTGTGCCCGCCTAACTCCGTTCCTCCCCACCTCGACGCCACCGCCGACCTCGTCGCCGTCGCCGCCCGACCCGTTGCGCCCGCTAGGCTCTGGCCGGCTTTGCTTTCCCATCTCTCTCTATTCTCCTCTAGATCTGTTAGCTTAATGTCTTTTGTTGAGTTTGATTTTTATGCATGAGCCTTAAGTTGTGTCCTCGATGTTTGTGTGATTTATGCAAGGTAAAGGAAATGGATGAGGGTTGTCTTTGGTGGTGGGGTCGCCAACCGTGGTTCTTGTTGCACTAAGGTCCTCTCTGTCTCTACCCCTTGCTCTGTGATGAAAATGGCTAGCTAGTGCTCTGCGATGGATGCCGAGGGCTACTCTTGGTGTGGTGGGTTTGGACACCCTTGGTCTTGTTCTCTTGCCGATGAACCGCTCAATGATGTTAATAGTCTTATTTGAAATTGAATGGATAATTAGTTCATATTAATAGTCCCCTTGCTCGTGATGTAATGATGTAAATAGTCTTATGCTGAAATTGAATTGATAATTAGTTCATATTAATAATCCTCTTTTTGTGTGATGTAATGATGTCAATAGTCTTATGCTGAAATTGAATTGATAATTAGTTTATATTAATAGTCCCCTTGCTCTGTGATGTAATGGTGTCAATAGTCTTATGCTGAAATTGAATTGATAATTAGTTCATATTAATAGTCCCCTTGTTCATGCGGTCAAGTTCTCCTACCTCTTGCGTGCAGTCGCCCTATCATTCCATTCATAATCTCTTCTCTATAAAGTCTCCAGCGGTGGTTTGCTTGTGCCATTAAAACGGCATCATATATATATTATTAAGTAGTCCTCGGCCACAAGAACACCATGCATGAGAAGAATGAGATAGTATCCAGCAACCTCATTAAGCCCTGTAAGTTTAAAAATATGGATGCAAGGAGGCGTTAGGCAATTGGATTGGGCGTCGCTATGTTGAAAAGTGGCGTTGAAACTTCTCCGGTGGGAGTGGCATCATCTATCGACAACCAACAATTCTTGAGTATGTAATTGTCTTTAAAGCCAACAAGAACACCAAGCAACAAGTTGAAATTCTTTTGAAATATGAGAATGGTTGCTTGGTGTTCTACTTAAAACCTCAACGGAATACATGATGCTAGATCAATGATGACTTTCGAACATAGCGACGCCCACCTGTAATTGGATGTCCGAACGCTCTTTGCATCCATACGCTTTTGAACTTGCAGGGCTCAATGAGGTTGCTCGTGGCTACCGCCTCATCCTTCTCATGTCACAGGACGATCCCCAAAGTGGCGGAGAGACTACTTAATAATATATATATAATATATATATGATGCCGATTTAATGGTACAAGCAACCATCGCTGGGGCTTTATAGAGAAAGTCATCACAGACGGTTTGACCACAAACCGCTCAGTGATAAGTATATATCACAACGGTTTCACCACAAACCGTCTGCGTGATATGTACTTATCACGACGGTTTGTGGTCGAAACCGCTCGTGATATGTACTTATCACGCGGTGTGTGGATGAAACCGTCTATGATATTACTTATCGAGACGGTTTGAACCACAAACCAAATGTGAAAATATACATCACGACGGTTCAAAACCGCTCGCGGAAAGTATACATCACGAGCGGTTCAAAACCGTTTGTGATGACCTCATGTCATCATCGACCCATAAACTCGAGCGGCTCACGAAACCATACGTGATGACGCGTTTTTGAACCGTCTGTGAAAGCCTTTTCTGTAGTAGTGCTCTCCACTCCAACAGAAGCTCCCATGCGCTGTTGGCCCAGACGCATGCACGTTCTAGTGCTGCCATGCACTAACCCACTAACAACCCCACTTCTAGTCATAACACTTTTGTACATATTCATCTCACCCTCCTTCCCTCCTTAAAATCTCCATAAAAAATGAAGAAACAAGCTATGCATGTTACGCAGTGGCGTTCATCGTTTCAAGAGAAAGCCATTCATCCCATTAGTTCTTTCATGCATGACCGGTTGAGCTCCATTTCCTGTTCTCCAAATCAGCAAGCCATTTCCGCCCTCAAACTCCCTGTCCAGCCATCGCCTTGCTACACTGACTGTGTCATGGCAAGCCCCTCGGCTTCTTCTTCCATCTCCCAGAATTCGCCCCACTCTCTCGGCATCTTTTCTCCGCAATCGAGTTTTTACCGACGCCGGCCGAATTGCCTCCCATCATCAATTTCGGTGCCGTTGTTCACCCGTGGCAACATCATCATTCTTGTTAGCTTCATCTCGCGACGTTCTACGTCATGCTCCCATCCTTTTCTCCGAAGCATCGCCGGTTCACTGACGCTACTATTCCCCTGTGCGCGTTTTTGCGCACTGTCGTCACGCCGGACCTCCGCCGGTGACGCCACTACCACCATTGGGTCTGTCTCACTCCCAGGATTCCCTTTTTCTAGTTCGCCGGTTGCCCCTCCCTTTCCCTCGCCGGCATCATCATTTTTGCCCGAGCTTGCACTATTCATGTCTGATGATTTTCTATATTTCATGTGAAGGCAAACTTCCGGATATTCGTTCTCCTTCATACGAAATCCGATTTCGTCGATTCTCATTTCTAAATTCAGCCTCTTCGTATCGCTACTAATTTTCTAATTTTTGGATCTTATTTGGATTTGTTGTATTTATTTGGCTCTTTTTGCACGTGTAGATTCTGGCTTCACTGAAGAATTCCTAGGACCGTCTACCGAAGCATCTCAAGCCTTCAATGGAGGCAAGTTGTAGACCTTTGATCATGTCGTACCCATTTTATAAAACTATATTGATTTATATCAACATGCATTGCTAAGTTTATAATAAATGCTTTGGGGAATAGTTAAATACCTAATTGTCATTATGCCTCCTCGTATAATTGCTATTGACATGTACCCTTGAATGATATAAATCCTTGGACACCATAGGATGGGTAATTATTAGTTGGACATTATTGTAATACCAACATGGGTGTGTATTATGCTTAGTCACGATGGGATTCATGATCACATACTCAAAGAAAGATTAAACTTGACATAATGAAATATGGAATTATGGCGGAGCCACCGTCGATAAAATTGGTAGTGCCCTGGCAAGGGTTGTCAATTGGCCAGGTTGAACAAAAGTGATTTCATACTCAAGCGAAGGATCGTGCAGTAAAGGGGGTGCAGTTAGCACGTTGTGGGTTTGTGGTAGTTTCACTTGAGTACTCTGTAAGGACTTAACTTTGTGCGCCATTGATCTGGGCCATACTGTGCAACCACAAGTCTATTTATGTGGGTAGACCTGGTCTACTAATTAGTAATGTATTAGTTTGGTTTTTGTCGGGTTGTGTGATTTTCGAGTCACAGATAGATTCACACAACGTAGTAAAGGGGGCATCCGGCGGATGGTCAGTTCAAAGGAGGTGAAACCTTTGAAAGCATCTAGGCCCCTAAAAATTGTTTTGGAAATTAATGACAATTTGTGAATATGGGACTAATGTGTTTATTGAGTATTTACAAGGTTTAGTCCTATTGGTGAATATGACAACTTAGAGATGCATGCTAAAGGACAACTTGAAGATCCATATGGTTCGAAGATAAGGTACAAGTAGTCTAGGATCCTTTTTATGTTTACCGGTCTTAGGAGAAAAGGATGGAAGACCAGATTTTAGGTTAAATGTCGTACTGTTAAGAGGGATCATGACTAGTAGCTTGATAGCATGTTCTTGTGCCATTTGGATCAATATAGGATTATGCATGCACTTAGAATTTAATTTGAAAGCCAACCTTGCATTGTTAGGATAATCGGTAGTACCGATGTTAAGTCAGCGGTACTACCGATCAGCGGTATTACCGGGATGGTGGTGCGGTACCACCGCAACCCGGTTGTACCAAAAAATAGTTGGCGGTACGTAAATTCCAGAGTGACACCATTTTGGTTTGGTTGCTAACCCTAAGAGCGGTAGTTCTAGAGTTTTACCGGTGGTACTACCATAGCGCGGTATGACCGCATTTGTTCAGCGGAACTACCGCACCCGATATTACCAAAAGTCAGTGGTACGTATTTTCCAGAGAGCGCCCTTTTGGACTCTATGGCAATGTGGTAGTACCGCTCGTATTTTTCAATATGACCGGCCAGCGGAACTACCGCATGTTACATGGCGGTAGTACCGCACTGAAATGTCCAACGGCTATGTCAGAGCAGTTAATGCTCCTGTTCTAGCCGTTATGAACAGTTAGGTGAGGTGTGGTAGTACCGACCATTACATGGCGGTACTACCGCATTTGCCGAAAAAGTTGGGGATTTTTCCCAACGGTCATATTTGTTGGTGGGAGGTATAAATACCCCCCACCTGCTCAAGGATAGTGTGCTAGGCTCCATTTAACATCCTTTGAGACTTGAGCATCCTCTCCACACCTCCAATACACTTGTGCAGTCATTGTGAGGTAGTTGAGCCCAAATTCAAGTGCATTCATTATAGATTGATCCATTGCACTTGTTTGCCGTCAAGCGAAGATCGTGATTTTTTACTCTTGGAGTTTGCCAAACTGTGGATATCATGGGGATATGCCCATGATCTTAGGATGATGAAACAATTGGCAATATGGCTTTTGGTTTGAAGTTTCATGTGTTTTCGACAAAGTTTTAGATCTGTCAGGTCAGCGGCGGTCTGACCGGCTTTTGTGCTGATTGTTGATATAAGTGATGATTTTAGATATGGATTGATTTTGGGATAGGTCATATCCTTGTTGATAATGCATATGTGTTGCATGTTGCATGTTTGGCTAACGTAGGTCAAGTTGTGAAGAACTTGTTTCGGATTCGTGTTTGCTTGTCTATTCTTTGTGCGGTGGCTTGCGTGTCAACGACGGTCAATGGCGAGGAGGATCGGGACTAAGCTTGGAGAGCTGAGGTTCAGAACGATCATGGATGCCGGGTGAGGTCAAGTGACTCAAGCGTGGCGCAGAATGGACAAGGATGACCGAACGGGGTGTTCGGTAGATTTGGTTGGATCAAGCGGCGAGTCGTTGCAAGTGCTCGATGGTGCGGTGGGATCCGGACGGAGAGACTTGACGACATGGAGCCGTTGATCAACCTACACGTGGCGAAGCAAAGCGATTGCTTCACGATCTGTGGAGTCGGTCTTTTGGAGAAGGATCGAGAAGGGTATTTTGGTAATTTTACCAAATACCATCTTGGTGACTTTTGGCTAAACCCGGCGGCGGGGACGGCAAAGGAAGTGGTTTAAGTCAAGAGAATTGAAGACGACGCTTTAATATGCGTGCGTGTGTGTTCCGTTGATGTTGGGCCTTAACGGAAGCCCATTAAGGTTTTAGGTTAGGGCGCCTATAAAAGCGTAGATGGGTCATTTAGGGAAATTTGCTTGAGGATAGGGCGACCATCGAGAAAAAGAGAGGCGGCGACTTGTTCTGGCCGCTGGAGAAAAGAGGGGCGTTTTTGGAGCTTTGGTGGCGCCCCAAAAAGAGAGTCGATGGCGACTACCGCTCTAGAGAGGAAAAAATTAGGATCTCAGAGCCTTGAGTGCATAGAGGAAATCCAAGAGATCATGAGATCCGCCTCTGCTTGTGAGCGGATCGATACATGTGCACGGTTTGTTGTTTTTGCCTCTTCTTTGCGTCGCGACTTGATGCGTGTTGTTGTTTGGAGTATTTATTGCCTTCTTGTTGTCATTTTATTGCTTGTCTTTTCTTGTGCTTGGCTTCATGTGGTTCTTCGCGGCTTGTTGTCCCGTGAAATCAGTTTTGTGCTTTATGGCCGCAGAATCAGGAGCCTGGCGGCGCATGTGCTCCCGCAAAAATCGTTGATTTGATTTCCTGCAGAATGCTTCTGACCGAATTTTTTATTGCTGGGCTGCTTTCAATGTTGCGCTTGGTGAGCTATGCTGCCCGTGAAAATCAGAAATCATAGCCTGTGGCGGCCGGTTCCTCGGTCTGATGGTGGCGCCCTGTTGTGTGTGCGCAAAAACCGGATCGGGCGGCGGCGTCCTGCAGTATCATGTAGATAGGTTCTTGTTGATTTGATATTGCTTTAATGTTGCACCTGCTTATTTGCTTTATAGATCCTGTTTTTGGCTGACTGAGTGAATCGTGGGGTTTGTTGGCCATCGAGTTGTTTTATTGCCTTGGCTACAAATCGATCCGACTAAGATTTCTGTGTTGAGTATCAGCTCTTTGCAGTTTAGATTTATTTCTTTGTAGTAGGCCGCTTTCGTAGGAACCAGAGCTCGGTACAGAGCTGCGTTGCGCTTGGAAATATTGTAGAGCCCTGTGGTCGCTGAAAAGAAAAAGTAGCCAGGGCCGGCGGCCTACTGTGTAAGTTTTGACTGCCATCAATCCACAACTTGCTGGTTTTTGATTCGCTAGCTGTGTCCTCTTGTGAGATTATTTTATTGCCTTGAATGCTATCATGATCCGACTACAGTTTCGGTTTGACTGCCAGTGGGTTTGTGTTTTGTGTTGGAAATCCTATGACCGAACTGTTTAGTTTATTGCCTGTGGCTCCCGTTAATGATCCGAGTGAGTTCTGACTTTTAATTGCTTCAGCTTCATTGTGTTGGTTTAGTTTATTGTGTACCATCTTGTCTGCTCTGATTGGTTTGTTGTGGTTCTTGCCTGTGCGTGTGGTAGCAGCAGTCGCATAGTAGCTCTCCTGTTCATGCCTGTCATCTCTGTTACCAGCTTCTGGAGGCTATGGTCTTTGTGCATGCGGTTGTGAGATGATTTTGGTCTTTTGCTTCGGGGTTTGATCGGATTCAACACAGGTCATCCGCTGTGCCTGTATACAGATCTTCATAGCTTTTATAGCTATTGGAGTGAAAATAGCGTTGAGTTCGATCGAAGTGAAAAATAGAGAAAGCGTCTATTCACCCCCCTCTAGTCGCCTTTCCGGTCCTACACAAACACCTAGATGGCTTGGCGGAGTTAACACAGTGATCTCTATAGGATCGAGCCTTCGGTGATCAAAGTGCTGGATGTCCTGGAAGTTTCAAGATTTGTCGTTTGTTCCAAGTCGACCGTCCATATAAGTTAGCTTAGTAGTGTCGTAATAGAGTTGCCCTTCTCAGTTTAGTATTGTTAGTCAGTGTAATAGGATCCTTTTGGTTGAGTGTCGCATTTTATTGCTTCTTAATAGCTTTCCAGCTGTTTGTTCTTTGGGTTTAATTGACTTTCCGCAGTTAGTTGATCTGTCTTTCTTCCTTGCTCTCTCTCGTCTACTGTGCTTTTCCCTCTCACCTATCATGCTTTCTCTCTCTCATCTATTAAACCTGGAAAGAATTGTTGCAGATGGTTCAAGCACGCAACTCAGAAAGTCAAGATGAACCCTTGGATCTCAATGCACCACCTCCACCGGCCGCAACAGCAGACCAGAACTTGGGTCAGTTTATGGCGGCTCAGACGCAGTTGATGAATACCATGATGTAGAGTATAAATCAAATGATGAATTGACAGAACGAGACTGTTGTTGCTCTTACTGCAATGCTGAACCAAACCGCCGCTGCCATAGTCAACATGTCAAATCAGATCAATCAAGTAGCTGCCATGCCACCACCAACTTTTCCGCAATCAAAATTTGCAGAGTTCATAAGGATGTGTCCACCTACTTTTGCCAACTCATCTGAACCTGTGGACGCATATGACTGGGTGCGCTCCATAGCGAAGAAGCTGGCCATTGCTCAGTGTAATGATTGTGAAAAGGTTCTTTATGCCACGCATCAGCTGGAGGGCACCGCAACAGAATAGTGGGACAACTATACCGCAGCCCAAGAGAATCTAGAAGCTATTACCTGGGCCGAGTTTTCAGTAGCTTTCCGTCACTCTCATGTACGAGATGGCATAGTAGAAATGAAGAAAAACGAGTTCCGTGATTTACAGCAAGGAAGCATGTCTTTGAATGAATACCTTAACAAGTTCACTCAACTCTCTCGTTATGCTCAAGAGGACGTTGCCACGGATGATGCACGTCAGAAGCATTTCAAGCGTGGACTCAACCCCAACTTGAAGGTATAGGTTGTTGGCAACGATTATGTAAATTTCCAATATATGGTTGATAAAGCTGTGCTCATAGAACAGTCTTGTCATGAGCTTGAAGAAACTCACAAGAGGAAGATAATACAACATGAATATCATCAAAACCATCTGCAAAGACCCAGAATGATTGTACAACATCACATCGCTTATACCCCTCCCATTTTGCACCGATAACTCCTACTCGACACCTCGTCCGATCATTTAGGATCCTCGACTTCAGGAGCAGCAACAACCAGCCACCAAGGAACAACAAACGTGCCACCGGAATTACCTGTTTCAACTACCACGAGATGGGCCACTACGTCAACAAATGTCCTCGAAAGCGAGCCCTGATGCTAATTCCATTCAACCTAGGGGCTACACCAGCCAGAACTTCTACGCCAGGAGCAGGCCAAGGAACCACTCAGACTCCAAGTCAAGCCACCAAGACTCAACTTCCTTCTGCGAGAGGAAGAATTAATCATGTCACTGTAGTGCTAGCTCAATCAACTCAGAACTTCATTCTTGGTAAGTCCTAGTTAGTTCAGTGCCAGTTGCGGTTTTGTTTTGCTCAAAAGAGAAAGTCGTCGAGAAGAGTGAGCAAAGTCCGAGTTCTCGAACCTATTCTCTAGTCAGCCCAAATCTTGGGGTCGAGATTCCCTTTAAGTGGGGTAGGTTTGTAACATCCCAATTTTTGGGCCTTTTTGAAAATTTCAAAATAAAAACCACCACTTGATTTTTCCTGAATTGTTAAAGCTTAATTTGAAATTTCATAAAATAAAAACAATTTAATCTGAGTAAATCAAACTTCAATTAAATAAAAATTATTTTCTTTGATTTTATGGCCTTTCTTGGAATTCCTTTTTCCAAGACCCGGTTGTGATTTTTCGTGGAGTTCTTTTTATTTATTTTCAGCTTTTTTGTATTGCAGAGGCTTTTTAAAGCTTTAGAAATAAAACAAACTATTTGCATTTGATTGAATAAATGTAAAGCTTAAATTAAAATTCCAAAGTGAAAAACATTTAAATGATTAAATCAAACTTTAATTAAATTCAAAATGAGTTTATTGGATCTTCTAGATTTCCTTGGATTTTATTCAAGTCTGTTGTTTCTTACAACCCTTATTCTGCTTTTAATTCTTTTCTATCTTCCCAAAAATTATTTTATTTATTGTAAAATTTAATTTAAATTGGATTTCTATTTTGAAGCTTTAAAATAAAAAATAATCATTTGGATTTTCGCGTTTTAATTTAAAACTTAAATTGAATTTTTGAAGGAAAAATATTTTAATTGGCTAAATTAAACTTCAAAAAAAAAATCCAAAACTATTTTATTTGATCTATTCAAGTTCCAAAGTATTTTATAAAATTTTCTTGAAATTTTCAGATTTATTTATTTTCTGCATTTTTCTCAGTTCCCTTTTCTTTTTCCTTTCTCTCCTGCCTTTCCCGAGTCATCTTCCAACCGAGCATATTTCTTGTTTCTCTTTCCTCCCATGCCGGCCATGCTTGCCCCATGTAGCACCTTGCCCATACCCTATGCAAACCCATGCCCTACCATTGGCCATGCCCTGACTCCTCTATCTCTCCCCCATGAGCTGCCCCCTTTGCCCAGCTCCCATCCCGGCAGCTCCCTCTCTCCAGCGCCATGGCTGCTTATCCACCGAACGACATGGCAGCCCATGTGCCACCCCCATGTCCTGCTACGCACCCCTATGCTGCTTGCCCATCCTCCATGCCTCTGCCACCCTCTCCCCTTCACCATGCTGCCTGCCCCCTCCCATGTCCCATGCTGCTGCTGCTGCATGTTGGCGCCCGGCTCCCTGTGCTTCCTCCCCATCCCGTGCGCCATTCCTTGCCGCTGTAGCACCACCCTCCACCATGTTGTCCATCCTGCGCACGCTTCCCTCCCATGCTGAGCCATCCTTGCTCTCCCTCATCGAGCTCCCTTGCATTGCCGTGCAACCCTTGTGCTACTCTATCTCTCTCCCCCCTTGCTTCCTCTATAATAACCAGCAGCCCCCTTCTCCCCCTCCTCTCTTCTCTTCCCCCCAGCCGAAGCAGCCAGCAGCTCCCACCCGTGAGCTTCTCCTTCCCCAACTCCGGCCGGCCAGCCACCACTTTACCCCTTCCTGCTGCTACCACCACCACCCTTGCCTAGCCGAGCTCCTGCCCTTGTCGTGCTGCTCCTCTTCCCTTTTCTTCCTCCCCAAACCGAAGCACACTTCTGAGCTCCTTCTTCTTTCTCCATTGCCGGCCACTTGCTCCCATCCCTTGCTCTCCCTCACAAAAGCTCCCCCAAACCGAAGCCACCACCAGCAAGCTCTCCTCTTCCGTTTTCCTGGTGATCTTCCCAAGCATGCATGTCTTTCTTGTTCTTTCTTCTCTCCGCCTGTGCGTGTGCACCATGGCCGCCCATGCCGCTGCCGAGCTTTCCTCCCCACTGCCGAGCTCCCTCCTCCCTTCCTCTCCACTCCAACAGAAGCTCCGATGCGCTGTTGGCCCAGACGCACGAACGTTCTAGTGCTGCCATGCACTAACCCACTAACAACCCCACTTCTAGTCATAACACTTTTGTACATATGCATCTCACCCTCCTTCTCTCCTTCAAATCTCCATCAAAAATGAAGAACTGAGCTATGCATGTTATGCAGCGGCGTTTATCGTCTCAAGAGCAAGCCATTCATCCAACTAGTTCTTGCATGCATGACCGGTTGTGCTCCATTTCCCGTTCTCCAAAACAGCAAGCCATTTCCTCCCTCAAACTCCCTCTCCAGCCATCGCCTTGCTGCACCGACTGTGCCACGGCAAGCCCCTCGACTTCCTCTTCCATCTCCTAGAATTCGCCCTACTCTCTCGGCTTCTTTTCTACGTAATCGAGTTTTTACCGACGCTGGCCGAACTGCCTTCCGTCATCAATTTCGGTGCCGTTGTTCACCCCCAACAACATCATCATTGTTGTTAGCTTCGCCCCACGACATTCTACATCGTGCTCCCTTCCTTTTCTCCGAAGCAATACCGGTTCACCAACGCCACTATTCCCCCATGCGCCTTTTTGCACACCGCCGCCACATCGGACCTCCGCCGATGACGCCACCACCACCATTGGGTCTGTCTCACTCCCAGGATTCCATTTTTCTAGTTCACCGACCGCCCCTCCCTTTCCCTCGTCGGCACCATCATTTTTGCCCGAGCCTGCACTATTCATGTCTGATGATTTTCTATATTTCATGTGAAGGCAAACTTCCGGATATTCGTTCTCCTTCATACGAAATCCAATTTCATCAATTCTTATTTCTAAATTCATCTAAATTTAGCCTCTTCCTATCTCTACTAATTTTGTAATTTTTGGATTTTATTTGGATTTGTTGTATTTATTTGGCTCTTTTCGCACGTGTGGATTTCGGCTTCACTAAAGAATTCCTGGAACCGTCCGTCGAAGCATCTCAAGCCTTCAACGGAGGCAAGTCGTAAACATTTGATCATGTCATACCTATTTTATAAAACTATGTTGATTTCTATCAACGTGCATTGCTAAGTTTATAATAAATGCTTTCGGGAATAGTTAAATACCTAATTGTCATTATGCCTCCTTGTATAATTGCTATCGACATGTACCCTTGAATGACATAAATCCTTGGACACCATAGAATGGGTAATTATTAGTTGGACATTATTGTAATACCAATATGGGTGTGTATTATGCTTAGTCACGATGGGATTCATGATCACATACTCAAAGAAAGATTAAACTTGATATAATGAAATATGGAATTGTGGCGGAGCCACCGTTGATGAAATTGGTAGTGCCATGGGAAGGGTTGTCAATTAGCCAGGTTCAACAAAAGTGATTTCATACTCAGGTGAAGGATCGTGCAGTAAAGGGGGTGCAGTTAGCACGTTGTGGGTTTGTGGTAGTTTCGTCTGAGTACTCCCTAAAGACTTAACTTTGTGCGCCATTGATCTGGGCCATACCGTGCAACCACAAGTCTATTTATGTGGGTAGACCTGGTCTACTAATTAGTAATGTATTAGTTTGGTTTTGTTGGGTTGTGTGATTTCCGAGTCACGGATAGATTCACACAGCGCAGTAAAGGGGGCATCCGGTGGATGGCCAGTTCAAAGGAAGTGCAACCTTAGCGGTCAAAACTGGATTAAGACAGAACTTTGTAAAAGTCTTGTGATAATCACTTAGTCGCACCCCTCAGAAGTGTGTTAAACGGACATTATAAGATGATTATCTCTTGTGGGTCAAGTTGTACAACCTCTGTAGAGTAAAAAACTATTCGAATAGCCATATGCCCGATTTTGGACAATGCCTGGTGATTTCACACGAGGGGTATATTTTCATAAAATGTTGGATTGGTTTGGATGGATCTGGGTAGTTGGTTTTGGTTGATGGTTGAGAAGTGAACGGGGTGTTCACTAGTTGTTTCAAAAGAACATGTTTATTTATGTATGTAGGACCCGAAACAGGCGACTAGAGGGGGGGGGGGATGAATAGGAGCTTGCCTAATTTTTGCCTCGTTCAGATTCAACACCAGATTCACCCCAATAGCTATGAGAGTGTCGGACCCGGGAACGAAAGATCCCGAACCCTCGTGTTCATACACCCCAGATTTCGGTGTACAGATTACAAAATGATAACATAACCAAATCTCTCGATTTCATTAATAGTAAATCGAGTTCGATACAATTGGGCATGAAGCCAAATAAAGAAGTAAATAACACAAATGAAATAAAAGATAGTAGTAGGCGAACGATCCGCCACAGTAATCGCCCTGGGCGAACCTAGGCGTCAGTGTCCTCACCGCCCCGATAGAAGTCTTCTCTGAAATTTTGTTGCATAAAGCAAGCATGAGCACAACTATTGTGTGTCGCAAGTTACACCCAATATGGAATTGTAATGCATAAGGTAAACAAAGGATATGGGGTGGTTATTTTATGAAAGCGGCTAGTTTAATTTAAATAATCATACTAGATTGCAAGGCCATTTTCATACATTAATTAAAATCATATTTTAAATGACAATGGAATAATGTGGATAACCTCCAAGAAAGGTGATGGATATCCTCCAATCACAATGGCTAACCGCCCAATTTTTCCCACAGGACTATCCATCCTGAAAACATCTGTTGAAACCATTTTAAAACCAAAAACAAGTCTAACTCAAAGTGGCTTTGCTAGCATGTCCATGATCATGACGCGCTATTCAATAGTTTTCTACTTTGCAGAGTTTGTACAACTTTACCCACACGAGATATTATACCCTTTGTGTCGGCCAATCCACGCTTCCTAAGGCGTGTGACAGAGCAAATATCACAAGGCCGTTACAATGATCTACCTCAAAGTACTCATGCCAGCTTGCTGCTCGGGTAGGTGGTCTTGACGGGAAGGAAATGAGCTACTTTCGTTAGCCGATCAATTATCACCCAGATGGAATCGACTAAGTCCTAGGAAGTCCGGTGATGAAATCCATACCAACTTCTTCCCACTTCCACTCGGGGATCGGTAACGGTTGTAACAAACCAGCGGGTCTTTGATGTTCTGCCTTGACTTGCTGACAAACATCACAACGGGCTACAAACTTAGCAATTTCCCGCTTCATGCTGACCCACCAATATCTTTCCTTAAGATCCTAGTACATCTTGGTACTGCCAGGGTGAATGGAATAAGGCGACTCATGGGCTTCCTTCAGAATCGACTGCTTTAAATCCTGCTGATCCGGTACGCAGATGCGGTTCCCGAACCACACTGTTCCTTCCTCATCTTCGGTGAATCCTGAAGCTTTGCCTCTTCTCATATTCTTCTTGATCTCCTTGATGTCTTCATCTTCTTTCTGCTTCTCTCGATCCGACTGAAGTGTTGGTTGAACTTCCAAAGCGCTCACACATCCTTGATCAACAATCTCCAAGTTCGGATGCTTCAATTCTTCATACAACTCGGTGATTTTTTCGAACCGAGATGGTATTGCAATACGCCTTCTGCTCGGGGCATCCGCGAACTACATTTGCCTTGCCGGATGGTAATGGATCTCCGTGTCATAATCCTTTATCAATTCTAGCCATCTTCTCATCGGAGATTAAGGTCAGACTGAGTGAATATGTACTTCAGACTCTTATGATCCGTGAAAACTTCACAGCTGTTACCGATGAGGTAATGCCGCCAGATCTTTAATGCATGCACAATCGCTGCTAACTCAAGGTCATGAGTTGGATAATTCCCTTCATGTGGCCTCAGCTGACGAGATGCGTAAGATACAGCCCTTGCCCTCCTGCATCAATACGCAACCGAGTCCTTGACGAGAGGCGCCGCAGAAATCACAAAATCTTTATGAATATCTGGTAGGACCAATACAGGTGCTGAAACTAGTCTCGTCTTGACTCTTGGAAACTCTCCTCGCAAGCATCTGTCCATTCAAATTTCTTCTCCTTCTTCGGTTGAGTGATTGGTCTTGCTAATTTGGAGAAACCTTCAATGAATCTGCGATAATACCCGCCAATCCAAGGAAGCTTCTCGCATCTGTGACAGACTTGGGTTGTTTCCAATCCATTACCGCTCGACTTTGGTCGATCTCGGCAACTCCTCCTGCGGACACAATGTGTCCAAGGAATGCCATTTGACTTAGCCAAAATTCGCACTTCTTGAATTTGGCATAAAGTTTGGTTCTCCCCGAAGTTTTCCCAAAATCAACTGAGGTGGTCCCCATGTTCTTCTTCATTCTTGAATAGACGAGGATGTCATCGATGAAAACAACCACAAACTTATCCAAGAATTCCATGAACACTTTGTTCATCATATTCATGAAGTGGCGTAGGCGTTCACAAACCGAAAGACATTACCGTGAACTCGTACAATCCATATCTAGTGGTGAAGGCTGTCTTCGGAATATCTTCTGGTCTGATCTTCAGTTGATGATAGCCAGATCTCAAATCAATCTTCGAGAATACACTTGCTCCTTTCAGTTGATCGAACAGATCATCAATCCTAGGTAGCGGGTACTTGTTCTTGATTGTCACTTCATTGAGTGACCTATAATCCACACACATCCTCATACTGTTGTCTTTCTTCTTGACAAACAGTACTGGTGCCCCCCAGGGTGATGAACTTGGCCGAATATATCCCTTGCTCCGCAACTCTTCAATTTGTTTCTTCATCTCTGCCAATTCATTAGCAAGCATTCTCAGAGGGTCGCCGAGATTGGAGCGTCCTCGACTAGGTCAATTAAGAACATGACATCCCTATCCGGTGGCATGCCGGGTAGATCATCAGGAAAAACATCCGGGAATTCTTGTACTATTGGTATATCTTCAAGCTTTAACTCCTTCAAGCTTGTCAGTATGGAACTTCCACCAGTACAGGTCTTGGGCTTGAATTCAACTGTGACTCCTTCCTCATTAGTGAGAGTAATAGACCTATTGGCACAATCTATCCGCCCTGATTCTTGGCTAGCCATCCATTCCAAGTATTACATCCGGACCTTGAGAGTGCAAGACTATCAAGTCCGCCATGAAGGAAACTCCTGATATCTCGAGGTAAGATTCGCATAGAGAATCGGTTCTCATTTCTGAGCCCGGGGAATGGATTATCATAGGATTACTTAATGGAGAAATAGGTAACCCATTTTTGCCCACAAACTTATTGGACACAAAAGAATGCGAAGCTCCGGAATCAAACAGAACTGATGCAGGTATCATATTAACGAGAAACGTACCAAGGACGACATCTGGTGCTGCCTGAGCTTCCTCTGCTGTGACGTGGTTCACACGTCCCTTCGTGAACTGGCCCGTCGGCTTTGGGGTGCCGCCGGTGGTCGGTACTCCCGATCTCGGCTTTGGCCGGTGTCGCGGATCGCCGTCTCTTTCGCATTTGTTTGCATAATGTCGATCTCGCGGTAATGGAAGCATGTCACCCTGCCGATGAAGTTGGGTTCTTTTGTCAAACCGCTCGCAGTGCATTGTTGCGAAGCCGGAAGAGTTGGAGCGCCGTGTCTTGCATCGAGCTCGGGTGTAGAGGATCGAACCTTCCACTCGAGGTGGTGAGGTTGAGCAAAGCGAGGCTTGGGTTGCCCTCGAGTTGAACTTCGAGCGCCATCCTCCGCTATGCAGTTCTCCATCCGCAGATGTTTGGCCTCTGGCGAAAAGCTTTATTCACTAACCGCTGGAAGTCGCAGTAGTCATTGAAGACCACCGATCGAGATCTCATCGCTCAAACCATCCATGAACCTTTCTCGCCTTTCTTCATCACTAGCCACATCTGCTTTGGGGCATAGCGAGCAAATTTGGTTGAACTTGTGCAGTATTCACCCACCGTGGCGGTTGCCTTGCTTGAGCGCTGGAACTCTTTCTTCTTGTGGTCATTATCCTCATGGGATATGTGCATGGGAAAGCCCGCACAAACTCCTCCCAAGAGATAGTCTGCGATCAAGATGGGAGATGTTGTAGTTATCCCACCATTACGATGCGGGACCGGTGAGTGGTGAGAGGCAAACAGACTCTCTCACGATCAAGACATCGAGTGATATCCGGCTTCTTCCCGATAGCACGGATCGATCATCGGCATCCATCGGCTCAGGTCTTTCTTTGGAGAAGGTTTGGGCGATGCGCATGAAATCGCCATGGTCAATCTCTGCGGTGGAGGTGGTGGTGCGAACCGAGCCGTTGTTCGCACATTCTGCACGCTTGTTGAGGGATCGAGCTAGGAGGTTAATCGATGATTCGGTTTTCCATCATCTAACGCCAATCTGGTCCTTGGTGGTGGCGGTGGCGGTTGTTGCGACGGATCCTCCCGTAATCAGGTCTTCGTTGCCCGACCTCGGACATCGCCATCGCGCAGACGGTGGTCACCATCTGCTAGAACTCCAAAGATTTAGGAGAGATAGACGGATAGGAAGTTCTATAGGGTAAATTCTAATGACCCAAGAACACAAAGAGCACACAAGACAAAGAGCAGATTTTTCCAAAAATTCCTTTATTAAGTCATTTTATTCAAAGATTATGGCTACCACAAATAAGATAGTAGCTCATAATTCGCAACTAAAGATCGAGCTAACAGGAAGATAACTATAATGGGGTATCGGGGTATAATCCGGCTCATCGAGCTAGCCTCACTGCCTTGTAGCTAGCTAGCTCGCAGCTACGGTCTTCACTTTCTTCGCTTCTTGTAGTCCTGCTCGAGCGGTGAGCAAGTTGTTCAAGGTGTTTCAGAGGCGTAATCCAAAGCCTTAGCCAGATCCACCGTGTGTCGATTCGGGGAATCTTCGCTCTAGCGGAGTTGAAAGTATCTTGTCGAGTCGGGTCGGAATGTGCATCGGGTAGTCATGAAACCCGGTGCCTCAAGGCGATGATTGTAGGTGTAACGAAGGTGGCGGATCGCCTCTCTTGCCAGATCCTCGCATGCCCTCATCAAAGGTGTCGCACGGACGGAGCGCCAAAGACGTGGAAGACGGTGTCCGTGCAAGGTTGGAGTAGATGAGCACCTCTACTCTCCACAAATTGTTGTTCTTCCACCGTACTTGAATCCTTGGAAAGTTGGCCTCTTCCCAGAACTGTGTGTCTTTGCATCATTTCCCAAAGTATTTCAGCCCAAAGATCCAAAGAAAGGCCCGTGGGAAGTAGCATCCGGTCTTTCAGCCATCTAAAATTTTGAGAAGGAGAGGAGTTAGTAAACATTTTTAAAGAGAAAGGTTGAGAAATGACTCTGGATAGACTCAAAATAGTTTTAGTTTTTGTAAATAAGTCCTTAGGACAATTCTAGGGCCACGTCCTACAGACGACATGGCTCTGATACCACTTTTGTCGGACCCGGGAACGAAAGATCCCGAACCCTCTGTGTTCATACACCAGTCCAGGATTTCCGGTGTACACAGTTACAAAAATGATAACATAACCAAATCTCGCATTTCATTAATAGTAAATCAGAGTTCGATACAATTGGGCATGAAGCCAAATAAAGAAGTAAATAACACAGCGGAAATAAAAAGATAGTAGTAGGCCAGAACGATCCGCCACAGTAATAAATGCTGGGCGAGTTTAGGCGCGGTGTCCTCACCGCCCCGATAGAAGTCTTCTCCTGAAATTTTGTTGCATAAAGCAAGCATGAGCACAACTACTGTGCTCGCAAGTTACACCCAATATGGAATTGTAATGCATAAGGTAAACAAAGGATATGGGCAGGGTTATTTTATGTAAAGCGTTAGCTTTAATTTAAATAATCATACTAGATTGCAAGGCCATTTTCATACATTAATTAAAATCATATTTTAAATGACAATGGAATAATGTGGATAACCTCCAAGAAAGGTGATGGATATCCTCCAATCACAATGGCTAACCGCCTAATTTTTCCCACAGACTATCCATCCCGAAAACATCTGTTGAAACCATTTTAAAACCAAAACAAGTCTAACTCAAAGTGGCTTTGCTAGCATGTCCATGATCATGACGCGCTATTCAATAGTTTTCTACTCGCAGAGTTTGTACAATTTTACCCACACGAGATATTATACCCTTTGTGTCGGCCAATCCACGCTTCCTAAGGCGTGTGTGAGCAAATATCACAAGGTCGTTATAATGATCTACCTCAAAGTACTCATGCCCGCTAAGGTTTCGCCCATTGACTAACCATCCTCCGGAGCCCCTCTTGCGCCATGTGGGACTACTGTCTTACCAACACCCACTCATACAATATGGCACTAATATCTATGAGGTATCCCAAATTATTAAGCCAGTCCTTCCCATACAGACATGTGGTGGTACGTTTTGGCATAGCAAAGGAACGCCAAAGGCGGTCCTTAATCGACTTAGGCGTCTTTCAATTAAACCTCGGCTTTAATCCTAACCAGATTAAACAGGTGCATAAACCTCGCTACCACCTTTCATCCGTTACACCCAAGTCCAAACCATCTTTATTTTATTTAGTAAAACCACCTTTACAACAAATCTATGGTAAGACAATACCATAGGTTCAATGTTAAAACAAGTTTGTAAAGATTTGGCTAAATCCTCCCCAAAATCAAATCATGGTCTAAGTATTTGCTAAGCATTTCCAAACAATTTATCTATGGGGACAAGGGATGATATTTTAATATTCAATATTGGCCATACAAGGACAGTTGGAATATCTAATAATTTAAACAGGAATTTAAAATACTTGAATAAAAGTATGCATGCACTTAATAATTTGAAAACTGAATTTAAATAACTTTAAAATAGTAGGTGCAAGATGATCAAAGTATAACTTGCCTTCGCTGAAGTCTTGAAATTCTAATTCTTCGTAAGAATCAAATTCCTAATCGTCAGTAATCTAAACGTGAAAATACGACAATCAATTGAAACTCAAAATAAATACAAGACGACAGTTTAAACTAACTCCAAATAAAATAATTATATTTTATTTGACTAGATTATAATTTTATAAGACTTTATAAATTTGAAACACTCAATTTGGAATTAGGACATAAAAGATATGAATTCTACAAGTTTAAAT
Organism: Phyllostachys edulis; assembly: GCA_036346405.1. Classification (NCBI taxonomy): domain Eukaryota; kingdom Viridiplantae; phylum Streptophyta; class Magnoliopsida; order Poales; family Poaceae; genus Phyllostachys; species Phyllostachys edulis. The sequence continues at coordinate 22,594,629 of CM070548.1, read as the reverse complement.
CTTAAATTTGCAATTTAAATAGTTTCAACTTCAAAATGACAATTTAAAAGCTAGATAATCTTTTTATAAAATTTTAGAAATTTAATTCACTAAATTTGGAATTGGAATTCAGATGATATGAATTTTACAAATTTAAATCTAAATTTGGAATTTAAATGAATTTCTAAATTCTAAAACAGAACTAGACTGAACTCCAAATTGAATAACTATATTTTATTTAGTTAGATAATAATTTTCTAAGATTTTAGCAATTTGAATCATCTAATTTGGAATTATGGTTCAAAAGATATGAATTTTACAAGTTTACTTCCTAAATTAGTGGTTTAAATTATTTCAAATTCAAACAGACAGTTTAAACCTACTCCAATTCAAATTTTTATATTTTATTTAGCTAGGTATTAATTTTATAAAATTTTAGAAATTGGAATCACCTAATTTGGAATTAGAATGCAAAAGTTACAAATTTTACAAATTAAATCCTAAATCAGTGATTTAAAAGGATTTTAATTATTTTTCTAAAGGAAACTCCAATTATTGCGCAATGCTGACATCAGCGAAGGAATTCCGGGATTTAAAAGAAATTAAAAAACAATTACGACGCGGGCCCCTTATGTCGAGAGACACTACCACGTGGACTTAGTCCACGCCTTGGCGCACGGGAGGTGGCGTGATGTGGCACGCCCGCCGACGGGTCGCCACATGGGCGTGAGGTGGCGCCACATGGGCGCACACGCCACGCCACGCTGGCGGTGGCGGCGCCGCCGGACCGAGGGTCATTGGGCGCCGTCTTTGCAGACTACTGAGGCCGGCGAGGCGCGATTGGAACCAGGAGGAGACGGGGAACCTAGTGGCTACCTTAGGTGCGAGCGGGCGCGGCCGGAATGTCGTCGACGGCGAGGTTTGGCGGCGAGAAGCTTCGGTCGTCGTCGAAGTAGTCGTTCCCGAGGGTCTCCGGCGACGTGGATGGGTGCTCGCAAGAACGACGCGGTGGTGCCGAAGATGTGGTCGGCGGGTCAAGCGGGACGACGGCGCCGGAATCGGAGAAGAACGAAGCTCGGCCGCCGGTGAGGAACCTCGAAATTCCGGCGCTATGGAGGAGGAGGGGAGCAATGGGTGGTGGTGTTGAGTTGCGGTGGAGGAGGCGCACCCGGGGGTGGCTTTTATAGGGGTAGAGGGGCTCCGAGGCGGCGAGGGGTTCGTGGGGGTCGCGGCGGCGGTTAAGGCTTAGGCGCCCGCGTGCGCGAGAAGAGGGGGAAAGAGGTGGGGATCGTGGCGGAGGTGGACGCGAGTCTTGCGCACCGACGCGGAGAAGGCGGGGGTGGTTGAGGAGCCGCTATGAGCTTCACGCCATGTGGCCATGGCGGTTGGAGGCGGTGGTCTGCGGAGAAGAACGCGAGGAGAAGATGGCAGGGCCGCTTGGATCTTGATCCGACGGTGTGGGAATGGGGTGGCGTGGTGGCTTAGATGCCGTCCGATTGGGATTGGGCGGTGGAGAGAGAGAGAGAGATAGGGAGGCGTGGTGGTCATGGTCGTTGGATTTAAATCCAACGGTCCGAATTGAGGAGTGGGGTTTTGGGCCCAAGAAGGAAGCTGGCCGGGCTGACAAAGGCGCTTCGCCCAACCATTGTTTAGGTTTTTTTTAGTTTTCTATTTTAAATAATCTGTTAATTCCTTTTAGACTTAGAAAATAGCAAAAAGAGTCCAAAAATTCTACAAAAATTCTCACAAATCCTTAGAGACATTCTAGACTTAATAAAATTATTCCCAACTTAAACCTGATAATAAATTTTGTAATTAAATTATTTTAGGTTTAAAACATTTAGGACAAAGCTTTTCTTAAAATTTCAGAAAATTCACAAACTCAAATAAGTTTTAAACTTTAACCAAAATTGAAATTTTGGGCTGTTACAGAGAGCTATGAGGATCAACAACAGAAGACTTGTGTTGAACTTGAACCAAAATCCCCAAAGCAAGGAATCAACAGCACCAAACCCTAACAGAGCGGTTAGACCGACATGTAAAGAGTGGTTTGACCGGCGAGTAAAAATCGGTCTGACCAATCTTACCCAGAACTACTGTTGACAGCCCGAAACCAAAACGAAAATCGGTCTAACTTTTGATCTACACGGCCAAACTTGACCAAATTTGGAACACACCTTCCTAAGGATATTGCAGAGATTGAGTAGATCCACATCAAAGTTTCGACCTTTTTCTGTTTTACCGAAGGAGGGTTCAAAATTGGGTAAAAACGAAAAACTTGATCCAAACCTTGCTCGTGTGAGATTGATGATCTAGATGATCCTAGATGTATTCCCACACATCATAGCAAGGAAAAAGAGGGCACGAAACAAACTAAAAACCACAGGATCAAGGAAGCACCCAAAATCGTCAAAAGAGAAGGGAAAACACAAGAAGGCTCATCTTTGAACAATCACCCATAGATTGATTCACAATTGGTTGCTGGTTACAGCCACTCCATCCATGGAGGACAAAACTCAATCCATAAGCACACAACACAACTCATCTCCCTAGAACCCTAATCCTCTCCTCTTTCTCCCTAAGCCCTAAGACAAACTAGGGTTTTCAATGAAGTGATTGAAGGTTGCCTAACAGCACCCTTCCTATTTATATGAGGCCTAGAGCTTCTAGAAGACAAACTCTAAAGGGCTCCCGTTAAGGCCCAAAACAAACAGGTCACACACGCACGTATTTTAAAGCGTCGTCTTCATCTCCACTTGACCTAAATCACTTCACCATGCGCCAACCCGCGCCGCGGTTTAGCCAAGAGTCACAAAGGCGGTATTTGGTGAAATTACCAAAATACCCTTCTCGATCCTTCTCCATGGATCGAGTCCAACTCGTCAAGCAATCGCCGCTTTAATGCGTGTAGGTTGATCAATGGCTCTCATCATGTCGGCAAGTCTCTCCCGTCCGGATCCCACCGGAACCACTAAGGCACTTGCACCGACCCCCACGCCGCTTGATCTAACCAGTTGCACCGAACTGCCCGTTCGGTCATCTTCATCCATTCTGCACCATGCTTGAGTCACTCGACCTCACCCGGTATCCATGATCATTCTGGACCTCAGCTCTCCAAGCTTAGTCCCGATCCTCCTCGCCGTTGACCGTCGTTGACCTCCAAGCCACTTGCACAGCAATAGACAAGCAAACATGAATCTGGGAACAAGTTCTTCACAACTTGACCCACGTTAGCCAAAACATGCAATATGCAACACATATGCATTAACCAACATGCATATGACATATCCCAAAATCAGTTCACAACTATCAACAATCAGCACAAAATCGGTCGATCGCTGCTTTTGGCTTGGCCTCGACCGCCTCGACCGAACCAAATTCACTTAAGACAAGGCCGGTCTGACCGCCAAAGACCTGACAGATTCAGAAACTTTGTCGAAAACGCTTAAAACTTCAAACTAAAAGCAACATTGCCAATTGTTTCATGATCCTAAGATCATGGGCATATCCCCATGATATCCACAATCTCCCCCTTGATGAACATATTGGCAATCTCTCAGAAAATGTAGTTTTGGGGTTTGAAAAGTAAAGTACTCGATGTTTTCGCACAAAGGCACAACTTGGTCCATTAGCAAGAGAAAGCAATAGAAATGACCAAGTTGACTTCAGAATAGCATAAGCTAGTGAGATAAGGCAAAAGAAAGCACAAAAGCTTCAATTTCCAAAGAATAGCAAAAAAATCTCACTTAGGTCCATATGAAAGAACAATTGTTCTATTTGACCTTTGATCATTGTGAGTCTTCAAGAATTGCAATTCAAATTCAAAAAAGGCAATAAGACCAAAAGAATGCAATTGAGATGTTCCTACTCACTATGATCATCAAATTTCCAGAAAAACCAATTTCTCCCTATGACTCCAAAAAGCTCTAAAAATAACATTTTCACCAAACTTTCTCTCTCTTTGACAATGAATTCATCAAGGTGCATGGAAAAAGATAGAGCATGAATGGAATAGAATGGCTATAATTTTTCAATTTTTTCAGTTTTTTGTTTTTTTTTGTTTTTTTTAATTTTAACAAAAAAGAGCCATGAAGATTATCCATGAAGACTGTACAAGTATTACACCAAGCCATATTATGTGAAGAGACTATGTTCAATTATGGCAAAACATGTATAGCAAAGCTAAGGCTAAAATAGCAATAATCTGAGATTAAATGAATCGACAGCATGACAAGGTGCTCGAGATCACAGTTTAACTAAAGGTATCCAAAAATGAGTCAGGCCATGTCTATAAGCAAAATGGAGCCAGAAACTAGAAAATGAGTCAATTTTGAGCATTTTGAGATCAATTGTGAATCAATTTGTTCAAGCATTTAGAATTTAGCACTTTGCTGAAAATGATTGGTTTTATCTTAGTAAAACAAGTCCTGGACTAGGAGCCATCCACAACTGCCTCCTAAGCTTCAACTAATTGCCAATTTATTTTCTTAGCATTGTGCTAGATCTCAAGCCTCACTACGACCATCCCAAGCAACAAAAGCTTAAGAGAGTGGTCTAGGTCATCCAAAACGCCCCCTGAGTTCATGCCTAGTGCAATGGGAAGCCGTCTCATAAGAGAGAATTGGTGAGATCAGTTTTTTCGCACAGAAAAGCTCATTTTTCATTTGCTTGACTTAAAAATTATCATAGTTCAATTTAAAACTCAGAATAAGTTCAAGACTTAATTAAGCCTATATGACATGGCATGAATCATGAGAGGATCACTAAAATAAAACTAGTCACAAGATCCAACAAGTCATATTATGATTTAGTTTGCTCACAGATAATAAAGCTAGCTTGGCAAAAGCTAAGCTATACATAAAAAGCCATAAAAGAAGTCTAGCAAACTAGCACAAGTCATGGCAGGGTATAAAGCATGAAAACAGATCATACAAGGATAATAATCAAAGCTCCACAAGTTTATATTACAATGCAAGTTGTTGAATTTAAAATGCATTATGATACAAATAAATGCAAAAAGAGCAAACTCCCCGTCAAAGCAGGCCAAGAGAACTAATAACCCCCAACTCTCCCTGCAAAGAAGCAAAACGAGAAGAATCAAGAGCTTTAGTGAAAATGTCCGGAACCTGCTGCTCGGACTCTACAAAGTGAAGCACAACATCACCCTTCTCAACATGGTCTCTAAGGAAATGATATCTAACGTCAATGTGCTTAGTCCTAGAATGTCAGACCGGTTTTTGGCAATGTTAATGGCAGAAGTGTTGTCATAGAAAAGAGGTACACTACCCAAAGACAACCCATAGTCCCGCAGAGTAGACAAGATCCAGAGAACCTGAGAGCAACCATCGGGTCATAGACTACATACTCGGCCTCTCTAAGAAGGATCGTGCAACAGAGGACTGCTTCCTACATGACCAAGAGATAAGAGATGTGCCTAAGAAATGACAAGTACTGTAGTACTCTTCCTATCCACTCTACACCCGGCAAAATCAGCATCAGAAAAAGCCCGAATAGAGAGAGCAGAAGAAGAAGAATACCAAAGTCAAGAGTGTTCTGGAGGTACCTGAATATGCGACGCACTGCTTGACGATGCGAGGCTCGAGGGAAGCTCGAATCGAGCGCATGACATACAAAGAAATTGTATGTTCGGCCTCGACGCAGATGAGGTAGAGGAGGGAGCCGATCATGTCTTTGCGGTACTTCTTCCGTCCACGTGCTCTCCATCCTCATCGTGGTCCAAAGACGGTGGTCGTGGGCAATGGGAGTAGACATTGGTCTATCGCTTCCCATGTCGAAGCGACGAAGAAGGTCCTTTGTATACTTACTTTGATGAATGAAGGTGCCTTCTATCAGTTGCTTGACTTGAAGACCAAAGAAGAATGTCAACTCGCCGATCATGCTCATCTCGAACTCCCTGCTCATAGAATCTGAAAATCTAGACACCAAAGCATGAGAAGAACCACCGAAAATAATGTCATCCACATAAATCTGAACCAACAAAAAGTCACTGCCATGCTTGAGAGTGAACAAGGTTTAATCAACCAATCCCATTTTGAAATCATTTTTAAGCAGAAAACTCTTAAGCCTATTATACCAAACCCTAGGGGCTTGCTTTAATCCATACAAGGCTTTGGAGAGTTTAAAAACATGGTTTGGAAACTTGGGATTTTCAAAACCAGAAGGTTGCTTGACAAAGACTTCTTCTATGAAACCATTCAGGAAAGCACTTTTGACATCCATTCGAAATAGTTTGAAGCCCTTGGATGCCGCAAATGCTAGCAAAATACGAATGGCTTCTAGTCTAGCTACAGGAGCAAAGGTCTCCTCAAAGTCTAAGCCCTCTACCTGGGAATACTCTTGAGCTACAAGTCTAGCCTTATGGCGAACTACCAACCCATCTTCACTTTGCTTATTTTTGAAAACCCATTTTTGTTCCAATTATATTATGATTGGGTGGAGGCTCAACTAAGGTCCAGACTTTGTTTCTTTCAAAATTTTCAAGTTCTTCATGCATGGCATTGACCCAAGAGGCATCAGAAAGAGCATGGGTGACATCTCGGGGTTCAAAAGAAGCAACAAAAGCAGAATGTGCATGAGAATCAGGATAAATGAACCTAGAGCGAGTGACTCGCTCATGTAGATCTCCAATGATTTGCTCAGGTGGATGCTGTCGCTGAATGCGAAGAGGGGCTCCCGGTGCAGAAGTGGCCTCTACCTCACGGGCTGTGGAAGTAGGAACAGAGCCACTCTGATCGTCGGTGAAGGTAGGAAGAGGTCGCTCATCCAAGCCGGTGTAGTAGAAGCGTGCTCTCCAACCATGTCAGAAGGGACTTGGGGATGGATTGGGTCCTCATCCTCAGAGTCATCATCGACGAAGATGCTCTCAGAAATCTGTGTACCTGCATCATCAGGTCTAGTACCAGGACTAGCCTCATCAAAAGTGACTTCGCAAGTCTCAACAACTTTGTTAGTGTCAAAATTAAATACATGATAGCCACGAGAATGAGCAGGATATCCAAGAAATATGCCATCAGAACATCTAGATTCAAATTTATCAAGGTTGCCATGTTTAAGAATGAAGCATTTGCAACCAAAAATCTTGAAATGAGATACTTTGGGCTTATGACGAAATCTGAGCTCAAAAGAAGTCTTACCAATAACAGATCTCAAGAATACCCTATTAGAGATATAACAAGCATTAGAGATCGCCTCAGCCCAAAACCTCCTAGGTGTGGAATGTTCATCTAGCATAGTCCTGGCCATCTCTACAAGGGTCCTATTCTTCCTCTCTACAACACCATTCTGCTGGGGAACTCTAGGTGAAGAAAACTGGTGCTCTAGCCCCTATCGTAATGTAGGTGGCAAAGGAAGAATTCTTGAATTATGTCCCATTGTCACTCTTAATGGCTCTCAAAGCTCTAGAAAGCTCAACAGCAAGTCTAAGGACCCACTCTCCAAAAAAGCCAAATGCCTCGTCCTTAGAAGCCAGAAAATAAACCCATGAGTACTTGGAGTAATCAGCCACAATCACAAGCACATACCATTTCCCATTTGGCCGACCGACTCTAGAAGGACCAACAGTGTCTAAGTGCAAGAGCTGACCAGTCCATCACCATCACTAAAGTAAGAGGTGGATGAGAAGCGTAAACCATCTTACCATGTCTACAAGATGTGTGCACACAAGGTCTCTAATGACCTTCACCTAGGCAAACCTCTAATCAAATCCTTGCATCGACTCTAGTCAAGTGGTCGGCCTATGTGCCCAAGCCCACGATGCCACAACACTAGATCATGGGAGTCGGTTACAAGACACTTAGGGCTAGAAGCAGAAGAGAAACTAAAATCAGCACAAAAGATCCTCTCAAACCTAGAGATCTCAAAGACAAGCTCACCCGAGGAATCTAGAACTCTACACTCACCACTCTTAAACCTCACCTCTAGACCCTCATCAAGCAGCTGAGAAACAGATAGCAGATTATACCTCAGCTTACTTACCAAAGCGACGTCCTTGAGCATGAACTTGTTGTTGACGCGCACTGTGCCCTTGGCTGTCACGGTCCTAGTGGAAGCATCCCCAAATGTGATCAATTCATTACCGGATGCACGCGTGAGGGAGAACCATATAGAATCTCCAGTCATGTGTCGAGAACACCCGGAGTCAACAAGCCATATGTCCTCTTTCCTCGCACGATGGACCTACAAAGCACGAACAGGAAACATCTGTGCCTCAAGATCAAGTTAGTGATAAAAGACTTGGGAATCCAGTACTGAGTCACACGATGCTTGAGCAAAGCAGTAGAAGCAGCAGTAAAATGGTTAGGAGCAAAATCATTAGAATGCACACGAGAAACACCTAGACCTGTCCGAATCGACCTACCAAAAGATCGGTACTCCCCCTATCTAGATGCTACTTGTGGTCTCTCCTCACGATATCCTAACCCAAGGCGCTGCCTAGAGCCACTAAAAGAGTTAAAGAAGTCATCTACGAACCTAGGCCTATGTCTAGCAGGAAAAACAGGCTGCCTGGCCCTAGAGACTACAGCAGGTGAAGAAACTCCTCTAATAGTTCTCAAGGCACTCATCCTCTCCTTCCTCTCAATCTTGGCTCTACGGAAGCAGAACTCAATAATGTGGCCATCCTTCTTGCAAAAGGTGCAATGGTACTTGACCTTTTGAGGGGTCTGACCTGATGAAGTAGAAGCACCTATCTTGCTAGACAGGGTTTGGGCAAAACCAGCAGATTTAAAGACTATCTTGGATAGCTTAGAAGGTTCTACCTCAAACATACCACTCTCAACAGCTCTTACAATCTTAGGTGGATGGTTCTTGGAATGCTCTAGGGAATTAAATTCTAGGCCACTATTGTTCACACTCACCTTAGATTTGTCTAGAATCATGTTGAGGTTCTTCTTCCTACTAGTAAATTTCTCAAGAGTCCTGTTAAGGTAGTCATTTTGTTTGGCTAGCTCATTGCATGAGGCACACTTATTTGACTTGCTAGCCCTATCAGACTTTTCCTTATAGTGAGATACCTCGGTTTTCAAAGCCTCACAAGACACACAATAGTCATCTCTAATCCTATCCAACTGCTCTTTGAACTTAACTCTAAAAGCTTCTTGTATCTTATCTACATTATGCCCAATTTCAATGCAAAGATCACAAGAATTAGAATCAACGACTTTCTTGGAAGCAGTCATGGACATGGATTGTTCAATTTTAGCTTTCTCCTCAAGAGTCTTGTTTAAGGCATCATTCTCAATTGTGAGTTTAACACAGTTTTCACATAAAGTAGTTTTAGAGTAAAGAACCATTTCAGTCATCTCCTTTATTTTAATCCTACTATCCTCACAATGAGAACACATGTGACTAGCATCAAATTTCTACAATTCTTCTATAGTGCTATTCAATTTTAATTCAAGTAAAGCACAATTTGAACAGGATAAAGGAATAGCATCTACAGCAGTTACATCAAGAGCAATGGCATTCATGCAAGTAGGACTAGACTTGAGAGTTTCTAGTTCATCAAAAGCATCTTTCAGTTGATTAGCAATAGAGGAATGAGCAGATTTCAGATTTGCTAGTTCATTAAGCAAGCTAGAGCAAGAATCACAATCATCAGCAAGATTAATAGATTTGAGCCTATCAACTTCTAGGTTCAAGTCATCAATTATGGTATCCTATTTCCTAATCATTTTTTCTTGCTTATTGATTCTTTTTTCAGCAAGGACTAAAGCACATTTCATATTAGCAAGTGAAGGACGTACCTCATCGGGATCGCTGAAAAGATCGTCGTCGTTGGAGGAGTCGACGTCATGGCTATCCCTAGCCATGAAGCACATGCCGGTGAAGTCCTGGGCCTTCTTCTTGCCATGAGAGTCATCGTCGTCGTCCTCCGTCTCCGAGTCCACATCGCTCATGTCAACACTCTCAAGAGCGGCAAGGACTTCGCCGACGAACTTGCGATAGTTGGGCTTCTTGCCTTTCTTGTCTTTGGCTTGATGTCGCCTCCGAGAGTCCTTCTCCACTTTGCCCTTCAGCTTGGGGCACTTGGAGCGAATGTGGTTCGGCTCACCACACTCAAAACAAGTGACAGGCCACCTCTCCTCCTGTTCCTCACTTTGTTGTAAACTCTTGAGAATTTGGTGGATAGGAGGACTAAATCATCCTCAGGTAGCTTCTCTAGCTGCTCATCACTCAGAGAATGCAAAGCAAACAAGGAAAAACCAGATGAGCCAAAATCCAATGAATCAGACAAGCTACCCGTAGATGGGTCGACCACCAAAGCCATCGACTCTGTCTTGGGGAGACATGAGATAAAATCAATCTCATGCGTCTTCAACCTGGAGTAGAGCTTATCCATGGTAAGCTCACTCATGAAAGTGTTGTCATTGATGGATGTGATCTTCATCCCCCAGACCTTCACATCAAGAGCACCCAAAAGCTGGCGTGCGTTCTCAGACTCAGTGAAAAACAAGATCAACAGCGCGAAGATCATGAAGAATCTTGGAGAACCTCCCCCACAGCTCATCTAAAGACTCACTAGGCTTTTGCTCAATCTTTGAGTATTCTTTCTTGAGCTGGTTTTGTCTCACTTACTTAATCGCGGTAGAACCCTCATGGTAATCACAGTGAGTCCTCCAGATCTCATGAGCAGACATCAAATGAGCCACGCGCTCAAACTCAGATCGACTAAGACCTTGGATCAGAAAGTTTCGAGCCTTGCTATTAGCCTCAACATCTGGAGTGATCACATCGTCATTGGCTGGCACGACATATGGATTTTTGACCTTAAGCCAAATAGCATGCCCTTGAGCCTCGATGTAGGCATGCATGCATGCCTTCTAGTAAGCAAAATCAACTCCATCGAAAATAGGTGGTTTGGTTGAATACTTGTCAGTCGTCATGGCTCCAAAGACCGGTTAAGATCTATGAGAAGAGCTAACCGGGCTCTGATACCACTTGTAGGACCGGAAACATGCGACTAGAGGGGGGGGGGTGAATAGGAGCTTGCCTAATTTTCGCCTCGTTCAGATTCAACACCAGATTCACCCCAATAGCTATGAGAGCTATAAGGATCAATAGCAGAAGACTTGTGTTGAACTTGAATCAAAATCCCCAAAGCAAGGAACCAACAGCACCAAACCCTAACAGAGCGGTCAGACCGGCATGTAAAGAGCGGTCTGACCGGGGAGCGGTCTGACCGGCGAGTAAAAATCGGTCTGACCAATCTCGACTGTAACCATCAATGATGTACCAAACCAAAACGAAAATCGGTCTAACTTTTGATCTACACGGCCAAACTTGACCAAATTTGGAACACACATTCCTAAGGATATTAGGAACCTATTCCAAGCAGAGATTGAGTAGATCCACATCAAAGTTTCGACCTTTTTCTGTTTTACCGAAGGAGGGTTCAAAACCGGGCAAAAACGAAAAACTTAATCCAAATCTTGCTCGTGGAAGATTGATGATCTAGATGATCCTGGATGTATTCCTACACATCACAGAAAGGAAAAAGAGGGTACGAAACAAACTAAAAACCACGGGATCACGGAAGCACCCAAAATCATCAAAAGAGAAGGGAAAACACAAGAAGACTCATCTTTGAACAATCACCCATAGATTGATTCACAATTGGTTGCTGGTTACAACCACTCAATCCATGGAGGACAAAACTCAATCCATGAGCACACAACTCAACTCATCTCCCTAGAATCCTAATCCTCTCCTCTTTCTCCCTAAGCCCTAAGACAAACTAGGGTTTTCAATGAAGTGCTTGAAGGCTGCCTAACAATACCCTTCCTATTTATATGAGGCCTAGAGCTTCTAGAAGACAAACCCTAATGGGCTCCCGTTAAGGTCCAAAACAAACAGGTCACACACGCACGCATTTTAAAGCGTCGTCTTCATCTCCACTTGACCTAAACCACTTCACCATGCGCCAACCCACGTCGCGGTTTAGCCAAGAGTCACAAATGCGGTATTTGGTGAAATTACCAAAATACCCCTTCTCGATCCTTCTCTATGGACCGAGTCCAATCCTGTCGAAGCAATCGCGCCGCCGCCACGTTTAGGTTGATCGCTGGCTCTCATCATGCTCAAGAAGTCTCTCCGCTGGATCCCACCGAACCACCAAGGCACTTGCACCGACCCCCGCCGCTTGATCCAACCAACAGACCGAACCGCCTGCTCGGTCATCTTCATCCATTCTGCGTCATGCTTGAATCACTCGACCTCACCCGGCATCCATGATCGTTTTGGACCTCAGCTCTCCAAGCTTAGTCCCGATCCTCCTCGCCGTTGATCGTCGTTGACCTCCAAGCCACCTGCACAGCAATAGACAAGCAAACACGAATCCGGGAACAAGTTCTTCACAACTTGACCCACGTTAGCCAAAACATGCAATATGCAACACATGTGTATTAACAAACATGGATATGATATATCCCAAAATCAGTTCACAACTATCAACAATCAAGACAAAACCGGTCGATCATTGCTCGACTGGCCCGACCGCCTCGATCGAACAGAAATTCACTTAAGACAAAGGTCGGTCTGATCACGGATTGGCGATCCGACCGCCAAAGACCTGACAGATTCAGAAACTTTGTCGAAAACGCTTAAAACTTCAAACCAAAAGCAACATTGCCAATTGTTTCATCATCCTAAGATCATGGACATATCCCCATGATATCCACAATGTATTAATCTTTTAAATTATGCTTCTCAATCTAATTATTGTATTTACTGTCAATACTACTTTCTGCAAAATACCATAAAGCTATCCTTGTCAAGTCTTGCATGAATACTATTTGCATACATTTCCCTACGACTTGCTAAGTACTTTAAAGTACTCACAGCTTTGCACCATTCTTGAACAGTCACAGAGGAAGAAGCAAGGAATACAGAGATTTATAATGAGGAATACTTTGAAGACTATGCGAACTAGGATGCGTTCTCCACTCGATTGCCTGTGGACATGTCGGATGGCTACCACGAGTTTGTTTATTCTTTGCTGCAAGTTTACTCTGTTATCGTTAAGCCCTGCGTGGCAAACTCTGTAAAACTTGACCATAAGGTCCTTTGCTACTAGATAATATTAATTTGTCTGCTTCATTAGCTATCTTGTTGTATGGATATGGTTTCATCGATGTTGTAATTGTGTGAGCTAGCTACTGCTCATGTGACTAGTTCATAATACATAGAGGGTCCCAGAGTTGCATATCCGGGGTCCCGACACGACGATAGTGTTCCAGGAGTTTCGATCTAGTCTGAACGTTTGTCCTACTACCGCTCCGATTGCGCGGGGCGGGGGGGGGGGGTAGACTATGCCATGCGTGGCACACAAGCAAGCCCACCAGCCGGTATATGATCTGCGAGATATCTTTCCTAACCACCATGTAATCTAATCTTCTTGATAGGAAAGTATCTGCATGTAATCTTCTTGCTTTGGATAGTTCTGTTGGCGCCGGCTTGCCTTTCCTTTTACGCCGACACATCATGTATTTATGGTCACGTTAGACCATCCAATTATTCAAGTGTTTAGATTATTTCTCGCCTTCATTCACTTTGGAACATGATAACAAATAGGTGGGTTGCTGCATCTGAGTAGGCACGAGATACTAAATGTTTTTCCTTCCACATCTCAGCGATTAGTCTCTCCATGTTCGCTCTAATTGCACTCGTACTGTCCAATGTCCTGTGTAGGGGTGCAAAAGAAGTGGATAATTTCCGTCCGATTGACCGACCGAAGGGTCACGGAGCGAATACAGGATAGAGAAATGGGTATCCGACACTATCTGTGTTCAACTATGAGAAAAAAAATGTAATAAGATACATGATGAATGATATCTATCCATATCTACTCCGATTGCACCCCTATCAGTGTAGAGAAATAATGACTAGGGAGTAGAAATGACAAAGATGATGCAATGCATTTGCGCTAGGCTTCCATTCATTTTTTAGAGAGTAAAGGTAGGCGCACGTACTCAACTCACACCCCACTCACACCATCACACGTGTGCGTGTCCCCTTACATATGCTGAAATTTTTGGGGAGACATCAATACCTCACTAAGCACTAGTCCAGGATCACGCTAGTGCACATAGTGGCAACATCAATGAAATATCATTCTATATGCAAACATAACTAAGAAATAAGCGATTAACAATAATTATCATAGTAACGACCTTAAGGTCAAAGCTTACAATTAATGTCTCAAAAAACGAACAACTCAAACAAGCTATAGCAGAAGGACACAGAATAACTTCAGTGAAGCCCATCTATATGCTCACAGGCAATTGACTGGAGTAGCATGACCTAATTCTCTATGATCCTTGAAGTAGACCTTGTTGGCCGACGATGAACTATTGTAGTCTTCATCCACTGAACAATATTGTTTATAACAAGAATGAGTACATATAGTACTCAGCAAGTCGCACAATAGAATGCAATTATAGATGATGGCTTATTCCAAATAATATGACATCTATGGTTCTTTTGCATAAAAGCAACAGTTACGGTTGAATATGAATAATAGATTGAAAGTGTAATTTTTTAAAAATAACAATAATAATTTTAACATGTATTTTCACAAAGCTCACATAACCTAATTAGTTTCTTTCACACAACTGCATAAGTTTACTCCCACAATTGCCCCTCCCAATTGTTTTATGAAAATCTACCCCTCGTGTGTAATCTCCGAGCATGTCCATGACCGTGGACACGACTATTCGAATAGATTGTTAATACTCTGCAAAGGTTTGTACACTTTACCCAAAAGATACAATTAACTCACCATGTCTGCCATGACTTGCCATAGGAAAGTATGTGATTGATTAATCATAACAAAACCTTTTCGAAACTTCATCTCAACAATTGACCCTCTCATTGTGCAAACTGATAGCACCAAACCCCCACACAGGTTGTTGGCCCGTCGCACACCGTTGGACCTGGACACGGCGAACTGCTCAAAAATATGAATCGTCACACAGATATAATCACACCTCCACCCTGGCATACATCTTAACCTATCTGCCTGAGTAATCAATGTCAAGACTCCATAGCTTACTAAGTTAGGCCTGCCCATACCAGGCATGTGGTCGTACAGTTATGGCTCAGTTCAATAGCGCACAAAGTTAAGTCCTTAATTGACCAAGGCGAGACTGCCAATTACTACCAACTATCATATTCATATTTTCCCAAGTGCATACAGCTCCACCATATCACAATTCCATCCACTTGCCTCGGTCTAAATCTGTACCCACCCTATTGGTTAACTACAACACATGCCATCAACGAGTAACAACATACCGCACACAACTTTTCGTAAAGTATTCCATGTCCACTTATCAAGTTTAGATTTGCAACTCAAAATGATGTCAATAACCCGTTGCAGGGCTAAGTAGACTATTTGTATCTAACCAACCCACATTGGTGCTATAATGATACCAACTAATAATTAACCAAACTAAGGTGACAAAAGATCAAGGTAATACAATGAGCAAGGTGGATATAATTAAGTAGGTGTATAGCTAATCCCAAAGCACTCAAAGAATTAAATACTTAAAATAACATGCAGCAATTTGAAGCAAAGTAATTTTTGAAAACTGGGTTCAACATGGTCAAAGGTACAACTTGCCTTGATATAGACATGATGCTCTTCTTTTATCTTTGATGTTCTACTTCCTCAACCTTCAGCTCTTTTGCACGATTCCGGAACATCAACGTCTAATGAGAGCGAAAGCGCAAAACAAACAAAATTCAAAACGACAAATCAAATAAACTCCATATTTAAATTGAATGATATTGGAAGGTAGATCTTGAATTTATAAATTTGAATGGGTTCAATCGGAGTTCGTATGAGGGAGAACGAGCTCTCGGAAGTTTGATCGGGAAGAAAAATGCTAAAAAAGAAAAGGGAGAGAGAAACTGGCAAGTGGGGCTAAGGGAATATACCTGAGAATCTTTATTTTCAGAAATTCAAAAAAATAGCCAAGTGTATGACATGTGGGACCCACTGAGATAAATGAATTTCTATAATTAAAAGAATTCTAGAAAAAAGGAAGAGTGACTGACAGGTAGGCCATTGGTCTATAGACCAAGTCCACAAAGTTGGGTCTATAGTGCACGGTGGATTAGGTCCATGGAATAGTGCCTAACACGTGGGGTCCACAGCCAAGTGGCTTGGTCCACGATGGATTTAGTCTATGCGGGTTTGGGGTTAGTGGATGACACATGGCCGATGACAAAGCTCAGAAGGGATAACATGGCAAGGAGGTGGCACTGAGACGGTGGGTGACAAGACAGCAATGAGGCAGCAAGGTGACCGTGTTGACGTGGCACCGACGGTGACAGTGACGCTCGGACCTGCGACGGTCGCTGGCGTTGGGGATCACGACGGAGGACAAGAAGGTGCAAAATGGAAAGGGGACGATGAGGTGAAGAGAATGACGCATTCGCGGTGACAAGAATCGACGGCAATCGCTGGCGGTGAGCAAGAAAGCAACGACGACGACGTCTTGTTCGACGACGATGATGAGGAAGGATACACCAGCGACAGGAAGGAAAGCAGAAGGTAGAACAGGGCGCGGGGATCACGATGGTGGGGTCGATGAGCAGCGTAACTCAACGAAAGAGTGAGGAATGTATGGCGAAGGGCGGCGACCGAAGAGTAGAGGGACCAAAGAGATCTCGGGCTACGGTGAACAAAACTTGGATTCAAGGGAGGCAATTTGTAGATCGGGGTAAGGGACATAAGATGACATGAGAGACTTTGCAAGTAACTCACCACGGTGACGAGGAACGCGAAGGAACAGTTTTGGCGTCGTAGGTGTGGCCGAAAGCAAGGAAGACAACCGGAGCAAAGGCGGTTGGCGGTGTCCCAAGCAACAGCGGCCAAGGCACGAAGGCGGCACAATGGGGGAAGCAAAGTGCGCATAAGGGCGACGCTTTTATAGCCTGGGGATGTGTGCTTGACATGAACGCCAAGGCAACGACGTGTCCACATTGCGCACGCGCAAGCACGCAACAGCTACGTGTGTGGCTGGCAAGCGGGGCCATGCGATGGGGCAACTACGATGGGCTGGCGGTTACAACATGGGCCACACTAGGGTTTGCGCGCATGGGCTCGCAGCGGAGTTGGGCCAAAGTGGCAAGGCAGGTTGCGAAGCGAGGAGACAAAGAGGAAAATAGGGACATGCTATGGATGAGGTTGGGCCGAAGAGAGAGAAGGACAAGTGGGCTGAACCAATTCGGCCCACAAGGATTTTTCGAATTAGAAATTGATTTAGGAATTTAGAAAAATGCTAAAATTAAGAACTCAAAATAAGTTATGTAGCAAATAAATTCAGAAAAAACCAAGAAAATTTCTTAGAACACAAGAAACCTAACTACCACTTTTTTTAATTTAATTGATGTTCACATTAATCAAATTAAATAGCTACACAAAGATTTTTGAAAACCCAAATTTTAAGACGTTACAATCTGGTTCATGAAACATCTTTTTTTAAAAATCCCTACTTGGTTCATGACCAGAACTGCAACTATAGTAGCGAGTAACTGGATGCAATTATGTTCTACTTTTGTGCAAAATTGTGGCTTCAACTGACACAAACAAAAATAACTGACAAATACGTAGGTCATGCTTCTGATCATTGAAGAGTAAGAAGTCAGATCGGCAGATTGCGAATGCAGGAGCTGCTCATGTAAAGCAAGAACTAAAGAACTTGATATATCTCTCTTTTCCTTTTCCATGCTTAGGAAAGTTCAAGATACATAAACAGTGTACTGTGTGTATAGGATAACAGCACATGCCTTCTGCTCCAGCTTTACATGACAACGGTGAAGTGTCCTGATGGCATTATTACCTGTATACGTGACAACGGAAGGATAACAGCTCCGAAATTCAAACAGCCGTTGCCTTGTGAGCATAAGGATGGCAGCTTAGTTTACTGTGTAAGCTGGATGTTGTATCATGCAACTCTCCTACAGTGCAGAACCTGCACGGCGACGCCTCGTTGCATTTGAGGTGGCAATCTGACCAAGTTGCTCACTCTGACTTGATGGCACTCGTTCTCTGACAGGGGTGTAATGCCTCAGCCAAACACCAGTATATACCTGAAGAAATAACAAACCACCATCCATACAACACTTGTTACAGAGTTATGAGAAAATCTGGCCACCCAAATCACTAATACTGTATCTTAGATTCTTTCATCTTACAAACTGCATGACTCAGATAATGTTAAAGGGATCATTTGTTCTACCCACTTTGAGAATATGACAACAAAAAAATTTGTCTAGGGAGACAGCATTAAGTATAGGTGGAATTTGTTGACTGACTCCTCTATTAATGAATTCATTCCAAGAGTCCACACAGAAGCATCTGTCATGGTCATAAGAAATACTTGCTACAGCTCAGGGAAGAGCAAGCTCAACCAAACGATATTCAAAAGAAAAGAGCATATAACAATAATAACAACAATCTATTTCCCATCACCGCATCAGATTACAATAACTCCAAGCTACCTAAAGCATTGATTGATAAGAAAAATTAAATTGTCAAATACTGTTGTCCTTGAGTTCACAACCACGGAAAAGAGACAGTACTGGACAAATCTGTTGCTTGCTACTGACCTGTTGGGGCCTCATAATTTTAGTGTCGGGATCATCAAGTGACTCTTTCCAATGAGCTAACCAACCAGCCATGCGAGGAATTGCAAAGAGAACAGGGAAAAATTCTGTAGGGAATCCCATTGCCCTGAAAACCAATGCAATCACAATTAAATACCGCAACAACAAAAGGAGGGGGAAAAAAGAAAGAGAAAATAGCCTCCCAACTGATGTACCTATATATTAGGCCGGAATAAAAATCCACATTTGGATACAGCTTCCTCTTGATAAAATACTCATCTGACAGTGCTGCTTTCTCCAAAGCAACAGCAACCTGGTATGGCATCAGAAAGCATCATAAGGGTGTATTGGATTTGCCAAAGCATTGTTGCATGAAGTTGCACACAAGGATAGCCATGCTGTTTAGAATCCCCAGTTCAAGAACAGAACATAATCCTTACGTCCTTTTACTTGACAGTAGAATTCTTAGGTGTTTGTAGATAAAAATTAGTTAATTAGTAATATGGTGGACCATTAAACCCTGAAGAGTGTTAAGCCATTTGTAGATTTTGGTCAATGAACCTTCTAGATTAATCAAATTAATCAATCAGTTTCGAGCACATTGTGTATTGCCATTATGGAAAGGATCGAATACAACCCTAATAATTCTTCTTGGATATCTATAGTACGATGGATCAAATGGTCAAAGCTAGCAATATTCTAATAGGACATAGGAAAACTAGGGATGTCAAAATATTCAACAGATATCAACAGTAGCACTTGTGCCACTGCAACATAACTATTAATGATCTTCTGCAATAACACTGCTAAAAGCATACTAATGTATACCTCGGATGCGCTGGTACTGCGCAAGGGTCGCGCATCACCAGCACCGGTAAGATACCCGATACCGCACCGCGCTCGAATGCGCCTCGGCACAGTACCAGAGGTATCGGTATTTATCTGAAATAAAACAAAGCCAAAAAACCTAGGTACCGCTTCGGTCTTTGCTTTCGGTGCCGGTACGGCCCAAAGAAATGAGAAGGAAGCCTGTGTTTTAGCAGTTAGGCGAGCTCGAGGGCGGCGGCTCGAGGAAGAGCCTCTCAGGCGCCGGATCCGGAGGAGGAGGCCGTCAGGAGGCAGCGAGGAAGCGGAGGAGGAGGCAAGGCACCTGGGAAGTAGGGAGACTGGCGGCACGCCGAGGAGGCAGGGAGACCAGCGGCGCCGGGAGAAGAAGAAGAAGAAGAAGTCTGGCGTCGGCGGAGAAGCAGCAATGAGAGGGGCGGCGGCGTCGAGGCAAAGCAGCAGCAATGCGTCGGGGTCAGCACAGGAAGCGATAGATGGCGGCGGCTTGAGCAAGTGCGTGAGCAGGGTGAGCAGGGAAAAGTGGCTAGGGCAAAAACGCCCCTACCCTGCTCCTCTTATATATGCACAAGGCCAAGCCCAATTTAGATTTCGGGCTAGCCTAGCCCAATTCCACCCCTTCTCTTGTTTTCTTTAAAAAACTCAGATTTTGGTCATCATCCTTTGGGTTCAGTTTGGTTTGGGGGTAATCTAGCCCATTATTATATATATACTGCCGTACCGACGTACCGGAGTTTTTTTGAAAATGCCAGATCGCTGCATCGGCGCATTCAACACGGCCGGCATCGGTATCACGCACCGTGCATCCTAGATGTATACTCATAAGGAAACTGTGTGACACCAATGATCAATGTTTTATGCATGTGTTTCATCTGTTTAAATTCTTCAAGGACCCGAGTAGCATAAAATAGGTTGCTTTCTCTTGTTCATAAAAAGATGGATGGTAAACAGTGAACACTCAAACAACTTATGGCTTTGCTTGGTTGGACCACAATCCCGGCCCATCCATGTGGATCCCGGTCGGGAATTTTAGTTCAAATTTCCGGCCATCCATATGGATCCTGGTCGGGAATGGGCCTCCCAAACAAGCCCTAAGTCTATTGTTTTTGTTTCTTTCAACAGTTTCAGATCCCAAGTGGAACTAATCTAAATTGCATTTCATCTATCTGAGTTCCTCAAAGCCAATTCTCACCCTTTGGAAAAATAAAGTTTTTTACTGTATTCTTTGCAAAAAATAATGTTTCATACGACTAAGTCAGTGTCATTTAGCACCCATAGCATGAACAGAGCAACTCTGTTTCCTGGTTGTTCCACATTGCAACATGAGCATTAACCAAATATCTCACTAGTGAAAATGATGGTTAGATAAAGTTCTCAGAAAATACTTCTTTTCTATTACTAAACAGAATGGGAATAGCTAACCTCGATAAGAGGATCCCATCCCACAATTGAGAAGACCTCCTCGGCTAACTTCCGGATGACTTTAGCACGAGGATCATAGTTCTTATACACACGGTGCCCAAAACCTGACATCTTTTTCTTCCTGGAAAATGAACAGTTATGTGAAAAGTCCAAAATCATATGAAGAAGGTATTCAAGCAAAATTCGTTCCACTGAAAAGACTATCATGCACACCAGGGAATATTAATCAGGCAGGAGGTGCATATCACCTGTTCTTCACTCCCTCAACGAAATCTGGAATATTCTCCACACTTCCAATCTCATTTAACATTTTAAGTACAGCCTGGCATAAAATAACATTTAGCCCATTCTGAAAAAACATAAATTTTACAAGAATAGGGGGGGAAGCTCTTAAAAGAGGGAAGCTATATTTGGATGATGGCATCAGAGAAAACAAATTATATACTAAGTAGAATAAGTTGCTTATTAGCTTTAGCTTAGTTTCTGATGATGAGGGCTGTGGAATAGAATATGTAGAAAAACTATAAAGCTTGAATGCATGAACCAATAGGGGGACAGCACTCAATGTAGTTTACCTCATTTGCGCCACCATGCAGTGGACCATATAGAGCTCCAACACCACCAGAAAGTGCAGTGAAGACATCAACACCACTATAGAAATAGCATAGCTAATTAGGAAACAGTCCCCTACTCCCATTTGTGAGGAGAGTGAAAGAAATGATTTACCTTGATGCAAGGTGCCTAACAGCAGCTGTTGAGCAGTTCATTTCATGTTCAGCATGAAGAATAAAAAGGATATCTAGAACCCGAGCAAGTCGGGGGTTTGGCTTATATGCTTTGTTACCCCTGCAACATATTAAAAAGGGAAAAAAAGATCAATATTAAAGTCACGAACTTGAATTGTTTAGCAATTTCAAATATAACGAAAATAAATGTATGTCAGAAAAACAAAATACAGATAATTTCAAAGCGATGTGACTTACAAAGAATCCAGCATATACAAGAAGTTCTCTGAGTAAGAAAGATTATTTGAAGGAAGGATAGGAGGCCTTCCTGCTAATCTCAAGTAGGCTGCAACTGCTATTGTTGGTGCCTAAACAGATAGTCAGATATAGAAAGATAAGCCACATGTATAACAAAAATCAGAAAGAACCATCATAGTAATTTACATCACGAGGTTCTGTGCAAGATCTCCAGTTATTTTTGGCACGACAAACAGAAAATATTAATCGGTTGGATGGCTATCCTAGAAAAATTTACACAAACTAAGGAAAATCAGATCTTCAGTCATACCTTCCCAAGAACTCGGACAATTTGCTTATCCCTAACCTGCTTTGACTTGTAAAGATCTTGACCCTACATGAGTAGAATATGTCATTGAGCAACTTTAAACTGTTACACACAGTCACACAAAAGAGATGTAATACACAATTAAGTATATATGTGTCATGGGCCGGGGGTACTGTTCACGCGTTTGAACAGTACCATAGGTACTGAAGCACCGGGATTAAGAAGGGATTACCTTCCCCAATAAGGATATCTATTTCCCTAGGTAGTTTATTAGTTTCCTTGTATAGGAATTAGTTAATCGGAAATGTCATCTATTAGTTAGGAAGGTCATCATTTAGATTGATTTTATCTATAAGAACCCTCTATATAAGGAGGCTTATTGTAATCATTGGCATTAAGCAATAATAATACAATAGTCTAAGTCTCAATCCCCTTCGTCTCCCCAATCTATAGTCTTCCCTCTTCCCTAGCAGCCGACGCCACCCGACTATCCTCCTGGTGATGTTTACCCATTATGAACTAAGGATCATAACAACTTAGTATCAGAACCAACACCATTATTTCTGCTGCCGAGAATTTCAAGGCCATAAGGACCACCTCAACGAGATGAGTGCCGGCGTAGACGATATGAAAGCTATCTTGACAGACATGACAGCTATGGTGGTCATGCTGATGAAAGAGAAGAAGAATGCACAGGCAGCAGCTACTGCGAGATCTGCGCCACCAGAGGTGTCTGTGATTTCGCTACTATCTATTGGAGCGTTGCGGACCATCTTCCATACAATGTTCCGCCGGCGCCACGACCTCTCGTCAACATGGGGTATCCTAGGGCTTCAGCCATGGCCGCCACCACAGCTCGAGGACGAGCTGCCGCGAAAGGAGGGTAGTGTCATGGGTCAGGGTACTGTTCATATGCGTGAACAGTACCACAGGTATTGTAGCACCAGAATTAGGAAGGTATTACCTTCCCTAATAAGAATATCTATTTCCCTAGATAGTTAATTAGTTTCCTTATATAGGAATTAGTTAATCGGAAGGGTTATCTACTAGTTAGGAAAGTTATCTATTAGTTAGGAAAGTCATCTATTAGTTAGGAAGGTTATCATTTAGATTGATTTTATCTATAATTGTTGGAAGAGCCCTTTATATAATGAGGCTTATTATAATCGTTGGCATTAAGCAATAAGAATACAACAGTCTAAGTCTCAATCCCCTTCGTCTCCCCAATCTATAATCTTCCCTCTCCCCTAACAGCCAACGTCACCCGGCTATCCTCTCGGTGATGTTTACCCATTATGAACTAAGGATCATAAGAACTTGGTATCAGAACCAACACTATGGTTTCTACTGCCGAGAATTTCAAGACCATAAGGGTCACCCTCAACGAGATGAGTGCCAATGTAGACAACATGAAAGCCATCTTGGCAGACATGACAGCTATGGTGGTCAAGCTGATGGAAAAGGAGAAGAAGAATGCACAGGTAGCAGCTACTGCACGATCTGTGCCACCGGAGGCGTCTATGATTTCGCTACTGTCTATTGGAGCGTTGCAGACCATCTTCCATGCAATGTTCTGCCGGCGCCATGACCTCTCGTCAACATGGGGTCTCCTAGGGCTTCAGCCATGACCGCCACCACAGCTCAAGGACGAGCTGTCACGAAAGAAGGGGAGCAGTGTCATGGGCCGGGTTTATGTTCACGCGTGTGAACAGTAACAAGGTTATTGCAGTACCGGGATTAGGAAGGGATTACCTTCCCTAATAAGAATATCTATTTCCCTAGATAGTTGATTAGTTTCCTTGTATAGGGATTAGTTAATCGGAAATGTTATCTATTAGTTAGGAAAGTTATCTATTAGTTAGAAAGATCATCATTTAGATTGGTTTTATCCATAATTGTTAAAAGAGCCCTCTATATAAGGAGGCTTATTGTAATCGTTGGCATTAAGCAATAAGAATACAATAGTCTAAGTCCCAATCTCCTTCGTCTCCCCAACCTATAGTCTTCCCTCTCCCCTAGCAGCCGATGCCACCCGGCTATCCTCCCGGTGATATTTGCCCGTTATGAACTAAGGATCATAACAATATGATGCAACAAATTCAAGTAATGACTACTAACTATAAATTCAAAATTTCAGTGGATTATATCACATTACATAGAACTATGTCAAGAACAATCTGCCCCAATTGGTGCATTTCGAAAGTACTTACTCTAAGAGCAGGGTTTGCATCTGGATGGAAGACAGAAAGTGTGCTCATTGCACTGGCAAGGACTCCCATTGGGTGAGCATCATGAGGCATTGATTGTATGATATCCTGCCAAGATTAAAAAGCACCAATATATTATTTTGTAATCCAAGTCAAGCCCGAAACTTGTCTGAATACATTGCAATCATGAAGGCTATAAAACGAAAAGGTAACAAAGCATACCAAGAGTCCTTGAGGAACAGCAGAGTGCTGAGATATTGCAAACTCCCAGCCTGCTAGTTGACTCTGAGTAGGCAAATTCCCGTACACTGTGAACGCAGTAAGTCATAAACCAACAATTACAAGATGGCAAAGATACCCTGGTATAAAACAGGAAGCAATGTCGATAATACTTACTTAAGAGGTAGGCCACCTCAACAAATGAACTGCTTTCAGCCAACTCCTCAATTGGATAACCCCTGTAGCGAAGAATTCCCTCATCCCCATCAATGTAGCAGATGGACGAACGCACTGGGGCAGTGTTGAGATAACCAGGATCATAAGTCTTAAGACCCTTGTCATCCTTTCCAGTGGTAATCTACAAAACATCACAAAAATAATAGATTTCTTTTCACATTGCAATTGAAGCATGGCAAGTAAAATGCTTGAGTTTTTAGCATGTTTCATTGAAATTTGATGGTGCCAAATCACACAAATTTATGGACAAATGAATGCCAAGATATTCGCAGAAATAACAAGGAAATCAGTAGTGGTTTCCAGAGCTCCCTCGCAAACAATACCTGTCAGTCAATCAGAAAAGTTCTCCTAAAACCATGCTGGCACTTTCAACTATTCTGAGATTGGAAATGATCAAATGACTCCAACAGAACAAGTTATAAGCTTGTATTGATTATCAACTCAACTTCAACCTCACATACAATTATCATATATAGACTACTGGCTCTATTGCATTCAATTTCATGAACTCGAATATGTCATGAACCAACCTGGGCTTGCGACATGGGCCACGGGCCAAGATAGGCAAGGGGCTGGCCTGGTTGCCGAGTACAAAAGAGCAAAGAGAAGCAACGCAGAGGGGCATCGAAGAACAGAAACCAGAAGGTGTTCGCTTCTGCTCTCCTCTCCCCATTGCTATTCTCCCCCAACTCTAATTCTCTGATTTCCCAGTCCCCCTTCTTCTCCATCCCCAATCTATTTGCTTCTTCTCAATCCCTGCTTCTATTTCCCCCCAATTAATATCCCCAAAGCACTTGTATCCGAGTGGATTTGAGACCTCTGTATCCTGTGTTTGGCAAGTATTCGGTGTTGACTTGAGTTCATCAGCCAAGGTTCGTAACAGAATACTCGATTAAATACAGAATACTCGATTAAATTAAAATATGATTTCCCTGTCATCTTCAATCACAATTTGTACAAAGAGGAGTACTTCAACCATTGCTTGATCATCTAATCACAGGCTCAATAGTTGCACATCCAAATTACTAAACTGGGACGAGAAAGTTCGTACCAAACTTAAGCCCTTTTACTTGCGCCCAGCTACGCCCAGTAGAATCAAATCCTAATACAACCCCGGCTCCACAAATAAAATCAGCCTACTGCATCACCGTAACCGCACTCCTGAACCCCAAGCTTCCCACGGACAGCACAGATCACGCCGCAGCCCACCGCTGGAACCGGTGATTAGTACTGCTAGACTACTAGTTACCTTCTTCAAGTCTGTGGCGCGCACGGTGCCCTCCTCGGAGACCTTGACCTCGTACCGCGTCCCCGTCCTCGCGTCCACCACGGCGAGGGCGCCGGCCCGGGCCCCGGGGACGCCGCCTGCGCGGCCGACACCGGTGTCCTCTCTAGCCCCGGCGCCGCGTCCGCCTCCCCGGCGCCGGCGCCGAGGAGGTGGGCGGAGAGCACGGCGAGGCGGCCGCGCGCGGGGTCGGCGCGATCCATCGATGCGGTGGCTCGAATCGGTCGGTGAGAAGGGAGAGAGGGGCCGGGGGTAGGGGTGTACTCGTCCGCTCTAGCCGCGTATCATTATGCGGGCCTTGCGGCACACGCTTAAATGGGTTAAGCAGGCTAGGGGCTTTAGGTGGGTTTTACGGACAGCCTATTTAAACAAAGCGACAAGCTTTCGGCAACGCTGCTGCTCCTAAATATTAATAATTACTCCTTCTGTTCTTTTTTACTTGTCTTACTAGAATCCGTACGATCAAATTTTCTAAAGTTTGGCTACCAATAAATTTAAAACTATCTAGATTGACTCTATAAAAATTATATCATTAGATTTATCGTTAAAAATACTATCATAATATTATAATTTTATTACTACATCTTAATGTAAAGTTATAAAAAGTAACAGTTAAAGCCGCATCTCGAAGACCGCAAAAAGTCAACAACGTCAAGTAAAAAAGAACGGAGGGAGTACATTGCTACAGAAACTATAGAAAAACAAATGTATGGTGAATTTGATGGCAGTACCTGGTCTAAAAAAAGAGCAGCATAACTGCATAAGTAGAGAAAAACCATACGACACAATAACCGATTGTTATTCTAGAGCAACACAAGTAGAGGAACAATTGTTTTACATGCAACACAAGAAACAATTGACGAACGAACAAATGATGAACTGAAAAGTAAATCAGAAAGAGCTGAATTCTATAATATACACAATGCTTGTCTTGCTTAAATGTAAATAAGAAGGTCCAACGGACATCTACTCAAAGCATTAACAATTGGTCCATATGAGTGTAAGCATCATCTTTAATGGCAAGTTTACAATATGCATAAAGATCAACATGTATTATTTGAGGCTTCATTGAGGATCAACAATATGCAGGACTTCAAGCAACCATTGTACCTCCGGTTGTTAGACCGGCCAACAAGCTAATATTTGTATGCTCTTGGTTGTACACTCATAAATCTGACAGTCCTGATTTACAATGAGAATAAAATTAGTATGTTCTGGATTACTCATTACAAATTGCCATAAAAAGTACCCCCAACCATATCATGTGCTCAACTAGATGACTGGGTTTTCATGTTGCTCTTCCTGAGATAGATATTTGTACCCTCCCCAATTTATTTACACGTCAAATAAACTGAGCAAATAATATGGACAAAATTTTGTAATAAATGAGCTCAATGATGTGCCTAGGCCCTGATTCCAAGAAACTACTCCTAGATGCAACATAACCAACAAGAAAGACTATCAAAGTGTATTACTGCTACCAAAGATTGCTTACATTTGAGAGGAGCTGAAAACTACGTACCAAAGGAACCAACAGCAACTCTATACTCATACACTATGCAAGTGTATCAATATAGATATAATGGGTCTTCAACAATTGAAAAGATATATTTAGCTTTATAAGAACTATTTGCCAACAGCTAAACCAACAGCAAACCCTGTTTTCCATGTCAGAACATCACGACTTAACAAGCCAAGTGATCAAGACAGAGAGAGCTCACAACAAAAACAACAATATTTGAGCTCTAAATTAACAAACCCCACTGTTGCTAAACAACTGAACAATGCATCAATGTACAATACAACCCTTCATATATGCAAAATAATCACCTAACATTATGAGAAGGAGATTACCTCTATTAAGTATTATAAGAAGAGGATTACTTGAAGTAATAAATTAAAGGAG